>JARHVA010003197.1:1252500-1552500 GCA_037957365.1 Torreya grandis | reverse complement strand
AATTTTAAAAACCTTGTAAAAACACATGAAGTAGTGTATTTCGACACTAAAATTTTCAAAAATCTAAACTTTGAAATTTAAAATTAAAAAGAGGGAAATGAAGGAGTAAAATTTTAGGGAGATGAAACCATATCACCATGTACCTATAAAATATTATTATTCCCTATTTAAGTATTAGATAAATGTTCCCCCTTGTTGAAACACTTAGAGAGATAGTTCTTCCTATTGAACCATTGATGAATTAAGATTGATCAAGTCCAAAATTTTATTAGCTAATTAATCCCTTAAGTTGGAAATATGAATGCTCTAAATATCATGAATGGGGATAATTACCCAATTTACTAACTATTATCCATAATTGACCACCATGAATGAGGAAAATTTTAAACTTTGCTTATAGACTTGTTTAACCTTGTTAGTAGCCTTTTGAGAGTCTTTGTCTTGGCCTATTGGTCAAATTTGATCATAACAAGGTGTCTTGTCAAGTGATTATCATATTAAGGTCTATTACATGGTCTAAAAAGAGTTAATAAATAATTTATTCATGTCATCCATCCCTTCATCAAGATCTTATTTTATTTTTGGAGACATTAAGGTATTTTTTGTAAATTTTAAGGTTACTTTGCAAAGGTCAAGGTATGTTGACCCATGGTAAAATATTAGAGTATTTACCTTAAAAGGTGATATAATGTATTATTTTTTATTAATTCTTATAAATTCAAGGTTATTTAAATCTTTAAGGATTGGTGGGACCCTCTAAAGATCAATAAATTGAAGTATAATGTATAAACACACTTGCCAAGGGATTGAAAAGCATTTTTTCAACATGAAGGTGGTTATTTTAGGTTATAAAGTGATGTTTTTAGGTATTATAGGGTTTTTAATATCCATATAAATCTTTTTTAATCATTTTTAGGTCCAAATATTTTTTAAAAAAAATCATCTTCTCCATCGGCCTCTTTACAAGCTAGTGAAGGCCATTTTCAAGTGTTGATTCCATGAAGAGAAAAGAGAGTTGAAAAAAATTATATTTAGGGTGGATATGGGTCCATATTACCCCAAAATAAAATTAATTATTTTTATGTTAGAGGTTCTTAAATTTATTAAAAATCATTAACAAGTTAAGCAACCCAAAACCATCTTAAAAACCCCACAAGCAGATTTGTTTTGCTTGTTCAAACAAGTTTAAAGATAATAGATGTAAAAAGTTCATTGTTTGAGATAATAAATTATCTTATTATTCCTCTCAATTAATATTTTATTATCATTTTTCATGTGTGGGCAGCCAAGATAGAAAAAATGATGTGTTTTTCTTAGTTTGAAGGTGGTAGGTAGGGTTCCTGATAACTATGATGTATTTGGGAAAAAAATAAGTTTTTTTTTGGGAAGTATAACATTATAATAACCTAATTAAAGTTTCATATACCTTATTCATACCTTATTCAAGTAAAAATAAGGTCAAATATCAAAATAATTAGCAAGAATGTTGACAATGCATAAGATTGCTTGTAGGTGGTTGTCAAAAGATATATAGAAAAGGTGAATCCATGGTGTTTTACATACATATAAAATACTTGAATCTATAATAATTTATTTTCCATTGTGTTTGAGTGGTTAATCCAAAAAATAAGTGATATAGGAAAGTTAAATATTATTTTAATCAATATCTTGTTGGAGGATTTGATCTACTGAAGTTAAAAGGAGTGATGTTGCTTCGATGTTTTGTTCCTCAATAAATCAATAGGAACATTGGTTTATTGTAGATATTATTAAATTAAATTATTTATATAATCATATTTAATGTTTAAAAACTCACTTCATGAACATCTCTAATAGAGGATTGCAAGTAGTAGCCCATTGGAAGATTGGTTTGAACACCCTCACAAGGTATTAAATGTGAACAAGTAGATAAAAAACCCATACAAAGGAAAATAATGGTTACTATGACTTATAATAGATAAAAAATTCATTCATAAAACTACCATATTACCTCCAAGTGTTCTTTCAATGCTTTTATAGGCTAAAATGTACATCTACAACCATCAAGGTCAAGAAAAAGGGTCTTACAAGTAATCATTTTTTAGATCTTGAGTGATAGTTTAGGTGAAATGATATTTGGTAAACTTAAAGTTTATACACACACACACACACACACACACACACACACACACACACACACACACACACACACACACACACACACACACACACACACACACACACACACACATATACATACATACACACACACACTCTCTCTCTCTCTAATATGATTAAAAACTAATATACCAAATCACAAGATCATTCTTGAGATGCACTAGCAAGCTCCAAGCCTAAATAGTACCATTTTAGTGTTTACAAGCAAAAGTTAGGTGTTTGAAGATAACTTGAGGTGTTTTAATGGGTTTTTGATATTTAAAATTTGTTTGAGTGTCTAATTATATAAATAAATGGATTAAATTACCAAATATAACATATCATCATGGCTATAAATTACCAAACTTTAGATTATGAAGGGGTCCCTTTTTGGTGCAGGTTATGCCACCAGATGGGACATATTACTGCTCATTGTGTTGCTGGGAAACACTATCCCAAGCGTTCACCTTCTTGGTGGTCTAAGGTCTCCTCTGAACTTAACAGTGACAAACAATCTTTGGAAGCGACTTCTGATTCAGAGTCTGAGAACGAGGTAAGCTCGCAATCAGAACTAGATGTTGAAGAGGAAGCCTTGGCGAAGCCTTTTAATGATACCCCTATGGAGGCTGTGGTAAGTGACATTGCTGAACCGGAGAAGGAGATGGTGGGCTCTCTCTCTGCTTCGAAGGATCTTTCTAAAAGCCAGAATGTGTTTGATTTTCAAAAGGATTTAATGCCCATTGGAACCCAAAGTTCTTTTTATTCTGAGGCATGGGTTGCTAAGGCAGCAAAGGTAGAGGATGGTTGGACAGAAGTAAGAAGGAAGAAGTCTAAGCCCTTAGTCCCTCCTCTAGATATGAACCTTCGGTCAGGAAAAAAAACTAATAACCTTTTTCTTCCAAAGCTCCCTGTTGCTGGCTGGTTTTTTGGGCTAGTAAACTGGTTGCTCTCTTGGTTTACCGGTTACTAGTCTGGGAGGTTGACTAGCTTGTTGGTTCTGTAGGTTAACTTCCAGTTCAGTGTTTTGACTGCTGAGTTTTTTGGTTATTTTTGTTGGTAACAGGTCCCTGTAAAACTTGGTTTTGGTTCCTTTCTATTTTTTGGTTCTTTTGTCAACGTGGTTGTGCCTCATGGTTTATCTTTTACCTTGTTGATTAGGGTTTTGGGACCCCTTCAAAACCTGTTTTTACCTTAAATCTAAAACATATCATCATGGCTCAAGTTGAGAGAAATGCAGACCTATAGGTCAACATTCTTAAGCAAGAGAACAAAACCTTGCATATAAGTTGATGTTTGAGAATGAAAATGAGAAGTGAAAACCATTATGAAATTTTGGTAATTAATATTTATATATTTAAAATATATATTCATTTAAACAAATAACATTTTTTTAACCTTATAAACATTAGACTCAAGCATGACCTTTCAACCCTGTTAAAAGCTCTTTTTCTAACCACGTTTTCAAAGAATCCAAGAAAATATGAAATTATTTAAAAATTTTGGTGTTTTTAATGTATTGTTTGTGTATTATATAGTAATAATAATCCTTTTTAAGTGTTTAAAATTATTTTAAGATGATTTAAAAGACCAAAAATACCTATAGCCATGTAAACAATCCAAAATGCACATAAAACTAGGAGAATTGACATGATTGGAAGGTATTGAAGGTTGACCATGAAAAAATAATGGTTTTATGAGTTTATTTGATTTGGAATAGACTTTAACATTTCTTGGTTTGTCTTTAAACACCCCATAACTCTCTCCATGAAATTATTTTATCTCTCGACCTACTCAAGCCTACACTTTTGCAAACAAGGGCTAGGAAAGATTGCAACTCACCTAACTCAAGTTCTAAACCATGAAATATCTTAAAAATTTGTCATAATACCTATTTTTTATGTTCCATAAATTATTTTTCTGGTTTTTAAGTGTTAATATACATATTTTTATGGTCTATAGGACTGTAGGCTTGCATTAGGCCTAATTAAGAAAGGTGGGTATTAAGAAAGTGGATCTACCTTGGGATTTGGGACATAAAATTTTGGGAAAATATGTAAGGGGATAATGGATAACCAAATATTATCTTATTTTTCCTATAATTGTTTTTTATCTCTCAAATAAAGGATATTTTCACCAAAATAGGGTTATAATGATTAGGCCTCCAAGAGAGCAAATGTAAGAACGATGAAGAAAATTGAAGACTGATTGATTATGGATTAAATAGGAGTAAAAGGTAGTTATACCCCAAATAATATCACTAGTCACTTCATTATCGCTTCAAGATGTAGTTCCAAGTGCTTAAGGGTGAATCACTTAGCCAAACATAACTCCTGTACCACCTTGCTCAAGTTATCATCAAATGGAGAAAACACTTGTTGAAGAAGGACTTCATAACTATCCTTTGATATATTATCTTTCTTATAACTTGTTTTATTATTGATTCATATCCATCATTGTCTCTTGACATCTCTCATCTCTCTCCTTCCTTCTTCTATATGTATGCCTGATTTTGGCATTGTTACACATCTTCCACTTGTTTATACTAAAGACCTACTCATTTTGTAAGACTTTGAAGCAATAAATAAGCTAGTTTTACCTTCTCTTATGATTTTATTTTATTATTTATACATGAATGATCGATCTTATCTAGATTTTATTTTGTTCTCCTTGACATCATGTCTCATTCTCTCACCTATATATAGTTTGAAATCAATTTTACAGGACATATGGAATGTTTAATTAGTATTGTGAAGGATAAGTGAGGAAATCTTCAATTAGTGTATTTCAAACCTCTTAAAAAATATCCCTCCTTGACTAATCACCATTTACCACCTCTATATTGAAATCTTGATGCAAGAGGAATATATGAAGAGTAGTGTATGAATAGGTTAGCTTCATGCTCATTGTGCATCTACAAATGTGTGGTAGTGGTCAATAAATTTGGCACATCACCTCCCTAGTTAGTTTGATTTTAGTTCTCTCTCCCTTTTCCTTTGCAAGCAATAGGCTTCATTTTTTAGTTTATAAGTAAGAGAATGAAGGAAGATAGCCCTATCTAGAGTTCCTCTTCAACTATAAGGTCACCCAGAACCTTTGAAGGTCCCCATGCTATCACTTTAGTGAGGAGGCTTAAACAACCTCCTCAAGGGTGAAAATTTTGATGATAACACTAACCTAAAAGTAGATGAAACCATGATAGATTTTCTAGAAGCCATTACAAGGCTATTGAATGTCACTAGACTCAAATTTACATCACTTATAACATAAGGTGAAACCACACAATGGGTTCTCTAGAAATGATGTTAAGGCCATTGAGTGTCTTTAGACTTGAATGCACATTAACCATAATGGAATGAATCACACCATTACAAATGGATATAGATTATATTTTAATTATCAAAAGAGAATGAATAATATTCATACCTCCATTATGGTCATAATTCCAATTTGATATGAAATAATAACCATTTTCATTGAATATGTAAACTATATTGCAGTGCATATGTGCATGAACTGTTATATACATTTTGAATTTGAAAAATAAATATATGTGCATTAACCAACATCATTTATTTTTAATTTTGAAATTATTTGTGTGTCTGTGTGTGTGCGTGCGCATGCGCACATGAACTAGTATAATTCCCCATGAAATTATGCCAAATGATATAGAATGAAATACATCTATAGACTCAATTATTACTATATGTGAAACCTATAATTTCTAGTCTTGTAATTATTTTACATATACCCATGCATATGTATCCACATGTGAATGAATATGTACTCATTTATCTATAAGATGAGTGTATATGTTTATCATATGCCCCATAATTTGTATCAATGTAGCACTATTTTTTATCTATTTGATTTATGAATTAATTTAATGCTTTTAAATCTATACTCAATCACAAAAACTAGTTTTTTTGCTCATGAAGGCTTCAATATCTAAGACAAGCACACTACAATTTTCTCTTTTGAGTTGAGGGATGTTGCCTACAAGTCACTCATCTCAAAATAATATGTAGATACTAAAATCAAATATTTATAGCATTTTAGTCTTTTACATTTGATAGATATCAACTAAGATTCTACCCTTCAGTTTTAGACCTACATGTTTTCAAAAGATTTGAATTTTTTGTGTCATTATGCCTAAATGTTTATCTCATTGTCTAATCCATATCATTATGATGACCTAGGTCTCCCATTCTACATATAAAGTTTAAAACTTTATAAACATCTTTCACTATCAGTTTCACATAAATACTTGTTTTTTAGCCCTTTGGATACTACCAACCATAGACAAAAATTACGATAGTGCTCAGATCCTTATCTAGTACCCAATTGCCAAAATTCATATAAATTATAAATAATTTAAAACCATTGGATTGGCCTATTTACATTATTTAACCCTACTATGAGTTATTTTCAAAATGTGTGGTATAAATACAAATCTAAGCCTTCTCATTATTCATCTAAAAGTTACCAAGTAACCACCTACTAAAGTTAAATCAATCAAATGCAAAAGCACTCTATTATTTTTTACTCATCCCTATTTTTATGCCAAACATATGAAAATTCATATTATAATCTAGATCATTCACAAAGTATCCCATGAATGATATTTGTCAAATTATAAGATAGATCATTACATGCATCTTCACATAGTATACGGCACCCTTGTGTACACACTTTATTACACATAGGGGAGAAATACATAATTATGAGGCCATTCTTGGGGTATTTTCTATGTAGGAATTTCCAATTGCTAGAGAGGTCTATGAGGCAACTTGACATTGTGAGCCCATTAACCCATTTTTTAGCAAACTCATTCCAAGGGTGAAGAAGGGTGAAGAGATAAGGTTTAATTAATTAGTAAAGAGTGAAAACTTGTATCCTAGATATGAATACACTAGTATAAATGTGATATAAAACTCAAAACATTGAATTTGTTCACATCTATATCTAATCATTATTCCTTACTGTATACCTACATCAAAATTAGACACAAACATTAATGGTAGTGTTTATGGCCACATAAGTGAAATTTATAGAATCTAATTATTGATACAAAATACCAATCCTACATATTTTACACATGTTTATAGTCTAGATCTTCACGTGTGAATTAAACTAGCTTAGTACCATTTTTTCTTATTTATTGTAATATTTTTAAATAGTTATACTTTACCATTTTTAACAATCTTAGTTATATAAATTTAAAATAATATTTATTTGATTTTTCTATTAATTACTCTGATGTAGATTAGTCTATCACCCTTGTGCTTGAAATATTTATATATTCTTAATCTTATCCCTATTTTTTTAAATTTTGGTTTAAACATTTGTTAAAATTGACCTTTGTTTCTCTTTATGAACATCCTAGCTTGCCCTAGGGTATTTAGCCTCCTAGGGGTTCATCTTGTTGTGATTGATTTTTAGATCTGAAACTTTACCCTATGGTTTTACACTCATTTGGTTACAAGTATTTTGTGTTCATACACTTAGAATTTCTTCTTCCTTGATTGTTACATTTTATATTCCTAACAACGCCATTTTAAAATTCCTTGAAGTTTTTTCTACTTAGATTGTTATCCTCAAAAACCTCATTTTATTCTCCTAAATTCTATATGGAGTTGTCTATTTTTAGAAAAAAAAATCTAAATATTTCCATATAAGGTGAATGGTGTATCTATTTTTTAATTAATTTCTAGGTTTTATCAAAGTTAATAGTTTATTCAAAAACCTTTCAGATATATGAAATATTTTCTTTATTTTATAGAAATCATTGATTCTTTATTGGGAATATTCTAGGGTTTTGCTTGTGAAACATCCCACATTATTTGGCTCATTTATAATTAATAATATATTAATTTAAAAATTTCTTTGAGTTTTTTCATATTATTATTTCTATAATCATAAAACTCTTTTTGTTTGTCAAAATTAAGTATGGATTTTTCAAATTGTTTAATTTAATATTTTTAGTACATATCAAGCTATAAGGCAAAAGGGATACCCATTTTCCCATATTTTTCTAGGTTTTGCATATTTTTTGTATTTTATAAAAATACTTTCTCATATTTCTAAAATACCAATCAAATATTATTAAATTACTATATCCTAATTGTGCAAAACCTAGCTTACCCTAAGGTTTTAATCCTTCCAAGGCTTCAGATTGCAGCAATAAATCAATTTTGATTTTTCCTATCATGTTGGATTATTCCCTATCTTTTTTATGTCTCCCTTATGTTATTAATATTTATCTTTACAATATTTAAAATGGAGAAAATGGAACCTCTTCTTAATTCTAACCCTAATGAGGGTGATTTTACCAACCCTCTAAATAGGTCCATGTTATTACTACTTTAAGGGGTAATATGACCCATTCTATGGATTCAAATGAAGGTAATCAATATATCCTTCCTCAAACCTCTCGACCTCCCACATCTCCTTTAAATGATGTGTCTATTCATATTCAATCTTAATTACTTGGGGAACAAAAGGATAATAGAATTATAAGTGAAATCCTAAGAGAAAAGCTTTGAAATAAATTGATAAAACTACCTCCTATACATCCTATTATAAGGTCAAAATAATATTATTAATATCATAAAATGCATGGGCATAATATTGATTATTGTCTTGCCTTGAATAAAAAAATACAAAAGATGAATGGTAGTGGTGATCATATCATTGCTACATCAATAAAGTAACCCACTCACATTATGAGCACATTTACTAAATCAAAAGTGAAAAAAAAATAAAAATGGGTACCATAGAATAATTCAAAGCAAAAATAGTTAAAAATACCAAACATATAACAAGAAAAAATTCAAAAATAAATATCAAACCAAGAAAAGGATAAAATTCTACCTCTCAATAATGATACTCAGCTTTCAAAACAATATGTATTTTGAAAATAATATTTAAAAAATTGGTTGTCATGGTCAAGGATTGGGGATAACATACACAAGGCCTCACTTGTCCTATCTCTACATATGATCATTAAGGCTTATGATGTATTGAAATTACTAATCAAAATAATTCAAAGACATTCATTTTTTTAATGAAAAATAACAAGAACCTACAAATGGAAAAAAATACAAAGAAAATACACAAACTAAATATGAAAATAATTATTTAGAATAAGAATAGGTACAAAAGAAACATTTATAAAAGGAAATGTTACAAAAAGAGAAATGGGCACATCAAATGTTTAAATTAGTATAGATAACACACAAGGTCAAAAAAAAAATTCTAAATATAATGTTCCAAATGTGGTTACAAATGGGGAAACTACAAGCCCTTCCTCATATCAAAACCCTTCTACTCTCACTGATCATATAGATGTAAATAATCTTCATATGAATAGTTCAATAAATTATATTATGATCTGCTTGATAACATAAAGCATAATTTTTTCATACCTATGAAACCTTGTACATATCGATTGAATCTATCACCAATAGATATGGGACCAAATATAGATAAAGGCAAACCAAAGATACCAAGTACAATCTTACTAAAAGAATAAGATACACTCTTTGATAATTCTATGCATACATGTGGCACATTGTATTCAATAAATGTTATTCATTTACCACTCCTCGAATATTATCCTCCTCATCTTGAGATCATTGGATAACTTATACAATCTAAAAAAATAAAAATAAAAACATTCAATAAAATACAAAAACATTCAAATAATTCAAAAATATAAAAATATTTAACATCCTCATATTTTATTAGCTCGTTGACATCTATTTTGTTTTATTGATGTTAGTAGATAACATATAATTTCATTCCTATATACACATGTGTTTCATGTATATTTGAGTGTGATATAGGCATTACCTAGACACATGATCTATGAATTTCTAGACATTGGACCTTTTCTCTACCCATGTCATATAGTGTGTTTGGGGCATATATTTATATGCTCATGATTAGTATAGGTTACATATCCTTTATGATCATTCCTACATTATCATGTTTGAGCTTATATAATAATTATTACACATGTATATATCTATGCTCATATGTTTCATAGTGTACTTGATTTTCTATGCTACTGAACATTTTTTGCTAACACATATATGCAAGGACTAGTATAATATGCTTGTGTTAGTTTATTATACTTCATTTATTCACATTGTCACTTACTTGAGTGTATTACATTACTTTCTATTATCTTACTTGTGGAAAATTTGAAAATGCTCCTTTCTATTGGCCCATATGCCATTATATGTTGTTTGGACATTTAAATATGTCATTCCATAATGATTGGAAATATAAATATTTCATCCCTTTTTATTTTGCAAAATTTTAACATGCCCCTTATATGAGGTCTCCTTGGACCATTCTTTTTCATTACATTGAGTACTCTTGTTTGTGTTCTTTAATGTTTTTTGAGCTTGTAATTCTACTCTCTAGATATTACCATGATTTATATCATGCATCTTCAGCCTTGATATGATCAAATACTATGAGCGTAATTGATGAATCTACTTAGATAAGTTATCCTTATATGTTATGCGATTCATACACATTATAAAACTACCTTATCCTTTTGAGGTAAGTTACCTAATAATTTATATTTCCCTCACCTCAAAATGGGGGTCATATTAATGGGGGAATGTTATAGAAGCATGACCTCCACATTTTTCATAGTTCCATATTTCAGTGGGGGAATGTCATAAAAACATGGCCTCCACACTTATACACATTCTTAATTTTCATATTTGAGTGGTTTTATGTTATAAAAACATGAATTCACACTTATACACTTACTCAGTATCTTTAGACTTCAATGGGGGAATGTCACAAAGATGTGACCTCCACACTTTCACAAACTCCATTTCAATTCCATGATTCAAATATACAATTGGGATATAATCCTCTACATTAAATTGATTTTTACATATATTTAAAATATATTTTTTCATATTTATGACACACATACTCCAACTCAAGTATATTATAGGTTCATATGCCATGCTATTGTACCAAAAAAATTTAAACTTACCAATTATACTACTCACTAGGACACACCGATTACACTAGGATGTATTGTTGTCAAGCCTTTTATACTACATTAGTTGGTTAAATTTATAGGTTAAAGTGATTAAATCATTAAACTTCACCATATTTATATATTGGAGTGACTAAATCATCCAACCTCAAAATATTTATAAGATGAGTTGATTAAATCACTCACCCTCACCATATTACATATATGCAAATTTGAATTATGTACTTTAGATATAATGATCTCAATGGTCATGTCACAACTCATCCTTGTACCATATTGGAGGAATAATACCATCCATTATCCCTATTCAAATCTCCAAGGTCCAAGTTTGAACCTTATCCAAATCTAATGCTTCATAAGGAAGTATCTTTACAAAGTCAAATCATCAAGTAGAAACATGGTTGCATTAACACATAGGTGTAATCCTTACTTACTCTCTTTATTTTCAAGAATTTTAATTGTTTTAAATTTCAAATTATATGAACTTATTTACACTATAACATGTTTTTAGTTATAGGTCATATACTAGAAAAGTGCTCACAGTGGGCTCAATCAAAGGAAATGTGTGTTATACACACCCAGGTACATATTTATTTCGTTTAATCTAGTAATTTAATCCTTATGCATTAATAGATTAATGGAGGAAATGTAGATACTAAAACTAAATATTTATAAAATCTCAGTCTTGTACATTTTAGAAATATTAATAAGGGTTTTACCCTTCAGTTATAGACCTCCCTACTATTTAAAGGTTCACATTAGCCATCTCATTATGCCTAAATGCTTATCTCTTAATATGATACATATCATTTTGATGATTCAGGTCTCATGTAATACACAAAAAAGCTTAAAACCTAATAAACATCCTTCACTATCAGTTTTAGAGCAATCAATATTTTCTATCCCTCTGTACACTACCAACCACAAAGAGGCACTATCATTGATGGTAATGTCTAGATGTTTTTCTAGTGTCCACTTTCTAAAATTCATCAAAATTAAAATTGATTTGAAACCTATAGGTTGGCCTTTTGTCTTATTGAACCTTACCATGAAATATTTTCAAAAGATATGGTATAAATACAAGTCTAAGTCTTCTCATTATTCATCTATCAAATACCAAGAAAACACCTACTAAATATAAGTAAATCAATAACACAAGCAATATATTTTACCTTATTCATCCCTATTTTTATACCAAGCATAGAATCAGTCATATTATAGGTTTGAATCATTCAAAGAATACATTATGAGTAATATTTGTCAAATTACAAGATAGATCATTGCATGCATCTTCATTTAGTATATTTCACTCTAGTGCACACACTTTCATACACATAGGAGAGAACTACATAAGTCTCATGCCCTTCTTGGAGTATGTTTTATGTATGTAATGCACATTGATAGAAAGGTCTTTGGGTCAACTCAACATCATGAGCCCACTAACCCATTTTTCAACAAAATCATTCCAAGGGTGAAGATCTAAGATTTGACCATTATCAAAGAGTGAAAGTGTGTATCCTATATTTGGATACAAAATTATAATATGACAAAAAACCTAGAATAATGAATTTGATCACATGCAGATCTAGTCATTATTTTATATTGGGCACCTATGTTATAATTAGACACTAGCATCAATGATAGTGTTCAAATTTGATGGTGGTGTCTTTGCCCATATAAGAAAAATTTATATAATTTAACAATTGATATAGAATACTAATAATGTCTATTTTACACCTATTTCTAGTCTAAATTTTCATGTGCACAATAAATTCAATAAGTACCATTATTTCTTATTTATTACAATATCTTTCAATAGCTATACTTTATTATTTTTAGCAATCTTAGTTTATAAATTTAGAATATTATTTATTTAAGTTTTATATTAATTGGCCATATATATATATATATATATATATATATATATATATATATATATATATATATATATATACATACATATATATATATATATATACATATATATATATATACATATATATATATATACATATATATATATATACATATATATATATACATATATACATATATATATATATATATACATATATATATATATATACATATATACATATATATATATACATATATATATATATATACATATATATATATATATATATATATATATATATATATATATATAAGTTTATTGCTCTTCTTCTTGAAATATTTATATATTCTTAATCCTATCCCCATATTTTGAAATTTATGATTATAAAAAAGAGTTAACTATATCATGTGATATATATAATTAAGTCAAAATGTGGAGAGTTTGTTATCATAGTATAGTGTATGTCATTAAGGCATGTATGAAACATATGTAATATGAGGAATACAATTTTCATGTATAGATAGATATATAAATACCACATGTATTTAAGCAACCATATTTGAATAATACTACACTATAAAATTTCATGATATATATCATGGCAAAACTAATCAAGCACAACACACAATGTCACACAATATCAAACATAAGACCAAGGCTCACACACAAAGTACATGAACATGTAACATGGAATAAGACTAAGGGACCCATGTAAAGGACATAAAAATTTCACTCATATAAACCAATTGGATACATAGAATAATCAGTATTTTTTTATCTTATCATACAAAATAGTCACAACATCCAAAGAGCATAGACTAAATAAAACTAGTCTACATCATCCATATGTATCAATACCATGTCATAGAAAGGTAGTACATCCATGTATAATAATGTAATATATGAGTAACTATAGATACACTTGTAAGATATGTAGCTCAACATGTTAGAGAGGTCATGGATAGATATAACATGTGATAATGTAATATATAGAATAAGATTCAATATGCATAGGCATGGTTGTTAGATATAAGGGAGTCCAACATCTCAAAATCCATGTATAATATGTATGTCATACATCACTCATATACTTCATGAAAATAATTATATATGAAAAATAATATGATATCTACTCAAATATGTGATAAATAATGTATGACAAATAATTGGGTAAGTGCATGGAATTAGGGGGCCAAAAGGGAATCTTAAGTGGATATGTTTTTCCTGAAAAATAAAAAACTTCAACTTGTATGGGTTATTTGAGACACCTACACTCAAAATTTGAATATATTTTTTATTTTATAAGTTAAGATCAAGTTTTATAATGACCTAAAAACTAGAGTTTAGCACAAGAAAATAAATAAGATAAGAAGAAATAAGACCTACACATTTTGACGAACACAAACTTTCAGCAAAAAATCAACAATAAGAGACCAAGACCAAACTAACCAGACACAACACTCTACTAAATTTCCTTAGAATAATTTTATTTTATGCTACTTCCCACCAAATTTTTGTACTATTACTCACCATTCCTCTCATTTTAGGCCTCTGGCCTTCCACTGTGGTTTTTTTATCTTGTCATGCCTCTAATCTTTGTCATCAAGGCTTTATCTTTCCTAGTGTTTTGATCTCTTGGAATGATGGTGCTTACCTCCTTGCCTTTGGGGGTACCCTCAATCTTAACCCCACTTGTCATCTATTGTTCCCTAGTCGCCTCCCTCAAATCACCAATCTCTTATTTTAGTTTATTCCATTGATCTATGTAAAAAACCATATGTCTACCCAATCTTTACAAGTTTTCATGGAAATCTATCATCTTCTGACCAATGCCCTTTAAAACTTTGGTAGGGTTCTCATCCCTCCACCAAAAATATTCCACCTTGAGATCATGGAGTTCAAAATTAAGTTATTTATATCTTATTGAAACCAAAGGCTTCTATGACTTTCTTGCCAAATATCCTCTATGGGGGAGAAGGTTCAAAAGCCTTTCCCTTTTCATTCTTCCCACCCTCTTTTAGATTCAAGGAGGTGGAAGGGGAGGCATCTCTTATTTTTACTTCTGTATTGAATCCTTTGTCATATTTTTTCTCTATGTTACTTTCCAGTAGGTGGATTTCTTGACTTCTTGCAAGGGTTTCTTGTTTAGTGAGAAGAAAGATTAACCCTTGGTGGATTATATTAGTTAGGGGTTTTTCCTGAAAGGTTATAATTATAGATTCAAGATACATGATCAAATAGTATGACAGGCTAATCCTATGGCCTTTAAAGTGATTTAGTATTAAACAGTGATGTGAGAAGATATGGGTGAATTTCCTTTTGAGAGTAAGATATCACATTACCTACATGCATAATTTAGGCCATATTTGTAGAAGGTCAGCCTGAGGGAAGCCATTCTTATTTTTATGTAGTAGACTATATCATTCTAGAAGAAAGCTTGCATCAACTCCTTCTTATGTTATTTATCCTTAAAGGCCTTCATTCCCTTGCATGACATACCTGTAACTTCCCCTGTGATTTCCTCAGAAACATCCACTATGGCCTTCCTAAAGGTCACCTACCTCTAATTCCATCCTACCATAAAATATTCTAAACTAATATCATCTTGCCCTTCAATCCTTAGTATGAACTCTATTAGGCCACCCTTCTGTATCTTCCTCTAAACTTTTTAGTTAGACTAGACTTATATGTATGATATTGGTTTGTAACGGTCCCTGTCTACCCCCAAGAAGTTAATTTTATTTTTGCCACTATGCTTAGGTTTCTTATGGGCTAAGTAGTAAGACAATTTTTTTTTTTTTTTAAATTTCCTTGTCATTGGGATAATCTTTTTTGAAATGATGTATTACCCCTTTAACTTCAAAATTCATGTCATTATCATGACACAAAGTGAAATTAACCTTTTTTTAAACATGATTAGAGTTCCCACATGTTTTTATGTCATTAACTTATAGATTTAGTGGATTTTCATCATAATCAAGTAAGGGTTAGATACTATGGGGGTAAGGAGTAATTTATGGGGTCCTATCCATGTGATTGAGTTCATGATGAATACTCCCATGTTTTCTAAGGTATCTATGACCTTTTTTCCTTCATAAAATATGTGAGAGATAGTGAAAGCATGAGAGAATAGGAGATGTTTAGCATCATCATTAATTTTATTGATTATGTGAGAAGGTTGAGCTTTCCTCATGAGAGTATTAAGGATATTGAGTGATTTTCCTTCAATGTCCAGCTTTAAGATGTTCATTTGGGTAGCAAGATGAATACTCCAAAGGGCCACCTTAGCTTCTAAAACATGATTGGTTTGGATACCATGGGACAAGCATAGGCATAAATTACCTTCCCTAAAAAAAAGGAAGGTAAAAAATTCAAAATCCTAATCTTGAAAATGGTAGTGCAAATTGGGATCATGAGGCAGGCATCATAGACTTTGTGTCAAGAGAAGAGGACAATGGTGAGAAAATTATGGTTAATTTTATGCTAACTAATTAATCCTTTGATAGGGCCCCACATACCATTGAGAAATCCCTTCCAAAAATATAATGGGTGGAACTTATCTTAGGCAAAAGGCCCATAGATCAAGAGTAGTCTGAATTCTATATTGACCCCACCATAGAAAATGATGAGACTTACATCAATGTCCATAATGTTGTGGTGGAAAAGATATACAATAACCTTTCTAACTCCATTCTTACAAAATTCAATAGTTTCTACCCCAACACTGACTCCTTTCATAAGTGGATCAAAAACAAATGACATCCAAAAGGTCAACTAGAGGTGATATCCACTGCAAAGAACTTATTTCTCATTAATTTCAACCTCTAAGAATATTATTTTAGAGTGATCACATAAGGCCCCTAGTTCATTGTAAATTTTGACGTCATCCTTAGGAAATGGAAAGTAGGGATGAATCTGAGTAGTTTGGTCATTGAAGATAACCTCATGTGGGTTCTACTACCCAAGTTTCCAAAGGAATTCTAGGAACCAGATGTGATTATGGGAATTGAAAAAGCACTGGGATAACCCTTTACCCTAGATCCTATTACTAGATCTAGAATAAGGATGATTACAAAATGATTCCATGTTTTCATTTAGGAAAACAAACCAATTATCCATTAAAATCAAGAACAAATCAAAATATGTTGAGTGTTCTCAACCCATTATGTATGAAAATTTTGATTCTTTCTACAAGAAATATAACATCTTGAGTCACTTGTCTAAGGATTGTCCTATTTCTCAACCTAAGCCCAAGACTCCACTTGTTAAACTATCTTAGGTCCCAAACATCCCTCCTTCCCTTCCTCTTCCCTAGCCAAGGTTCTGGCATTGGTTATCTCTTCATGATCCTATGTTTCCCTAACCCCTAACCCTCCATGCCCCCTTTCTTCCCTAATAACCTTGGAGGACCTCCTATCTCTGAATGGCCCCATTATTCCCCTCTCCTCCCTCTTTGTGTTATCCCATCCTTCTCCCTCTTCTCACATCCCACAATATAAAGGAATATCTTGGATTTAACTACCCTAGCAAACCCCTCATGAATAGGGTAATGTCTCCCTCTTCTCCTCCTTATTCTTGTCAGGTACTTGTCAAGCTTGACCTAGAAAATCCCAACCCTAATCTTCTCCTCTGTAGTGTGACATGACCACCCTATGTCTCTTATCCACTCAACCTAAATTTGTGTTGGGTTCCCCCTCTCTTTTGGGGTGGATTTACTTCCCCAATCCCTAAGTCATTGGATAAAAAATACAGTCTCTTTAAAGAAGGCTAGTGCTCTAATTTCCCCATAGTCAAAGTAGAGCCAACCTGAAGAAGGTTAATGGACTCATATTAAATATAGAAGAGGATGGAAAAAATCTGATGTAGGTGAGGCACCAAGATCTATAGGGAGGACTTATAATCTGGTATCTAGAAGAAAACAAACTATAAATGAGATATCAAAATAGAGCCGAAAACCCCTTAAAGGGCACTTCATAAAGCCCAAACATGAATTTAATCTCATGTAATATAATGGGACTCAACCACCCCAATAAACATAGGTTGGTTAAAAATCTAAAAAATAAACACAAACCTTTAATAATAAAACTTAAATAAACAAAGATGTTATAAATAGTTATTAAAACTATAGCAACAAATTTTGGTCTAATGCAAAATACAATAGTGTAAGCTCCATAGGGGCCTCGGGAGGATTGGAAATCCTATGGGACAATATACATATTTAAGGTTTTACTATAACTACTAATAACCACCACTTATCCATATTATTCAAATAAAAATACAACAAAGAAGAGTGGATTCTCTCAAATATCTATGCTCCCAATACTAGAATGGGGTAGAAGAACCTGTGGGATGAGATGTTAATTTTTATATAAAAAAATACTATGACTAGAAATAGATTTTGATAGGATAATTTAAATCACCTCTAAATCCATAAAAAATAGAGAGAGAGTCTAGGAATACATTAATATCATGATAGACTTATATGAACTTATCACAAGTGTTTGGCTAGTGGATGTTGACCTTAAAGGGAACCTTTTCACTTGGTCCAACATAAGGGTGGGGGAGAATCTAATACAAGTTAGACTCAACTAAGTTTTAGTCTCTCTCATCTGAGACCTTCACTTTTCCATCTCCCTCTCCTCCCTTCTAATAATTGGCTCAGATCATAACTCGATCATTTTTTAAGGCAACAAAATTTTGAAAATAAAAAAACTCCCCTTTAGATTTGAAAGCATGTGGCTACACCACCTGAACATCCATAATGTTACCAAGGAATAATGTAAGGAACCAATAGAAGGTACATACATGTTTATTCTTGTTATAAAACTCAAAATAATCAAAGATAAACTTAGAGTCTAGAGTAAGGAGGTCTTTGGGGATATATTTATACAAAAGAACAACATCAAAGAAGAGCTATGAATCATTGAGGAACATATGGACACCAACGAACATGATGAAAATCTATCCATTATTGAGAAAAATCTTATGAGTTCCTTCCAAAATTTAAATACAAAAGAATAATCCTTTTGTAAAAATAAATCAAGATGCAAATGGTTAAAATAAGGGGACATGAATGCTAAATTCTTCCACCGGGATTTATGAACTCCTACTCGAGGATGGCTCCTTAAGCAAGGAAGAGGAGGTAATTGATGAACATAACATTAACCATTTCAAAACTTAGATAAAATAGATTTCACCTTATGATAGGTAGGCAAAATACAGTCTCTTAAAAAATCTCCCCTTGATCATCACCCCATTTAACAACCAAGAGCTATGTAAGCCTCCTCACTTGAGGAAATTTATTAGGTGGTCTTTTCTATAGAAGGTAACAAATCCCTAGGCCTAGATTATTTTCTTCCCATTTTCTTATATAAATTATGGGACATTATCCACCTCGATGTGTAGGTAACCATATGTGAATTTCTCAGAGTAGGTATTATTCTCAAAGAACTAAATAACAATTTCTTGGTCCTCATTATCAATAAATAAGGAGCAAACTAACTAAAATGTTTTAGACCCATAATTATTTGATCTATATCATAAAATAATTATTCTAAGACCCTAGACACCCACTTAAAACCTCTCCTTATAGGTACAATATGTAACAACAAAGAGCATTTATGGTGGGTAGGCTGATTATAGATGGTATAATAATAGTCTATGAAAATCTACACTCCATTTCCAACTCTACTAGGGTAGGAATGTTCATTAAAATAAATATGAACAAAGCTTATGATAAAGTGTCATGGAGTTTTTTGGATAAGGCTCTCAATAATTTCAAATTTGAGGTAGATGTTATGGGATTGATCCACAACTACATCTCCATTCTCATGTATTATATCCTCTTCAATGGAACCCCTAAAGGATTTTTTTGGCCAATAAAGGAATCAGACAAGGAGACCCCCTCTCCCCTTACTTATTTATCTTAATAGTATAAATGTTAGGTAGGAGCATATCTATAGCTAGGGATCAAAGCCTAATTTAGGGTTTAAAGGTAACTTAGAACATGGACCCTGTCAACCATGAACAGTTTGTTGATGACATATTTCTTATGGGTGAGGTCTCAGTTTTGGAAGTATCTTCCTTCAAATATATTTTGGTCAATGTATAAACTTCATCAAAATCTTTGCCTTCTTCTTCAATAACCTCCCTGACCTTCAAAAAATATTGGTAGGAATCGTAGGGTGTGTGATACGTAGGTTCCCCTCAACATACCTGGGTATGCCTCTTTTTGAAGGTAAAATTATTAAGGAATTGTGGAATCCTCTAGTTGAAATAATCCATAAAAAATTTGTGGGATGGAAAGGAACCCTCCTAACATAAGTGAGAAAACTAAAACTACTCAAAAGTTCCTTGTAAATCATTCCTATCTATCATATGACCCTATTCTAAATCCCCAATAAAGTTGCTAAAAAAATTGAGTAGATTTAGAAAACCTTCCTTTTGAGGGGCACAAAAGAAATATTCCACTTCCCTTTTTTAGTGTGGCACAAATTTTTCCTTCCTAAGGATTTCATAGGATTAGGATTACGAAGAGTTATAAGCATGAATCAAGTCCTGATTGCCAACTTTAGGTGGAAGGTCATGAAGGAGGATAACCACTAGATCAGAATGATCAAATAAAAATATTTGGAAAGTAGAAAGGAAGATAGTTTTCTTTGGGAAGAATTCTCCATGAATGGATCAACCTTTTAGAATACCATCTCAAGCACCAAGGATATCCTAAATAAAGATAGTAAATGATAGGCTTGAAAATAATAAAAGGTAAAATTATGGGAAGACCCTTGGCTCTCTCCTTCCCCTCTTGCCTCCCAACCTATGGAATAATCTCAAGGAAAACTTTAAATCCACCTTTGGTAGCAAGGTTAAATATTATTGGGTCCTCTCTAATGGTAGAACTAAGTGGGTGAATTTGCCTAATGTGTTTGATAGTGAGTAAATCAATATGGATATTTCTTCTTGGGTGTGAAGCCAATATTCATAGGTTATTATTCGTCATTACTATTCATAGGCAATATTCACATGTCACTATTCATGATGATATGGCATGAAAGTAATTTGGCATGTAGGTGTGCAGTGATGTGGCATGCATATGTACAATGATATGGCATGTAGGTGATGTGGAAAGTGATGTAGTAGGTGATGCATTAATAAGGTGATGTGGCAGTGGGTCACATGGTGTGTCTCAAGTGTGATCATGATGGTGACATGGAATAGGGTGTAGCATTCCACTTTTGGACATGTGCTATCCTTAGTTATCATATGGGATTGTTACATGGGTAAAAAATTCAAGGAGTCACATGGAGAATTAGTTTTGGTGATTTCTTCTCACATGTGTATGTGGGATGCATATGTTGGAGTCACATGGGTGACTTAGAGTCTTGGAAAGTAGTGTAGCTACTTTATTGACCCTTGAGAATGAAGACAAGATAATCTCTATTAGTGATTGCCTCTCACATGTGTATGCGATATATTTGTCTTAGGGCCACATGGGTGGCACATGGTCTTTTCTACTTTTACACATAGTGAGAATTGAAGATTGTATATCACCCTCCACTAAGTAAGACATATCACTTGGAGTACACATGGAGTGCACATTGGGTTTACATGGGAGTGGTCAAGTGGGCATCATGAGATTCTATTAAAATTCTTGACTTCACCATGTGGGGCACAACCTATTGCCAAATAGTGTTCCCCACCGAAGTATAACATAACATTTATCCCTCTTTTTCTTTATACTATGTTTTAAATGATATTAAATAATTATGTGTTCTTTTGTATGGTTTATTCCATTTGGGGATCATGTTAGGATCCTTTCAAGCTTGTTCTTACACTATATGATGTTGGAGTTGAAAGGCTCGTATGCCTAACTCACCTAGATGTTTGGGTTATAAGCATCACATGTATGTTAAATTTTAGAGTCTTTAAAGGCTGTTGTGCTTGGTTCACCTAGGTGCATGGAATGGATCCTCAAAGATTAAGTTTGGAGGATAAATATCTTAACTCATGGAGATAGAGGTAGATGTTGTTGAATCTCCCTCAAATGCTATAGATGTTATCATCATTATAAGAGCTGTATATTATAGCCTATTGGTTAAAAAATGGAAATATTGTGTGTAAGCTTTGCTCACCTGAGTGATATGGTGTTAGTACTGAAAGAGTTGCTAGGATAAGTTGTGTAGAAAAGAGAGTGTTGATGAAGAAATATGAATATTGGATCTGCCTTTTCCCCATGGATTTTTCCTTGCCAAATTTGCAAGGGTTTCCACCTATATCTTGTGTAGTGGTTTGTTCTCCCTTGTTTTATGTTTTTTATAGCTTGTTTTAATTTCATATTTAATTCTTTCACATGTTTTAGGATTAGGCCTTTTTATATCCTAGCAAGTGGTATTCGAGCTAGGCTTTAGCTATTGGTACATAAGCCTTGTTGATCCTAACAAATGGTATCAAATCCATGGTTATTTGGTTGGTTTTGTGCAAGTGATAGCTACAAGTGGAGAGACCAAGATATGAACAAAAGAAGAAAGAAAAGTTTGAATTGTAGGTATCTCCCTATGGATCAAGGTGGAGGATCTCTTGGTGAATATCCTATTCTCTTCATGCTACTAAGTAAAATCCCACATATGAGTGGAGGAAATGAGCTTTAAAATATTTTTTAGATATAACAACACCAACATAATTTTCTTGATGAAGCAAAAACAAGCTAGTCTTCATTAGTGAATATGAAGGGTGATGACAAGGCATGTGCCATCTTGTGTTTCTCAACTAGAGATGGGGATATAATTTGTGGGATCTTACTATCACAATGAGTTGGTTGACATATTTAAAAATCCATGTAGAGGAGGTAGTAGAAACCTAAATATATACTTTTTGGAGTAGTTGATGGATGGATAATAACAATTATGACCCAAGTTTTCATAGAAGAAGAAAGTTGGAGTTGAATCTTTAAAATACTTAGAGATGCATTGAGTGAAGATATTAGTGGTTATGGTGTATCAAAATAAAGTATTTAGGAGATTTGTGGTGTAGCTAATGCAAGTAATCAAGTGGACTGACGTATGGAGTAACTCTGCACATGAGTTTGGTTTGACATACAGGAGAGTAGGATGAATATTGACTATATCTTTGGGGCTCAAAAACTTGGTAGGTGTTATGAATCGCTGAGTAGTGATATGACTTCACAAGAACTATTGATAGGTACCATGTTGATCATGGTGGGTAGTGGTATGCTACATATGTAAAAGTTAGGTGTTGAATTTTGTGCATTCTTATCTCTAGTTATAGATTTCTTGTTGTTGTTATCAATGGGATGAGAAATCATCATTACTACATGGTGGTCTTGTGATGATATGGAGTAGTCAAGAGGCTATAAGGTTAAGGTAAAGAGTTGTTGGTTTGTGGTTTAAAGACTATATAGTTTCTAGTAGATGTGCAGATGGAGTATGGTGATACCTTCATAGAGAGCCAAGGTTTAGTAGAGTTTACTTCTACGAATGGTGACATGTTGGTTATAGGCCCCAACATGATTAATATTAATGGTGAGATATCTTGGGTGATTAGGATGGGATGAAGGAACAAACAAATGATGGAGAGGTATAGTGGATATAGAAGTGAAAAAGTCACGTATCCCACTTCTTGCAATTTTGAGTTGTCTTTTAGAGTCCTATAGAGAATGAGAAGACATTTATCTTATATCATATTCATTAGGAGTAAGAAAGCCTCATGTAAGCCATGGTGTTCACAAAACTAGATACATCTAAGTAGTGAGAGTTGTGAGCAGTTCATTGTATAATCCTTGGAATAAGGATGAGTTTGTGGTGAAGTGGGAGTCACTTCAAGTTGTTTCCAATATAAAGTGGGCATGCATATGTTGATAAAGCCAATTAGGGTAGATAAGTCCTATAGTTCATAAAAATTATATTAGGCTTATGTGGAGTAGTAGTGGGCATTGGCATAGATTGTAGTTGGATGGTAGTTGGTTGGTAGAAGACACATGTGTTTGAAACTCCTCTATATATGATCTCAAGTGGGAGATTGTTGGGTATGAATCCATTATTTATAGGTCACTATTCATGAAGTACTATTCATGGGTCACTATTCATTGTGACATGGCATGCAAGTGTGCAATTATGTGTCATGTAGGTGATGTGGTGAGTGATGCAGTAGGTGATGTAGTAGGATGGTGATGTGTTAGTGGGGCCCATGATGGGTCCCAAGTGTGAACATGATGATGACATGGAATGGGGTGTACCATTCCACTTTAAGATATTTGTTTTCCTTAGTTTTCACATGGGTGCAAAAATCAAGTCACATGGAAAATTAATTTTGGTGATTTCCTCTCAAATGTGTGTGTGGGATACATATGTTGGAGTCACATGGGTGACTTGGAATATTGGAAAGTATTGGAGATATTTTATTGACCCTTGACAATAAAGATAAGAGAATCACTATTGGTGATTGTGTCTCACATGTGTGTGGGATGAATTTATCTTAGGACCACATGGGTGGCACATGGTGAAAAATGAAGATCACATGACACCCTGGGATGAAACACTTGGAGTGTATATGGGTTTCACATGGGAGTGGTCAAGTAGGAATCATGATATTCCATTTAAAGTCTTGACTTACCCATTTAGGGGATAAGTTTCCCTATTACCAAATGGTGTTCCCCACCAAAATATGGTGTAGCATTTCTCCCTCTCTCTTTCTATTATTTGTAAAATGTTATTAAAGCATTATGTGCTCTTTTATATTATTTATCCCATTTTGGGATCATAAGAGGATCCTACAAAGCTTGTTCTTGTAATATAGGAGGTTAGATTTGAAAGGCTTTCATGCCTAACTCATGTAGATGCTTGGGTTGTAAACATCACATGCAAGTTGAAGGTTAGAGCCTTTGAAGGCTATTTTTCTTGGATCAACTAGGTGCATGGAGTGGCTCCTCAAAGATGGAGCTTTGAGGCTAGATATCTCTACTCATGGAGATAGCGGTAGATGTTTTTGAAGTTCCCTTAGGGGATTTGGATGTTAACATCATTATAAGAGCTACATGTTGTAGCCTATTCGTTATAGCATAGAAATATTGTGTGTAATCTTTTCTCACCTGAGTGATATGGTTTTAGCACTAAAAGAGTTTGTAAGAAGAAATATGTAGAAAAAAATCCTTGATAAAGAAATATGAAGTCTAGATCTGCCTTTACCCCATGGTTTTTTTCCTTTCTAGTTGTGTAAGGATTTTTTACGTATATCTTATGCAGTGGTTTTTTATCTCTTATTTTATGTTTTGTGTAGCTTATTTTAATTTTGCATTTAATTATTTCACATGTTTTAGTATTAGGCCTTATTTTTATCCTAATAAGTGGTATCAAAGCTAGGATTTAGCTATTATTCCCTAAGCCTTGTTGACCATAACATTACCAACATCAATTCTAGTATCTAGTAGATTTATATAGCTTTATTTCATAAACAAGATTACCTTATTTGGCCTACAAAAGACAATGGATATTACTCAGTCATTTTAATTTTTATGTCTGACCTGTATCAAGTAGAGGATTCATCTTTTTGGAAAAATCTTTGGGTTAAACATTTTACTCCCAAGGTGAACATCTTATAGTTAGCATCCCATAATAGAATCCTCACCATCAATAATCAGAAAAAAGGGGAATGACCATCCCCAATATGTGTGTCTTTTGTAACTTTGGGTTGGAATCTATTAAACATTTATTCCTTGAGTGCTTTTCTGGTGCCCAAATCTAAAACAAGCTTCTCTAGCGCTTCAACCTCTTTTGGGTTAAACCCATCTCTATCTTAGACCTCATTATCCAATGGAAATCCCCTTAGAAGATTCCCTCCTTGGCTTTCTTTTGTTTTCTTGTCCTCCCCCATTATTGTTGGATCATTTGGACCAAATGAAATGCCTACATATCTGGTCATAAATGATCCAACCCCTCAAGTACCTTCAATCAACTTCTCTCTATCATTGTGGATAATTGGCATACGATTGTTCTAAATGACAAGGTAGGAGCTTTAAAGGTGGAATAGGGCATTCTTGACAAGTGGAACCTCATTCCCCATCCTAAAAAACCCTTTTTGAATAAAAAGAACATGAAATAGGACTACCCTTCAATGGGTTGGCTAAAGCTAAACTTTAACAGACCTTAAAAAAGAAATCTTGATAGGGCAGGGGAAGGAGGTGTCATAAAAAATTTGAAGATCTTATAATAATATGAATTGTAAAATTTTGAGTCTAGTTTATAAGCTACTAAATTTCTTTTTAAATGGTCAAGTATAAAAAGATCATTTATTGAAAATTAGAATAGGTACTACTATTTTTTATAAAAATCATAGTAGATAGCCTGCCATGCACCCCATCATTTTTATGTCACATTCCAATTTTTCCCGAAGATGAATAACCTTTTTATCTATATATTTTCATGGTTATTATTTGATTGACTACTATTTTATTAATCTTTATTTCATATATTGATTATGGGATAATTATATGATGCTTAATTTACATGATTGATTAGCTATGGAGTTAGTTGTACTTTTTTATTCTATACTTGATGATCATGTTTGTTAGTTTATATAGTAATATTTTGTGGATTATATATATTTATGTTTTGGGCTAATTACCTTTATATTGTGAGGTGGATGTAGGACAGATCCATCCCTCAGAGTGTGATAAAGAGAGGAAATAATCAGAGAGGATGGTGTATATGAAGGCATTGGGGGAAGATAGAGAGGAAAGATAGAAACCAACACACACACCACAATAGATCAGCATGTTTTATGTTAATTACTTTATTTAGATATCTATAGTATGTTTTTTTATTACCTACATTTAAATGATTGTTAATATGTTTTCTATTATAATCTTATTGCTATTGATGATCATGTTGGTTTAGTTATATGATGGCATTAATCTAGTTGTGGTAATGCATCAATATTTTTGATGTTATTACTTAGTTTATTGAGTGAATATGTACATGTCTTTTGTGACTTACCGCTATTTAGGATATATCTATGTATATTATGAATAATGCTTGTTATAATTTATAGTTGTAGGTATTATATGAATTCTAATAATGTGCTTGATTGGGTTGTTAATTGATTATTGATTCTTATAAGAATACTATTATCATTTATAATAGTTGAATAACATGTGTTAAATCATTAATAAATTATATTTTTTTATTAATAGTGATGGATGACATTAGGTGGCATGGTAATTATTATATCAATGTTATTAACCAATGATTATTATAAAGTCTTATTCTTAGGCAATAAAAATGATTCTATATAAGTCAATAGGTGGTTTCATTGTTAAATGATAAAAAGGAAACATCAGCATGCTTAACTTAGTGTTGACTATAGTTGAATTATTCATATAATTAAATAATAATTATATTGTTTGCATGACTAGGCAAAGTCATAGTGATAAATAATATTTAATGGACTTGTTAATATTGTCGATGGTATTTTAATAGTCATATGCTATATCAACCTTATAATATATAATTATAATGTTTGATGGACTTTTTGTTTAGTCAACATAGCATGGAAATTATAATGTTTAATGACTTTTATAAATTTGAATGCATGAGTATTGAATGAAGTCAATGAACATACATATTTTGAAGTATTATATAATTATTATTTTATTTTTAATTAAGAAGGTTTGAGATGATTAGGGTTTCTAATCAATCTTTTAATTGAGTTAACAATAATTTAAAAAAACCGTTATTCAGCTGGAGGTCTTCTACATGAAGAAAAGATGGTGGACTATCAGTTCAGTTAGCTCTATGTTTACATGCATAGACTAAGCCATAATTGTGGTTGAGAAGTTTGGGAAATATCTGGGATGATGGAGGAGAATAAAATAAAGTGGAAAGAGGCCTAGATAGATACAATATCATAGAGAGAATGTTTGGCAGAGAGAAGAGGTTCAAGATATTCTTGAAGGACAAAAATGAATATTGGTGAACATAACCAGGTTGGTGATGTATTTAATTTCTTGGATAAATATGTGGATGAATTTTTCATATGATTTCATAAGGGTTTTAAGTAGTTTAATTTTGTTGAAATTATGCACAGGGATAATGTTTTGGACTTGTGAATGGCTCGATCATCCACATAACCAAACCTATATCCTTAAAACCCTAAAAGGTAAATGGCTAGGACTATGTGAAGCATTTGTTATTAAATATAAATTCCAAGTTTTGAATTAAATTCTATGTGTTCCTTAATCAAAATTAATCCCTAGTTGAGACAAATATATATATATATATATATATATGGACTCCTTGCCAAAATATATGACTGCACTTTTGTTTTATATAGTGTGAGATTTTAAATGAGCCAGATAGTAGAGATGGGTGAGGATTTAAAAATTTAGTAAACTCTATATAGGTTAATGGGTCATGTAAATTCATTATTAGATTAAATATAAACCTTGTTATGTCAATTTTTCATATTAAAATGAGTTAAAAATTATATATTTAAATAAATTGCATATGGGTTATATTAATTCAAAATAGGGGTTGAATAGATACCCTAGTAGGGTATGACTGAGATGACAGTTCGAGCTTCATCTTTCAACTAGTGAAAATGTTTTCTATACAAAAAATTAAATCTTGTAGGTATAACCAAGTGAGTAGGGTATTAGTGACTAAATTGATTAATTATATATGTTACGTGGCTTCTTAAATCTAATTTGAAACCTATTTCGGAAATAGGGATTAAGATATAAAATTAGGTAGATTGCAAACTAAAATACACTAATGTATTCCATATTTCCATATAGGAAGTAGTGAGTGTAAATACATAAATGTATATAATTTTAATTTCACACAAGATTTATTTATTTTACTATAATCTACATTAATCATACTCAATTTTTTTAAACTGCATGGAAATTTCAGACTTATAGAGAATACTAGGATGGGTTAAATGCATTTTTTGAGTCTTATCTATAAATGATATAAGATATAAATATATTGGGGTATAAATATATATCAATTATAGGTCAAAAAGGAATTATTAGGAGACCTAAAAGTTTTACACACACACACACACACACTTGGATATGAGAAAGTTAATGGTTCCTAATTATATATATACAGGTCATGTTGTATTATTTTAGAGGCTTTTGAAAATTAATACATAGGTTGAGTTTATATAATTATCAATTTATCCTATTATGTAAATAGCATGAGATCCATATGGCTTATCTTATGAATAAACTCAGATTGGCTTTTATTGGGAATAAGAGTTAAAGACATCAAATAAATTTATTATATTGATTGATTTATGTCTTTCAAAATAATAGAATTGGTAAAGTATTATGGGCTACATTTGAATTGATATATAAATATATTATGTGCATATTTAGTATAAGAACTAAATTGGGAATTATTTGGTATTATGGAGATTTGTGTTGAAACATTATAGTTTGAAGGTATACTTTTAGTATATGTGATACTCTAAGCTCAGGGACAATCAAATATGCTTAGAGTATACCGTATACTTTTTTAGATTTTTGATTGAATGGAATATTATTTATAAAATAATGTATTCTAAAAGTATGCATAAATACATGGTATGAACAGTATGATTTTCATTGTATATTAAATATGAAACTATTATGCCATATATATGCATATAACTTATTTAATATCATGATTGTTACTTTCATAACAATGATATATGGGAGATTTGTTATGCGTTTGATGTTTAGTTGAATCATTAAATATAAGACATTTAAAATTTTAAATACAAATCATTTGAAGTTCTTAAATAACTAGCTTTTTGTTATATTTGTGAAATATGTACAAGAAAATAAGTTGTGATTAATGTTTGCTAAGTGAATGAAATAACATTTGAGTTGTATATTGATTGTTAGTAACTTTTAGTCTATATATGACTATTACCCTAATGGTATGTTCATATTGAGGATTGTTTATGGATATATTTATTATTTTGTAATAAGATAGATGTATTAAGATTTATTACATTGCATTTGATGGACTAAATGTTTGTATTTAAAATTCCTATACTTAGCATATTTATATCTACTAATAGGAAATATTTTGTTGAATTGATTGGTTTTTATATTATTATATAATTAACCAAATCTCACATTTATGACACTAAATAAGTAGTGTGATGGATTCTAATAGCTTAATTAGTGCCATCAATGCAAGATGAGGTATAATTCGATTGAGTGGTGTATATGAAATTGACTAATGCTAGAGATCAATTATTATATGAAAACCTTGACCAAAGTAATTTTTATATTTAAATATTGTCATTTCATGTGTTTGATATAGTTTACATGTTTGTACAATATCATGTATTAGTTATCTTATGGTACATGGGTTCTATTTGTCACTCTAGATTTTAGAACTGTCATTATCTACCCATACATGAAGGGAGGGTCATTCCCCTATTGGGAGATACTATGGGGGATTGATGGTAAGTGGTTGGTGTGGAAAAACACTCGGATGATGCTCTCTTCTGTGTAATAATACTACACTAGAGGCTACACCTAAGATTACCAATAGATACTTGAATTCGTTAAGAATCATGCTCTGTGTAGATTTATACCATTATTATTATTATTATTATTATTATTATTATTATTATTATTATTATTATTATTATTAAGACATTTTTACTGATGAAACTATACTATTTATTCATTTGTACATCTACATTAGTGGATGTAATGTTGTATCAACTGTGGCTAAAATTATATTATTACTATTATGAAATAAATGTAGTTTTTATTATTTAATCAACATTGTTCATGTTTTTTTATATCATTATACTGGTGACTAAATTAGCTATATGGATTAGCTATAAACCTCGTCGGGTTAACTAAAAATAATAAATTTAGTTAAAGATCACTTAGTTACGTTTCTTGTGGTGAAATATATTAGATGAATATGTGTAATTTTTTTTTCTAAATTACTCTATTCTAATAAATTTAATGGGGTTGTTACATTTTGAGAATCATTTACTTTTTCTAAACCCTTTGGTGGAAATTTAGATAAGATCATCTAGTTTGTAACCTATATTTAAAAATAATAATAATGAATGTTTAATATTGTTTTTAATATCATAATTCAACAGAGCTTAAATTATGATCACTAATGCATAGTCAATTGTGCACCCCCCAAAAAAAATCAAAAATTAGATTTTGTATAATGTGTATAGAATTAGGCCTAGTTGAATATGATATTTTATGATTATGTAGCACCTCAGTTTTGTACACCTAGAAAATTCATGACCTTGGTTGTTTTTCTTAGTTTTACACATGCCTTATTTCCACAATCCTTGCTTATAGTCTATCTTATGCCCCTTATACTATCTCTTAATCTGACTAACCTTATATTGGTGACACATACATCCTATCTTTCTCAAAATTCTTAAAATTTACTTATCCTACACCTCTATAAGTTTTGAGCCTGTGCTTGCTCTCCTTTTCCCTAGATAGATAATAACATTGATGTATTATCTTGGGTTGACATAAGAGTCTAGTGCCATAAAGTCATATAATTTACAAATGAAACATACTAAAATGGTTAGCCTAAGTGATTCAATGTGAGTTATCTCATGATAGGATTGGTATAAATATAGAATATCAACCCTCATTCATTCATAACCTATGAAACCTGACAACCAGATAAAAATAGCACTTAAAAAGCACTAAAGTTACCAAATAATTTCTTTTTCTACCATATTCTAATATCATTCAAAGGAACAAACCATTTATAGTTTTCAAGTACTAAAGGACTAGTCATAAGGTCATATTTTCTAAGTTACAAGCTAGGTCATTATTATACTTATTTACACATTTACATGATTCACATACAATCTAGCATGTAGGGGAGAACTACATGAGTATGAGGACCTATTCTTGAGTATTAGATATGTATGTAGTGCTCTTTGATAGTAGGGTCATTGTTATGGATTAGCTTAACACCATGTGCCTACTAACCCATTTTCCCCAAGGTCACATTGAAGATGAAAATCTAGTGTTTTTCCATTTAACTAAGAGTGAAGGTGAATCCAAACCATTAATCATCTAGGTGTTTGCATTATATTTTATTATATATTCTATATAGGACACTATCATTGGTATTAGACACTAGCATCGATGCAACTATCCTAGGCTGACACAACTATCTAGAGAGCCAGAGGCACCAGATCTAGAATTTGACAATTGATTAAGAACTATCTTCCTACCTAATTCTTGGATATAATAGATCCAATGTTTCATTATCATAATAAATATCTAAGTACATTATTTTATGTCATTTATATATAGCATAGTTATACTTTCCATTAATATCCGATCTTAGCTTTATAAGTTTAGCATATGATACATTTGAGTTTAGAACATTAATTGGCCTATTATTGATCTAATATTCACCCTTGTTCCTTATCATTCATATATCCTTAACCCTATCTACCTAATTAGGATAGCCTCCTATCCAAATTAGGGTTAAACATTTGGTGAACCTAATCTTTGAACCTCATTATTGCATAAGCATTCTCTTATAGATGATTATCTCCTACCTTATGATAATATTTTTGTTCTTTCTCTCTTTTATCATGGATTTCATTTATTTATTTGATGATTATGACTATGAAACCCTTCAAAAATCTCTTTAACTAAGCATCAAAATCCATTACTCTTGCATTCATCCAAGTGTTAAGGCAAATAATATAAAAACCTTGAATGGTGGTACTATTATCCCTCTAATAAGGTTCATGCTCCCATCCTTTCAAGACATGATGTGATTTATCCCAAGTAGGATCCAAAAAATATTCCCTTGCCTTTTATACCAAAAATTAACCCCCATGGAGAAAAGTTACTTCCTTTGATCATGATAATTTATGTTAACTCCATAAGAAAATCATGGAGGATTTTAAAATAATTAATAAAGGGAATGTTCCTTCAAGTTCATTTATTTAAACGCTTCCTATTCCTAAATTTATAAATAATATTCCCCTGATTAGGGGTGATAATCCTTTTTGGCCTTCATTTGATATTGAAATTTTTCAAAAAGTTAACCAAGAAATGATGGCATCTTTACCAAGTCATATTAAGCCATCAAGAAAAAAGGAAACATCCTACATTTGTAGAGATATATAATATTAATTTTATAAATAAAAAATATGTACCAATTTTAATCAAGGTGTCTCAACAAAAGGAGATTCCTACCACACTAAAAGAGGTGCCTTCACCCATGCTTCCTCAAGCTCCACTTGTTATATCTTTAATAAAAGTACATTAGTCAAGTTTTAAATCCATTTCAAGATCTTCAAATAATACATCAAGGGTACCAAAATTCAAATATCCATTACCATTACTAAAGTATCCAAAATTCAAGGATTACTAATTACACTTATTATACATGAGGATTTTGATACTCATATGCCTAGATTCAAAAGAGTTGATGGTTTTAAAATAGTGATAACACCTATGTCAAACACCACCATCCCCATGGATTACCTTATGTATATGATGAACACTATTGGGTACATTTAAAATTAGGTTTATATAATTCAAATTCAAGTGGATTTCCATAATTCAAATGCACATATTACCTCATTCAATAATTAACCTCTTGCACAATGTATACTTCAATGTCCTTATCCACCTAGTTTTGAATTGCCACATTTACCTATCTTTGGGAACCATAAGGATCCACTTGAGTACATGCTAAATTATGTAAATTTTCTTGGTTAATGGTCAAATGATGAAAACTATTATTAAATTTATTTCATATGAGCATTATTGATGAGGCTCACAATTAGTTCTATAGCTTATGAAAGGGTTCCTTAACCACTTTTTAAAACTTGGAAGATGATTTCTTCATGGATTTCAATATTCACAAGGTGAAAAAACTTATATTAGAACATTTTAAAAATTTAAAATACCATGAGTTTAACCCCTTCAATATTATACTATTCAATTCAAAAGTCATCATATGAGCTAGCATTTAGACCCTCAGATTTATAACTACAAATTATATTTAGTAGAGGCCTTGTTTCCCACTTAAATTAAAGAGCATTGCATAAATAATATGAGTCCTTAACTCATTTAAATGTGTATTTACATATATATTTTGCATTCATACTTACTCATCCAATGAAGCTTAACATTTCTCCTTCCAAGTACCAAAGTTTTATCCCTCAAATAAAGGAAGGAGACCAATTTCCTAAAGAATATTATGAATAAAAATGTGGCATCCTTAATATCTATATGACCAATTTAAAAATGTTACTTAACATGGGATAGACACAAGGTCCACATCCCATACAAAAATCTCAAAATGAAATAAATAACAAACATATATGCCAACAAGATTTAACAATTAAATTATACATGTGTGGTGCTTATTTTTGGCATAATCATGTTAATCCTACACAAAAAAAAACCTAAATGCAATGTAAGATGTTTTCAACAAATTGGATTCAATTTAACAAACTTAAAAAATAAAGGATGTTGGAAAGATTACTTACGCAACATAATAATACCAATTTCTTATGGTCCTAAAGTAATTTAAACATGGGTTTGGGTTATGCCTACCACATCTCCATATGTAGTTACACTTGGAACTCTTTGGCTATACCAAACAAAATAAATAAGTGACCAAAATTTACAAGGCATTTATTTTTCTCATGAAGTGAAATTAATACATATTTTTAATGATAGCATTACTTTTTCTACTACACATGAAAAATGTGAGGAGGAACATGCTATGTCCCTTTTCAACCTAGCCAATTCAAATAATGTAAAAGATCTTACTTGAGATTGTAAGGTTAATAATGGGGGAGATATATATGATCACCATTATATGAAATCATAGGATGATCTTTATTCATCTTCAAATATATGAAAAAAACATTCAAAAATCCAAAAACACTTTCAGCACCTTTATGTAATATTGGCTCATTAGCATCTGTGTGTTAGTTTCATATTAAGGACTAGCTTATTATTTAATCCTAAATACACATATATAGATACATTATACACTTATGGGTGTTTGGCCTTCCATCTACTCACATCCTCAAGATTTTGAGGGCATCCATCTTCTATGATCTTGATATACACAGGTTATATGATTTGATGGTCACTCTATACTATCATGTTTGAGCTTACATATGTACTTACCCATTCCTATTATTCATGATTATACATTACTCAAGATACTTGATATGATATGTAATTGAAGTTATATTCTATCACATTTTATATATGGGTCACTATGACATGTTTATGCTAGTTTTTAATGTTTTTCCTTTACACACTTCTTTGAGTATTTTGCCTTGATTTTTTGAGAATTTGCATATGCTCTATTATATTCAGCCTCTACGCCTATTTTTACTTTCTTGGACATTTTAATATGTCATTTCATGATTTTTTGGAAATTTATAAGTCATGTACATTTAATTCTATGACATTTGAATATGCCCCTTGTTTGTGGTCTCCTTAGACCATTACATTTTGACTTGCTTTTGACTACTTTTGTGTATATGCCTTTTTACTTGTTGAACTTGTATTGTTACTAACTATACATTTCCATGATATTTATCATGAATATTAGGCATAAATGTGATCACATTGGTTCTATGTACTTAAAATGTTACATCTACCTAGACATATTTCATTCTATATGCTACATGGTTACATTCACATATTTACAACTATCTTACCCTTTTGAGATGAGTTAACTAATAGGTAATATTTTTCCATCACCTCAAATGGATGGGGGAATATTAGTGGGGGTATGTCATGATTACATGAATTGCACATTTTTCATAGTTTTTATATTACAATGGGGGCATGATTTGGAAGCATATTCTCCACACTCACATAGTATATGGTACTTACACTAGTTGATAAATTCAGTGGGGGATTGCCATGATGACATGACTTTCACACATTCATATTTTCATATTAATGGGGGCATGATTTATAAGCATGTTCTCCACATTCATTTATTATGGTACTTATAATTCATATATTTAGTGGGGGCATGTTTTGGAAGCATGTTCTCTACACTTACTCAACTTCAACATATCTAGTTTATAGTGGGGGCATGTTTGGGAAAATGTGCTCTAAATTGGTACTTATATCATTTTAATATTTCTCCATATATAGTTGGGTCATGATTTGGAAGCATGTACTCCACACTTAAAATTATTACAAATTAGCCAAAACACACATTTATATGATTTTGATACACATTTTTGGTAGAATTCTATACATGGTACCATTGTTACACATAATTTAAACATGAGACAAATCTAAGGTGCATATTATATATAGCATGTGCATAATATAATAAAATCTCAATCAATTTCAGATTCTAAAACTATTGTACGTACTATTACCCAACAAACTTGTACAAAAAATTTTGCTATCCAATCTACTATAGTATTTGGTTCTCATTTTATCATGGTTGGGGTGATTAAATAACTCAATCTTTCCAAGTTTTTAGTTTTGAATTTATCATCTAAACTCACTAAGATATGACTATCATTGTGTTACATAGTTGAGTTAATCTCAACTTCCAGGTGGTAACTCACTTTTTCTCTAAATTTTGGGGCATGTGCCTTCTAATATATATATATATATATATATATATATATATATATATATATATAAATTATAATCTTAATTTTATAGCCTTAAAATGATAAATATTTTTTGAAAACAACTTTATAATAGGCAAGGTGGTTACATCAACTCACAATTAAACTTCTAAACCTTTGTCTTTCAATTTCATAATGTTTCAACTAATTTTAACCTAGATTATATGCATTGATTATACACTATAACATGATCTTGGTTGTAGGTCAGTCACCAACAAAGCACTCAAACCCAACTCCATCAAAGCACTCAAATTCAACTCAAATAAAGATAAGGTGTGTATACACACCCAAGTACCTATTCATATCTTTTGAACTATAAATTTAATTCCTCGATGAAAGGAGGGGAAAATGTAGATGATATTTTGTGATTATATAGCATCTATGTCTTGTACACTCAGAAAATTAATTACCTTGGCTATTCCTCATAGTTCTACACATGCATTTCTTTTGTAAGCCTCACATATATGTTATCTTATGTCCCTTGGCCTATCTATTAGTCTAAACAACCTTTTATTAATGACACAAACATCACATATTTCCCAAAATGCTTAGAATGTACTTATCTTACACTTTTATAAATTTTGAGCCTATTCCTACTTTCCTTCTCATTAGACAATAGAATTTGGGATAGATAGTAACGTCAACATTATTGTATTGGCCCAACACAAGTGTCGAATACCCTAAAGTCATATAATTTAGAAATGAAACATATTAAAATGGTCAGCCTAAGTTCTTTAATATGAGTTATCTCATAATAGGATTGGTATAAATACAATATCAACCCTCTTTGATTCACAACCCATGAAACCTAGCATTCCTTATAAAAGAGCACTCAATAAGCACTCAAGTTACCAAAAGCTTTCCTATTCTATCTTATTGTGATATTATTCAAAGGAACAACCTAGCTAAAAGTCTAAACTATTTAAAGGAGTAGTTATAAGGTCATATTTTCTAATATACAAGTTAGGTCACTATTATACTTACCTTACACATTTTCATCATTTCCACATAAGCCAACACATAGGGGATAACTATATGATTCTAAGGCCATCTTATGTAGTATTGGCTATGTAATTATTGCCCTTTTATAGTAGGGTCATTATGGGTTAGGTTGACACCATGTGCCCACTAACACATTTTTACCCAAGGTCACATTAAATATGCAAATCTAGAGTTTTTCCATTTCATGAGGATTGAAGGTGAAGCCAAATATATAAGCATCCATATGGTTGCATATTTTTTAAGAATATATTCTATACAATACACTAATGTTGATCTCAGACACTAGCATTGACGTAATTATCCTAGGTTGATGCATCTATGTAGATAGTCATAGGCACTAGATCTAGAATCTAACGATTGATCCATAACTATCTTCCTACCTATTTCTTGCTTGTAATAGATCCAACATTGTATTAGCATCAAAAACATATAGATACTTTCTCTTATGTCATTTATATATCTAGCATAGTTACACTTTTCATTAATAGTCTATCTCAGTTTTATAAATTTAACGTATGGTATATATGAGTTTAACACATTGTTTGACCTACTATAGATTTGATATTCACTCTTGTGCCTTATCATTTATATATCCTTAACATTATCTACCGAAGTAGGATAACCTCTTATCAAAATTAGGGTTAAACATTACTTTTTAACCCTATAATTTTTTTTAGTTTTAATCAACTAAATAAAAGATATATAAACAAACATAAAAATGTATAGTTGTGGCATATAACACTATAAAATAACATACTTAGAAATATATATAGATAAAAACCTTAAATTAATAAAAATATGAAAAAAACATTATATATTTAGAAAGAGGAGACTATGATTGATGTAGTCATATTTTCAAGATTTTTTTCTATAAAATTCATAGTGTTTACTTTGGTGGAAGTTACATTTTATTGTTTTTAGTCAAAAACACTCATCCGATTGTGTTTGTAGGTCCATGCCTTAGGCTCAGGACTCTAAGCCATTCCTAAGACTTAATTAATATGTTTGAAATTTTAAACATTAGAACCACATATTTGGAATAACCACATACATAGAATAACTATGTATGTGTAATTATCGAATACATGGAATATTTGAATATTACATTGACATGCATTTGGCCATCTTATTGATTATATTATAGTTTTTTATTTGACATGAATGGCCTTAGTCAATGTTATTTTTTAACATTAAAGTTTTATACATAAAAAATGTAAACCTAACTCCCACTATAATCTTGATGTCATTTTCCTAACTAAATAGATTTTTAAAGACAATTAGGGCCAATTTAATCTAAGGATTAAGGTATAAGGTTTAGGGTTCAGGGTTGAGGGTATAATTTGCAATTTTATAGGAAATTAGGGATAATTTAATCTCATTGAACCTATTTGTGACTACATAATGTGATTTTGGGCTTAATTGAACCCTATGTCATCACAAATTAAGCCAATTAGTTAATTGAGGGAGTAAATTATGTGATTTAAGCTAAATTTAGCCATGTGAACTTAATTATCACTCTAAATAGTGTTAATTGGGGTTAAATATATTGATTTAGGGTTTAGAGTTTATGATTTAGGTTTTAGGGTTTAGAGTTTATGATTTAGGTTTTAGGGTTTAGAGTTTAAGGTATAAGGTCTAATTGTGAAGGCAATTAGGGATAATTTTAGCTCATTGAACCATTTTATAATTAAAGAATGTATTTTTTGGGCTCAATTAGCCCCAATTTAATCATAAATTAAGGAATTTATTTAATTTGGTTAACCAATGATGCAATTTGGGCCAAATTAAGTTGTATGAACCTAATTCTTACTCTAAATGATTTTAATTAGGGCTAAATTAATTGGTTTAGGGTTTTGGGTTTAGAGTTTAGGGTTTAGGTTATAAGATCTAATTTTAAAATTAATTGGGGAAAATTTTACTTTTATGAACCTATTTTTGATTACAAAATGTGATTTTTGGCTTAATTATTCTTAATGTCATCATAGATTGAGCCAATTAATCAATTAGGGCAATCAATGATGTAATTTGGGACTAATTGAGCCATGCAAAGCTAATTTTTACTCTAAATGATGTTAATTGGGGTCAAATAAACTATTTTAGGTGTTTATACTTTATGATTTAGGGTTTAGGGTTTAAGGTATATGATTTAGGTTTTAGGTTATAGGGTCCAATCATGAAGGTAATTAGGGCCAATTTGAGCTCATTTAAATTATTTATGACTGTTTAATGTGATTTTAGTATCAATTATCTCCAATGTCATCAAAAAATGAGATAATTAGACAATTGGGGTAATCAATGATGTGATTTGGCCTAAATTGACCTTTGTGAACCTAATTCTTACTCTAAAAGATATTAATTAGGGATAAATTGATGGGTTTAGGGTTTAAAGTTTAGGGTTTAGGGCTTATGGATTAAGATATAGGGTTTAGTTTTTAGGGTCTAATATTGAAGGCAATTAGGTCCATTTTTATCTCCTTAAACCTATTTATGACTATAAAATCTAATTTTAGGCTTAATTATCCGAATGTCATCATATATTGAGCCAATTAGTCATTTGGGGAAAACAATGATATGATTTAGGTTAAATTGTGCCATGTGAACCTACTTATTATTCTAAATGATGTTAATTGGTTCTAAATTTATTAGTCTAGGGTTTAGATTTTATAACTTATGGTTTAAGGTTTAGGATTTATGGTTTATGGCTTAGGGCTTAGGGTTTAAATTAGATGGTTTAGGGTTTAGGGTATATGGTCTAATCATAAACGTGATTAGGGCTAATTTAAGCTCATTTAACCTATTTTTGACTACAAAATATGATTTTGGGCTCAATTAGCCCCAATGTCATCATAGATTGAACCAATTAGTCATTTAGGGTAATCAATGATACAATTTGGGCCTAATTGAGCCTTGTGAACCTAATTAGTACTCTAAATGATGTTAATTTGGGATAAATAAATTATTTTAGGGTTTAGGTTTTAGGGATTAGGTTTAGGGTTTTGTATTTTGGGTATAGGGTCTAATTACAAAGGTATTGAGGTTAATTTTGAGCTCTTTAAACCTATTTGTGAATACTAAATGTGATTTTGGGCTCAATTAACCCTAATATCATAATATATTTATCAATTAGTCAATTAGGGCAATCGGTGATATAGTTAATTGGGGATAAATCATTTTTTTGAATTTAGGGCTTATGGATTAGAGATTAGGGTTTATGGTTTATGATTTAGGGTATAACGTCTAATATCAAATGAAATTGGGGCCAATTTGAGATCATAGAACCTATTTGTGACTAAATAATTTTATTTTGCGCTCAATTAGCCCCAATTCCATCATAGATTGAACCTATTAGTTAATTAAGGCAATCCTTGATGTGAATTGGTCTAGATTGAGCCTTATGAACCTACTTGGTTTGGGGTTTATAGTTTAAAGTTTAAGGTTTTAGTGTTTAGGGTTAATAATGCAAAAAATGTAGACATCAAAGAACACATATAGTTTTTTAGCAAGTACATGGTACTATGGATAGTAAAATAGTGAAAATGTACATGCACCAATGTCATTTTTTCACATCATTAGTTTTATCCCATGCATACTCTAATTTGTTTCATTGTGAATAATGCATGTTTATTTTTTAATGATTTGATTCATTTTCCCCACTCTCAAAATTGGATAACTTTATCTAATCATGATTGACTACATAGTACAAGTCTATTTTTTTAATAATTTGATCATTATCCCCACTTGGTAATACATAGTGTAGGTCTATTTTTGAATAATTTGATCAGTTCCCCACCCTCAAAATTTTTGAACTTTGTTTAATAATGGGTAGTGTAAATCATACTATTGGGAATAATGAGTTAAAGCATAAACAATGGAGGAATTTAGAAGTGATGAGAGAAAAACATAGGAAATGAATGAAAATAAGTCTACTATCCATAATGAATTGAATGTCACAAATAATGATGAAATGAATAATGATAGTATACCAAATTTTGATAGTATACCAATTTTTGAAATTCCAATTGTTAATTCTGATAATATACCAAATTATAATGCAATTCCACACTCAAATTTTATGGTTTTTAATTTTGGTTATGATGATAATAAACATGATGATTTACTCTTTTAAAATGAATAAAATTATATGTAAATACTAATTGGTGAAAGTAACAATGAAGAAAATAATATTAGAAAACCATTCAATGAAAAAACTACAAATGAAGATAACAATATGAAAACACCAAATACACCAATTTTAACAGTAAGATCACCTCTCAATATTTTGAAAAGAAGACCCATGTATATATTTGAAATTGATGAAAACATTTTGAAATTAATGCATAATAAAATGTCTAACCACTGTACGAGATGAAAAGTTGAAATAATTTGTGACTAACACTTTGAAAAATTAAACGAATCTCAAATATGTCAAATTTGTGTTACATTAATGAAAGTGCTTAATATGAGACATAAAATGAACACCCTATGACTAAAAAAATATAATATTGATGGTCAAAACAAGGCAATTATTGAAAACCTACATAATGCATACCTAAAATAGGTGTGAATAAATGTACTAAAGATGGTAACAATGCTTGATGCATTATTAAAACTTGTATGGTAAGTTTTCAAACAAGGAACAAATTCTTAATTAGACAAATAAGTAGAGCATTGAATATAAACATAAAAACACTAGTAAAATCAATTGGTAAATGTATAAGACTTGTTGCTAATAAAAATGACTCGTAGTTATTCTCTATTATATTCAAAAAAAAAAAACAATGTTATAGCCAATGCCCTAAAAAAATTACTTACATAATTTTGGAAAGATAATACAAGGGTATCACCTAATATAAGAGATGTAGTGAAAAGAAGAGTTGGTTCTTGTAAGAATGAACCACATCCAAAACATTTTTTTGGATATGACTTAAACACAATTTTAATCTAAATATGTTAAAAAATATCAACAAAATTTTATTAATCAAAGATATTTTGAAATGGAAAAACTCTTACATGTGAAAATCAATCACACATGCACCACTTTTTGCTGTATGAAACATGTTGAATTTTTGATGCATTATGATGTTTTTCATCATATTTGTTGTACTTTACATACTAACAACATTTTTTAGGATTATGGAATGGAAGCTCTACCAAAATTAGTAAGAGAATTTATTCAAACCATTTTTTTAAAGATAAGATGGATAATTTTTTACAACAATGCATGTTTGGATGAAACTTGCAACATTTGTGGTGGATTACCAAAATTTAAAAATTATACCCATGAGGAAAGTACATAGAGAATTAGAAAATAATTAATTGGTTTTATTAAATATAAATCTATGTTATATCAATTAACATATGGAAAGGAATCTAAAAGGTGTGAGCCTCTACAAAATAAATACCCATTTTTAAATTTATGGTCAAATTTAGGGAGGAAATTATTTATAAATATGCAAGCCACACACATAGAACTCAATTGATAAATGAACAATTTAAGTTAAGCAAGGACACATTACCACTTGGAACTATTACTTTACTAGTTAAATTTTCAAATAATTACGCATTGTAACCACAAATTGATGTTCAATCATAGTACCATAATTCAATATAGGTTTCCATTTTCATGCATATAATGTTCATGCATGCACATGAAAATACAAAGCATGATAAAAAAAAATATGAAGTACTAGTTATATATCAATGATGATCAAACACATTATACAGAGTATGTGTAAGGTTTTATTTATATGTTCTATTGTAAGTTGAGTGAAATGAACATTTCTTTCAATCAACATTATATTTAGTCAAGATAATTTCATGTCACAATTTAAGAATACACAAGTGTGTTATTGGCTGAATAGGATGCATGTGTCCACTACTGTACAACATATTTTCAATTAACTAAAGAAATACATGGAAAAGAGGAGCATGATGGTGAAAAATTATGTGTCAAAATATCACTTGTAAGAGAAGATTTGAATTTTGAAGATGCCACTGATTTGATAGATGGAAAAAAACATAGTTGAATGGTGAAATGAGAAAATGGTCCATAGTGCTCAAGAAAAATCTATTTTTCATAGATATTTCTAGTTGACGGAGGAAAAAAAATTAAAAATCTATGAATATTGTATGACAGTAACATAATCAAGTTAGATCCACTCATTTCATAACTCAAACATAGGTTCTTGGATAGTTCATATGAGGCACATGGAATGTTTTTGTTCTGCATGCATGGACTTTTTTTGGAATGAGTATGAGTCATAAGAGTGGGTGGATGAATGGATATTTATATCTCTAAGACCAATTGACACATTATATTCCACTATCATTACAACTTATAGATATGACATCATCACATAGCTTTAACCATGTATTTGATCTAGTGTAATTAAATATGAGATAATTTTTTATATATGAAATTAAATAGAGTCATGTATTATGTAATAAATTTGGTATATATATCTATAAATCATTATTAAATCATGTAAATTTTTGTGATACAAGGCATGTTTATGTATTTATTGTAGATGAGGATAATGATAAGGGGACAAATAACTAATTATGTTGGTGTGTAGAGAATACATAAATAAATTTACTTCTGTAATCATATATGGGAAAAAAAATTATTTTCCCATTAGGTATGTAGTGATTAATGGGACTTTCCTTTGATAATATACTATCAAAAATTTAGATGTATGGTTGTTTGAAGATAATGAAATACATAGGAAGATACTTCACTATTCAAATTTGGTTCTTGCAACAATTGTTCAATTACAAAAATAACATGAGACTCTATGGAAGTTTCATGAGTTTTACCATGAATAAATTCTTTATAATATTAAGAGTATATCCAATCCTTGTAGTTATTTATATTGAACTCCCAAGGTATTTTTAATTCTCAAATGTAATTGTGTTTAATTTTATTAAATTTTATTGATTTTTTAGGTAGTACATATATATTTAAATTTAATTTAAAAATAACATATTTTTGTTACGTTAGTGGTTAAAAATTAGCTTTCACATTCATATGGTTGGAAACATTAGTATATATTTCCATATTCTTAAAGCTAAGATAAGATTTCAGTTTGTGTAGATGATTGGTAGTTTTTCTATATAGGGAAGGACCTTTTTGAGGCCAGAACAAGTGTTATGTCTCTTAACCAGGAATATGTAGGGGCCAATAATTCATTATTATAGGATATTTTTCACCCATTACATGGTTTTTATTCCTTTTATCAACCATGAGGCCTCAAAGGTGGAGATCTCCAACTATGGCTTGAATGTTGACAACATTTCTTGTCAATGTTTCTTGACATTAGAATTATTGAAAAAACATGTATCCATGTGGATTCATATGTCATATTGGTGGTAACATATGTAACTTTCATATCATCATTTGTCTAAAGTGATGTATTTTCAAATAGAGATCTTAGAATTGGAAACATCTATTAGAGGTAAATAGCCTATCTCTTAACAACATAAAAGTAGAATTTCAAGAGTAATCACTAAATCTTCGACCAGGGATTCATATCTTATTTTGAACCAAGTGATCCAAGTAAAATCATAATTATTATACATGCACATTATGTTTCTTTTTTTCATGTATATGACTTGAAATTTTAGTTTTATGCATGTCCAAAGTTTTTCTTTAAAAGTAATATTTTCTCATATGAGGATAAACCTTCTTGAGGCTAGAATAGGTGCTTTGTATCCTAATTAAGTTTAATTATAAGATAATAATGTGTTAATATAGGTTATTCATCACCCCAAATGTGGTGGTTATTCTATTTTTTTATCCAGGAGGCCCCTGAGGTGGATATATCCAACTACGGCTTGAATGTTGACAACATTTCTTGTCAATGTTTCTTAACATCATAATTGTTACAAAAATGTGTATCTACATGGATTCAAAGGTCATGTTGGTGGAGAAAAAATTAATTTTCATATCCTTATGTGTTATAAGTGATGGGTTTTCAATAAGAGGTACCGCAAGCACAAATTTCTACATGAGGCAAATAACTTGTCTCTTAACTAAATAAAAGTAGCATTTCAAAACTGATCACTAAATCATTTACCATAGATTCATCTCTTATTTCTTATCCAATTTATTAAAGGTGTAATTATAGTTATTTAAAATTAATTTTATGATTCTTTTGGTTTAATTATATGACTTATTATTTTTGTTTGATGCGTGTCTAAAGTTTTCCTTAAAAAGTGTAATATTATTGTATAGGGAAAGACCTTCTTGAGGCTGAAATGGGTGCTTTGTCTCCTAACTAGACATGCTCCAAGGATAATAGCATGGTGTTATATTTTATTATTAACCCCTAACATGGTGTTTATTCCATTTTGTATTCATGAGTCCTCGGAGGTGGAGACCTCTAATTATGGCATAAATGTTGACAACATTTCTTGTCAATATTTCTCGACACTAGAATTATTGTAAAAATGCATATCCACATGGATCTAAAAGTCATGATTTATTTATATATTTTTTTAAAGAGGAAAAATTAAATGGGTGAAAATATTGATAATATTTGAGATAGTTTTGAGAGTAAATAAGTAGTATTCGATGATTCCTCTAAGAATCCTGGGAATCATTTGTTTAAAATGGGTGAGGGTAACTATGCTTTTCTTCTTGATATTCATTTGTGTTATGTTATGGATGAATTATATTATATTATACAATATTTACTCAATTAATTAAGTATATAGGATAAATTCATAAATTCCATGGATTAATGATCTCAACTTTGAAGAAGAGGATGATGAATATGAAGTGGCATTTACCATAGGTTTTTTAACTTAAGGTATAATTAATGGTGCCCATATTATGTTTCCCATTTAGGGGATATAGTATTTAATTATCCACCACTATCACCCCATATACTTCTCAATTATTTTCATTTCACACTAACTTCCTCAACTCTATCTTCAATTTATGTTCGAAGATAGGGGCACTGGTTAATATTCAAACCTTTACAGTAATCATTAAGATGGATAGGCATAATATTTGTATTTTATATGTGAATGACTTAAATATTTATATTTATTGAGTTTTCACAACTAAAAAATGGGATGATTTCAATTGAACCTTTGTTTTTTCATATGACCATAGTTTTCATGTCTACATCAGCTACCTAGATAATAACAGTGATAGGAAATGGAGATGATAATTGATGATACATCATTGGTGTCACAATATACTTCATTGAAATTTAAAAAATATTTACCTAATGATGTGAAACCACTAGTAATTCAAATTACCTTTTATCCTATTAAACATTTCTTCTTAGGTAAAATAATTTTGGAGCTATGCCAAAGAATTCTTGATGTAATTTTCAAACATATTCTCATTGGAGCAGTGCATTTTGGACAATTATTTTTATATAAGATGCATCATTATTAATTATGTGTGTCTCTTAAATTATCATTATAATTAATGTATATAATAATACAAACATAATCCTGATAAGGATAAAAAGTAGAATGAGATATATAATTATTAGAATGCATAAATTGGTTGCCTCAAATGTTCCATCCATGCCTTGAGAATAATCCAAACATTAAAATCATGTTCTTAATAAAAATATAGGAAACATAATAAATGAAATAAACTCTTCTAAAATATTATGATATAAGTTACTCCATACTATTACTATTATGATACATCATCTTTGTCATAATATAGGTAGAGTTTTATGTATTAAATTTGTGAATTATGTTTAATTTTGAAAACATAACAGGGAGGGTAAAGAGAGTGGGGTTTGTATTTGGGTCAATAGGCCTTTATACATATTTTACATGCAACAAATTTTATAAAGGTGTCCAAAATGTGAACAAAATAGAATATTTAATAAATTACAACAAAAGTCATAAGGTGAAATCAACCAGAATATTTAAGGTGAAATGTTTATATATGTATGTATGTATGTATTCATAAAATTCATAAATTCATGAAAAATATGAACATAATAGAATAACTTGGGTTAATGTTGTATAAGCATGTAATTCCAAATAACTATACATCAAGCCATATAGGCATACAACAAAATGTCATAAGACATGATCCTAATCATCAAAATTGATTGCTATCTTTTCCTTGGTTTTATAATGATATCCCTTGGATTTCTTGTTCATAGATGGAGGTCTATACTATGCATGACTATGGGTCCTTTTTTGCATAAAACTTTCTTGTAGTTCAACATGTTCATATACAAATATTTTTAGAAACTTTACATACTAGAACAAGATACTTAAAAAATAACAAGTTAATTTTAAAATTGTACAAAAATTATTCAAAGGTGAACTTACCACAATATATTGGTCAAATTCAATTTACATCTAGCATTCAATAGGTTAAATGATAGGTTGAGGCTAGTGAACAAGAGTGTGAAACAGTGAACCAACAAGAGTCAGTGCCCTACTCCTAATAAGGGAAGGGGTAGGGCCCTAAAACATATATATAAAAAATTAAAATTCAAAATTAGCACATAAAAATTGAAAACAACTGACTAAATCATTAAAATATAATATCTAAATTTAAAAATTAAATTATCTTGTACTATGTCATGCTTGCTTATAATTTTAACATGAATAAAAGACATCACCATAGGAGTATTTATAGATAATTGGTTCATTTATTAGTTATTTGTAAAATAATAGAGTAAAATTACAAAACACAAATCCATATTTAAACATAAACATTACAAGAATTCTCATACCTTAGTGAGTTGTGTAGATGAAATCATAGTAATAATGCCTACATTTGCTCCCGTCCTAATAAATGGCTGAGTGTCTAGCATGGCCACTAATTAAATAAATAAAATATCATTTTTAGTCATTTGAGAATATATATATATATATATATATATATATATATATATATATATATATATATATATATAAGTATATACATATAATGAAACAAAAAATTAATTAATTCTTAATAATTACCTTTGTATATATATAAATGGGTGTAGTATCAACAACATATGTGTTCTTATAGTGTCCACAATCCTGCTATAACATAAAAAAACTACATATACACTATTGATCATTCTATGAAAATTAATTATTACCTTTTAAATTATATAAATATTTAAAATTTAGTAGGTCTGACAATTTTTTTTGTAACATGTAAAATATATAAGATACCTAGGAAGCTATAGCCAAGGTGTCTAAACCAAATGTAGATGATTAAAACACATCAATGAGATCAATATCATCTAGGCCCTTAAAAAGACTGTTATGACTAGGATGCATGAAATCCTCCTAATCCTCCTCACGTCTAGTGTATATATCACCACATGATCTATAATGGTGAGGTTAGGTAACAACACTAGATGAAGCCTCCCCATATCCACCCTCACCAACAATAGTATGAGAAACTTAGCTCATATGATAAATGAGGGTGTCATTAAACACCTTCAATGCATGAAAAGTATCAATATCTATATTCTCATTTACTATAGAGGGTACTGTCTCAACATGATGTGGTTTTTAGATAGTTACTCTCATAGAATGATTAGGTGCATGATGTGCACCAACCTATCCTAAGCAAAGCCTTTTCCTTTACTTTGAAACTTTAAGAAATCAAAATAATTTATAACTTCATTAATTAAAAACTCACAATAAAGTTTTATTATAAAATTACATGGGGACCTCATTATTTTTTGAAGGTGGGTGATCAAATACCATCCACCATCGGTCTTAAATTTTTGTTTGATCAACTCGTGGGTGCACCAATGGATTAGAATCTATTTAGTTATCACATATAGAGGTGCATCACTTTTTCCATCATTGAATAGTGTATAAATTTGGGCTTTGATTATTATTTTTATCTCTCATAGTGGACACAAATAATTTTTACAATAGTATGCCCTACATCTATCTCTGTAATCATCCCACCTATCAATTTAACCTATTAACAAGTCAAATTCACCTATTAATGTCTCTAATGTATTCGATAAAAAAAGTTAAGTGGGTCTTGTTTGAATGGGGGTCCATATTTTCCTTAATTAAATTCTCAATTTTTATTTTATTTTATATTATATGGGTTACCAATTCCTCCTAACTACCTTGGGGGCTTGAGGAACTATAGGAGCATTAAGAAGAATTAATGAGTTAGGAGGGTTTTATGGGTTAGGAGAATTTCTTATGATAGGAAGGCTAGGTTCATTTTCACTTTCTATAATTCCCTCTACATGCGAAGGTGTATTATGAACTAAAAATAAAAATAAATGAACAATTTTAATGAAAAAATAATAAAAATGCAATAAAATTAACTAAATTTTTTTTTAATTGCACTCAAATTCATTTTCATTTCTTTCCTCTTGCATGTCATTATCTGTTTTGATTTCATTTTTTGTCTTTACAAAATGTGAGTTGAGATCTTCGCTTTGTCCACTCATGGTTTGATTCAATGCCAAAAGAAAGGCATCAATTTTTTTTACTTATAATAGTAAAATATATTACATGATTCTAAAAACTAAATCTTTGTATATGGTTCTAACAACTAAAATTGCATATGCAATTCTAATAACTAAAATAGTGCACGTAGTTCTAAAAACTAAAACTATGTATGTGGTCTTATCTTGATAATCACCAAGCCTATGATCCATAACCACGTATGCACTTTTATAAACCACATATGTAATTTTATAAACTATATATGTAATTTTATAATTTGTGCATGTGAAAAATATTTAAATCAGTTTAAATGCAAAAGTGTCCACTTTTTGTCCCCCCAACCTTGTGTACTTACCCAAATCATATCATGTTTAAGTCTTGATTTTTTATTTTTGAAAATATTTCAAATTTTATTTTATTATTTAAATTTTTTATTTTTTTATTTTTTATTTTTTATTTTTTATTTTTTATTTTTTTGTATTTTTCAAATATGTTTTTTAATATTTTTATAGAATTTGAAAAAGAAACTAGCTAATGATCCCATTCATGGGAGGAATGTAGTGCATGCTTATATCATAGAATGGAAGGGTAATTATTCATGAATAAAAGGTGATACATGTAGATGAATCAAAATCTAAAAAGGAATCAGGTGTTGTAATGTAACTATCTTAATCAATGGTGTAGTATGTTTAACTCTAGAGAGTATATGGCTTGGTGGGGTCTACTATAAAGTATGATAAGGTTTAAATACCTATATTTTCTATAGAACACATTGAATTATTTGAGATACTACCTTAAGATGCACTGTATAAAATGAATATTTATTTGAACTCTTAATAACTCTCATATGTGAAGCTCACCATCTAAGAGGGTGTATTATTCTCCTCTAAATTGACTATATAGAAATATCTTATATAGATGCAATAAATTATTTTATACTTTTATATTACATAGATGTAATAATCAACTATAGTGGTGGTGATAAATATTGTTTTTGTATTTTTTATATTATTATAATAATGTCGTTGTTCTTATAGCTATGAATCTACCACTGTAATGTATTACATTGATCAATTTTATGCCATGTAAATCTATAGTAATATTAATATGGCATGCCTATTGGATATATAAGATGTCAATTTTCTAAATGTTTGTTAGGTGGTAAGGTGACTAGCTTATGCATAAGTAATATTTACAATATTGTGCATGGGCTATCATGACAACTTGTTATTGATAATGATATGGGAGCCTTTATATTTAATCTTTCCACGTTATTTGACTAAATTATATGATTCATATTTTTTTGAAGTCATGGGTGAATTTCATGCTACCTTTGCTTGATGTGAAGTAGTATTTAAACTATTGTGTTTATGCTGAATAAATTTCTAATCTTAAACCATTGTCTTTCCTTTGTCTTATGATGGTTATTTTGGGGTAGAACTCTTGCATTATCAATTTGTGTTATATATGAAGAATCTCTATAGTTCCCACTCTAATAGGTGTAAATAGAGTATGAGATAAGTGTTCATCTCCATCAATGGGTATAAAATTTAGAATATGTAATTTATCATCTCTAATATCTTTCATTTCATCCTCATAATTATCATAACAATCTTTGAATATACAATTGAGATTTTATGGATTTACAAATAATGGTAGCACTTGGATTTTTCTTTGTGTCTTTATTTGAACTTGTGATGTTTTATTTTATTCATGAGTCTGTATGATTGGAAATATTTTATTTATTGTACTTTAATTACCCACGTCATATGTATGCATATGATCAAATGGGACATATTGTGTAAGTGGTATAATAAAACAATTCTCATATTTTGATTGTGTTATTTTACAATATAAAAAAGGGGCATCATTTGTTGGAATTGTGTACTTGTGTCTATAATATATAAATTTAGTACATATATGGAATGTATAAGGTAATATCTCCTTCATATTAATCCAAAGTCTCCCCAAAATTTAGTTATGGTGTAAATGGTTAGTCATGATTTTTAAAAAATAAGCACCATATTATGACCTAATAATAAATCCAAACTGATACTTTCTGATATTTGATGAAGAATATTATCAAATCCCTTTATATATTATCTTGATTTTCTATTGATGTTCATATTAATACCTAGTTTTTATAGGAAAGCAAAGCTACAAATATTCAAAATTGAAACATTGTCAATCACTACACACTTGACTATATTTTCTTGCACTTGAACTTGAATGAATAGTGGAAGATCTTGATCTATGATATGCTTAAGAGGTATGTATTTCTTTTCAAAAGTGATGAACTTATTTATATCATCAAATTTATTTAGGATATATGAAAATGATGATGGTTGTGTATCACTAGGAATAATTGTATCACATAACATTTCATATAATATATATTTGTAGATTGTTGATCTCATTAATAACTCCATAAATTTAATTTTAGAAGGGGTATTATGTATTTGATTAATGATATTGTAACCATCATATTAATTCATTTATGGAGGTGGAGGGGGCTAAGGAGGAACATGTTGACCACCTTTGCTTTTTATGGAGGATGAAGTACCTAACCTTATCTAACATAGACAACATGAACAACAAAATATAATATAAGTTATAGATGAATAATAAGAATGGGAATATAACTTAAAAAGTTTGGAGGTATATAATCATGAGAGAAAAAATTATTCATGCATGCCCTTTGGTACCTTTTGGTGGTATGTAGTAGCTTGAATTAGTTATTGAAGTAATATGAATTGAGGAAGGCTTGAGATTTTACATTATGAATTTTCTCCCTTTTATTATATTTGAATTTGATTTATGCAAATAAAAAGTGAATCCAAATAACACCTCATAAAGTAACATAAAATGTGATTATAAACCTCATGAGCTAGATCAAAATATAGAATAAAAATCCATTCATTATATCCATGATTATTTTGAAAAATTTAATTTGTAAATGGCATTAAGGGTGTAACTAGGTAGGGTGTCTTTGATCTATAAGCTCTCAAGTATGTTGATCATATACATAAATAGTGAAAATGCACAAAGGGTAAATGACTATGGAGGATTCCACAATCTTGTAGACCATTATTCCATTTTTGAGGTACATTGAGAGTAAATTCCTTAGTCTAACCACGTACCAATGTATTTTAAAACCAAATGATCAAAAATCTTCCTATAGATGAAAAGGAAAAATCTTGTACACTCTTGAATAATTATTAATTATTTGTAAGTTAAATTTTATATATATATATATATATATATATATATATTTATCTCATTCCCTATGTAAATTAGAGAAGTACCCTCCCCACCATGTCTTGGGTAAAATCGAAGACCACTTTGACCAAAATGACAGCTTGTATGAGTTATAAATCTACCAAAACATAATTATAGAAAGTAGGAAAAATAAATTGAAAACCAAAAGAAATAAATATTTTTTAATATGTAAATAAGGAATTTAATCAAAAACCTATAGGCCAAAGATAGATCCTAAAGCAATGCCCAATCAAATCATGGAAAGAATGATCAAATTTCTCCTTAGTGTATGGGAATTATGAATTTAGTTGAAACCCTAAATAAAAATCATAAAAAAATTGTTCAATCAAAACATGGGCTCACCAATATGTTTTTTCCATTTAATTTTATATAAAAACATTTAATATGCATAAAACATTGAAAGATAATTCAGATTATAATATATGGCGTTAAACATAAATTTGAATGTAAAGGTTGAATTAATTAAAATTAATTTGACAAGTAGCATATGCTAATTATAATAAGTAAAACCAATAATAATATACTTAGCATTTATAGATTATGGTTTAATGTATAATTTATATAAAGTGGAAAATATATAAAATAAGCTTGTGATAAACTAGGTCCATAAATAGAGTTTATGGTTATGTCAGGACAAGTCCACTCTCCCTAGATAGCTATGCAATGCATCCTTGTCTGTTGATTACATATTAGTTCATTATGAAATTGAAAAAAATATGATTTCTCTACCACATATTCCTATGTTTGATAAGAGGGATAAGATATTTTAGTTCTATTAATGTCACACAAAAACCTCTATTTCTCATCTATTTTATTTGGAAACCCTAGATGTACTTGTGAGATCTATAAAAACTATAAAAATGAAGGGTAGGTGTAATGGGTTGAGATGAAATCAATCACCCCCATTGACTATTGATAATTTATTAATGATCCAAATACTCTGAGGAGGGAATTAAGCCACACATAGTTCTTTTGTCTAGTTTGAACTATGCTCATTAGCTATATGTATGCAACTGGTAATTGGACTTTTATACATAACAATGTTTGCTCTTGACTTAATTTATAATTTTATAGACTTAGATTTAGACTAATCTTAATAATTAAATATTTAATTTTGGATAAATATGGTAGATTTAATCAATGTGCATAGTAATGTAATAGATATATGCTAGAATATATAAAGTCCCCTTTGAAATGAGGCCTTGATTTATTTATATAGTGATACTTTTGAATATCCTTTAGCGAACTTGTGAAATGCACATGATGACCCATATGTATATTTAACAATTTGTAAATTATTCACTAAATGTCATGTGGAAAAATTTAAACTAAGTGAACAAGTCCATGTCAATGGACCTCTCTCTAGATCACATAATTATCCTAGAAACTAAGGAAAATTTGGCATGAGGCTAGGAACAATGTCAGAGTGATATAAAGTGGTTTGAGCAATGACATGGGAATTCATATCTAATAGTGATGAAAAAATAGGGGTCAAACCCACATATAGATAAATGGCTAGAAGAATGGCAAATAAGATTCACGTATTTGAGGAAAAGTCGAGTGGTTAAAGATGTGTCAAGAATTAATTTTTTTAATTACCTTTGACCATATTTAGATATCTACAAATTGTAAACGTCATTGTGATTAGTGAATCCATCATTCATGATTATTGAGTATAAAGAAGGACATAAGGTGTTTTTGTATTTGCATCCCTGATATTATCATTTGAAATACCTAAAAAAATATTTTTCATATATGCTTGTGGTTTTAAAACACTTTTTGTATATTTGTGAATAAAATTGATTTATCTTTTTAGGGTTATAGAGTGTAATCTCTAGGATGTTAATGGGGATGAGTATAGTAAATCAGGGTATAAAATATGTAATAAATACGACCACTAATTTTTAAAATAATTTACCTAGTTTGACCTTTTTAAAAATAAAAATAAATGATGCAAATAAACAATTAGTTATAGATTGATTGAGAGTTAAGATCTAGAGGTTGTAAATTAGGATAGGAGCTAACATAAGTGTTACAGATAGGATCCATGTGTCATAACCCTTATTGGATAGTATCACCCTAACTAAATAGTAGTGTCAAAGGCACTAGTGTCTTCCTTTTGGTGATAGTGTCCTCTATGTAGAACTACTTTGATATTTTGGGTGTACCTATGTTAGAGTCTACCAATCCTATTCCTATGTGAAAAAGTTATGATTCCCTATTAGTGACCTATTTTGACTGATTTTATGTGTAAACCCTAGACCTCCATATTATTAGTTCATCTAATTTCACACAAGTAGCAAAGTGTGATGTTAGTGGGGTAGACTGGACATCCTTAACACCCCTCTATGATGAGATTTGCCTATATACCAATACTCTAAGGAGGGATCAAGCTCGATGTAGTTCTTCCCACATAAGTGCTAGTGAAAGTACAAGTGAAGATAGTGTGAATATTGGTTTGAGTGTGTCTATAATTATATGTGTATCGTGTCTATAAATCAATCTTGGATCATATAAGATAGAGCATACCTACACTTTTGATTGAGGATACACTTATTAATCAAGAGCATGACCAATATGGGGATCCACTAGATGCAATTAGGGGATCACTTGTCACAACATATCATGCTAGGAAGGGTTCCAAATCCTACAGTCTAACACAATCACACAAAAACCCTAATATATTCCTAAAGTTTAAAGCATTCACTTATTATAATAACAAGAAAGTAAATCTAATATAGTGCACACCAAAACCTATGGTACAAAGTGGAGGGTTATAAATAATTAAAAAAAAACAAATAACATGTATTAGAAGACATATATTCATGTCAATATATATAAAATATTAATGCATGGGAGAATTTAAAAAATACATTATATGTCTGCTCGTATAAAGGAGAAATAAAGTTAAGAATACTTACCTTTGAAGATGAACCTATAAATCCTCAATCTCTCCCTTGGCCAAGGTGTTTGACAAGAGATTGTTGTGTTATAAAAGGATAACCAAGACAAATCATCTCTAGGCTACATAACCTATCTAAGCATATAAAAGAATTATCCATAAGAAAATATCCATATCTTCAAATAAATTATGGAACCCTAAGATTTATTCTTCAAGTAGAATGGTCAATAAGAAGATGTTCACTTGCACTTATTCACTAATAATTTTTCTCTTATGAAATGGTAGGAAATGAAATTGTATAAATAGGTGGATCTAGCCCTAAATCCTCTCAAGAATGTCAGTTGTACAAGGTCAACATAGTGTGTTTTCAAGGATAAATCACTAGGTCTGAGCTAGGTCAGCTGAAAGGCTAACAAGCTAAGAAAGTGAAAAATACCCCTAAACTATATTGGGTCAACCTAGTACAACCAATTATCTAAAAGGATATTAAGAAAAGAAAAGGAAGAATGGAAAGAAGAAAATACTAGAATAGGTAGGATTGAGAAGAATAAGATTGGGGTTAATGGTTTTAGGAGATAAGTGTGTATATGACAAGTGGCAAAAGGGACAACAATATTATGAAGCACCAATGGTTTGTCCAGCCTTTCTCAATGCACCTTTTATGGTATGCACTTAGAGAGATTAAGACTCGACATGCTTCTATTAGATACAAAGTGCTAGTAGTCAATAAATTTTAAAAATATTATGTTTATACATATGCCCCATTTGAATTTCATCATGTGTCACATTAGTGCAACATGGGATGGTGCTTCGAGATAGAACATGATAACACATAATGTTGATGCTAAGCAAAGTGCAGTATGTAGTAAACAAGATAAATGAAAGGACTGAATTGAAAAACACATACTTCTAACTTATGTTATTAGCATAAATAAATAAGTAGACTATAATAGATGTGAACATGTCCAATATAGATAACACTAGACAAACTTCTAGAAGTTAGTGCAAAAAATAGCCAAAAATTAAAAAGTTTGGAAAATAGGCATGTAACAGTTATGGATGATAAAGAATATAATTAGAAAATGAGGATTGGTAAAGCAAGGTTTTTATAATATTGAAGTAAAATAAATGACAAAAAAATGGCAAAAAAATGACAAATGATTGGCAAATGAATGATAAATGATGGTAAATTAATGACAAATGATATTGAATAAATGATAAATGGCAAAAAGGAATGTCAATGCAAGAAAACTCTAACAAAGATATGTAAGAAAGTGAAATGTAAGTTCATGTAAGATAGGCAAAAAGGAAAACATGAAAGAAATAAAATGAAATGTAATTAAAGATGGAATACAAACATGAAGAAGGTATATAAGTAATAATGGTAAAAGGGTGTGCACTCAGCTATCCATAATAGAAGGATAGTATAATAATGACAAATGAAAGCAAAGAGTGATCCATAGTGACTCAAACATGTTGTTTTGCTCTAAGGATAGATAAAATTGAAACAAACTAATGCTATCATGTTTTTAAAAAGATGAAGAAGAAGGAATAATAAAATAGGGAAAATAGATCTGGAATCAAAATTTACTTGTCAAGGGGGGAATGAAATGGGTGGAAGGAAGAAATGAAGGCATAACCAATGTAGAGGAACTCTTTATCAAAATCAAGACACTAAAATTAGGTTTGTCAAAATAAGAGGACTTTTAACCTTAATGACCCTGAAAAAATTCTCTTAGCTACACAAGTCTTAGGTCAACAAATGAAGTATATAGTTCATTCCATGAAATTTATAGACATGAAAATTAAAATTAACCTACCTTCCCACAACATGTTTCCCATTCTTTAGAACCCCTTACAGAGTCGTTAATCTACTACAAAGATTGGGTACTTGTGTGAGAAAGTAGGTAGCACCATAGAGTTTTTTGAATTCCCCTATTCTAATCTATTGGCCTACCACACCCCAAAAGACCTCGACTTTATGTGAGGCCAGTTATGGAGTTTGAGCTTCAATTAGAGATAGAATATGTGCTTGTAATCACATCTTTTAATGTGAATTTGACTTTTGAGATTTGTATGTTTCCTTTTAGATATCATTTCCTTTTATTTTCAAATGATTTAGCTTTTAACTTTCTCGATGGATTTTTCTATTCCTCCTGTATATGAATTTGGAAAACCAAACATGGGTGTTAAAGATGAATTTCATTTTAATACTTGGGATAAGGTTGCTAAGAGAGAGAACCTCAAAGATAATGGGGTATAAGAGTCTTATAAATAAAGGTAAAATAAAAGTGATATCAGGACTTTGACCTTGTTTTATCTAATGTGGAGATGAAAAGAAGGGGAAATTAAGAGGAATGACACATAAAACAATTAAAATTACTTTAAATCACAAAAAATGTGATAGGGAAAGGAGGAATATAATGATAGTAAATTATGATTATTTATCATAATAATGAGGGAAATAGATGAAAAACATTCTAACATATATTATTTACACAAATTCTATCTATTAAAAGAAGCAAAATGCTAAAGTTGATAACAAGGATCAAAAGTATTTTCTAGAAAAGGAATGACAAGATGGTGATTTTATGAGGAGGGTCAAGTCCTATCCATGGTCTTATACTATAACTCATAAAAGACAAACCCACAAGGGTGCCAAAAATCAAAATGTGAAACAATAAAATGATAAAAATAAGTAAAAAAGATTGTAATTTTGTGAGGAGTGACAGGTCCTATTCGTGGTCTTACCAAGCAACTCATAAAAGAGAAACCCACAAGGGTGCCAAAAGATAAATGTCAAAAGATAAAGAAGACTATGGTATATCAAGAGGTAAATTATAAATAAAAGGGAAAAAATGATCATAAAGCTACTAAGGCAAAGAGTGACATAAAAAGACAAATGAAATAGGTATATAAAGATAAAAATGAAAACAAATGTCAAATGTAATGTGTAAGAAAACCAAAGAATGTAAAGGAAAAGAATGATTCTAGTAAAATTAAAGTAAAAGAAAGAAAGTGCATAAAAACAAAGAAACATGAGATAAAAATAACAAGTAATATCTATGCTAAAATCTATATCAAATATGAGCATATGAAATACAATTCTATAAATATCATAAGGTTTCTTGAAGTTGAATTTATTTGATATTATGCATTGTAGAATAAGAGTGGGGATTTAAATATAGCCCAAAGGTTAATTGGATGTAGATATGTGAATTATAAGATTCCCCAAAGTTTGAAGGGACATGTGGATGGCCATCGCATGATACCCCAACATGTGAGTTAGAGTGAGGTAACATTGAACCATTAGAATGATTTACATTGGGTTGGCAAGTGTTTTTGGAGATAGGTAAATGTGTTGGTTTGGTAGGTTTTAATGATGTTGAATGTGGCATATGATGTTTAGGAGAGGTATGAGGAGATAAAGGAGATAAAGGAGGACCATGGATGATATGCTTTGGAATAGGAATTTGAACTCGATACTCTTTTGGTTTATGTGACTTAAGAGGTTGAGGTTCAATGGATGCCACAATATGTTTAAAGTTGGTAATGTTAGCTATCCTTTCCTTATTCGTGTAGGAAGAAGGATCAACTATGGTTAGAAAAAAATTAACATATAAGGTTTTTTCATTAGGTAGTTGATGTTTATGTGATTGAGATTCTTGAGATTGACTTTGAGAAGCTTGAAGATAATCTTGATAACATTGTTTTGTGAGAGTTTCAATATTGAAATGTGGACCAAGTAAGGAAGAAATAATAAATCAGTGAATACCATGATAAGACTCATGAGAATAACCTATAGTAGCATGCAATCAACAAAATTTATCAATATTGTACCATTTTGGAGGAGGTTTGGAAGGATCAAAGATCATGGGTTTAGAAGGGAGAAATTTATTCTTAAGTTGTTCTAGACTCAAGGGAGGGTAGGTTGGGTTAAAATTGGTTAAATTTGATCCTCCACTTTAAGGTTGGGGAGGCTTGGATGAATCAATGTTATGAGAAAATGATTGGAAATATGTTTTAGTAGTTGTTTGAGGTCTTTCAAATTGAGTCATAATAAAGTCTTGCATTTTTGCTTGGTCTAAGGCTTATTCTAAAGTTTGAAGTGAAAATATTCAAACTTTTTATTGAAGGGGAGGTTAAAGAGTAGTGAAAAATAGTTTTAAAAGAGTGTCATCATTCATGTTATGGTCCACTTTATGAGAAAGATACCTCCATCATTTGATAAAATTATGATAAGATTCATTAGGAAGTTGCTTGATATTGATGAAATGGCAACGGTAATTTTTAGGAAGGTCATCATGTTGGAATTACTTCAATAGAGAATTGACTAAATACTCTAGTTGTGAGATGGAATGTCTAGGAATTTGGTTGTACCATTAAATTGCATCACAAACAAAGGTTTTGGATAAGAGATTTGTGGTATTAAAGGTGTTAGTTTGGACCCATTCCTTATAAATATTACCAAAATACTTAATAAATATAGTAGGGTCATTAGTCCCATTATATGTTATAATTAGAGAAATGTTTCCAATATCTATGGATGAAATTAATGGGGCTAAAGGTTTATTTTGAAGATGTTTAAGAAATTTTTTATTCATTGGAGGATGAGGGATGATATTAACATTAGCATCTCTAAGAGGAGGAGGAAAAAAAATTGGATTTGGTTGAGACATGATGAGTTGAGGTGGTTGACTCATCACGTGTAAAAAATGTTGTTGCATGTTCCTCATTTGAGATTGATTAGTTATTTGCATCATGTTAATTTTCTATATAATTTTGGAAATAAGTTGAGTTGTATCAATAGGTGGATTGGTGTTTGTAGGAAGGGAATTAGTGTTGGTAGGAAAAGGATTATTTGTGTTGGTGGGAGGAGGATTCTTTATAAGTGGAGGATTCCCAAAATTGTTATTGGGATGATGATTAGGATGAATGACCTCAACTACGTTACATTGTGTAGTGAGTGGTTTTAGTTTAGGAGAAGGGAAAGGAAGAAATTAGATAGTTTCATCTAAAGTAATGAAATAAGTGAGGTTATTATCCAAGTCCTTAATTATTCAATGTTCTAGACTAAGAGAAGGCTGAAAATATGTCATCATGATGAAAAAGACTAAATAACCACACAAGGGGAACAAAAAGTGATATAAAATAGTACAGGATTGACTGGGTCAATCCTATACAAAAAACAAAGACTAAAAAGGGTTTATAAATAGTATAAGGTCAACTAGGTCGATCATGTACAGCAAACAAAAACTAAAAAAAGGTCTATGAATAGTATAGGGTTGACTGGTTTGATCATGTAAAGTGGATAGAGGATGAAAAAGGCTTACAGATAGTACAGGGTTGATTAGGTCGATCTTGTATAGTGAACAGAGGTTAGGAAGAGGAGTATTCCTTTTTTTGCCTATATCTTTATTTCTACTCATCTATTTTGCAAACTGTAAATGTGTTAGATTCATGATGATGTAGAGAATGAAAATATGGAATATTAGAAAGTTTATTGCAAGTTTTGAATAATATAATTTCTTAAGTAATGTAAAGAAGTAAGTGTTAAAAGGAAATAAATATTTAATTCGACTAATGTTAGCCAATCCAATTGAGGCAAACAAAACAACACCTTGCACTAATGTTGGCTAATACAAGTTTTTGTACACAAAATTAAGTAAAGATAAATTAATCAACTTGGAAAGTAAAGAGCTAACTAATTTTTCAACCTGAATGTTTATTAGATTATTAAGATATAATTTTTAATGTGATTAGATGTTGACTATAAGCAAGGTACTAAATACAAATCTAAGGATGGTTTCAGGTAGTTTAGCCTAAAAGGGAAAATAGTGGAATTGATACAAGCTTGGTTTTGGGTCTACCCACTCAGTTCACACACCACAATGATAAGGGTGTCAGGTGATTGTCTCTAATATACCATTAAATACACTTTATACTTTACCAGAGCATCAATTTGGCTTCCCCCTTGGTGATGAAATCCAAGTAGGTTGGCCTAGGGTAGGAAAATGTTAAAGTGCTTGTTTATGATTTTGTGATTTAGACATATGTGCATAAAATAGAAATAGTGAAACTAAGTGATTAATTAAAAATACCCTAATTAGAATATGTGAACTATTCTAAACATGCAATTAATAGGAAAATAAAGTGTGAATTAATTAATAGCAGATATGAGGTTAATTCCAATTTGAAACAAGGTATAGTGTTGACACTATATGCACAAAATATAGAATAGGGTTGATAAGGTTGAACCTGTATTATAAAATCAAGGTCTAAAAATGAACTAGGTCAGTAGTATTGATCTAGTTATTTTAGGTAGCACATAAAACATAGAATTGGGTCGATAGTGTCAATCCAGTTGACTATGCAAGGGTAGTTTTATGGACTATAAACTATGAAAGTAAAGATAAAAAAGGAAGAAACATAGATGTAGAAAGGAACCTTGGTGGATTAGAGATGCAATAAAGGAAGATTGATGATGAATAACCTTGAAGTATGTTTTAGAAATCTACAAATTGGGTTGACAGAATCGATCAAGCTATACAAGAACCTACTAAAAAATAATAAAACTGTAAGGGTCGACTAGGTCAACCTAGTAGACTGAACTGAGTGTCTGAAATGATAGAAATCTATACTAGGTTGATTGGGTCAATCTAGTTGCCTATTCCTAGAAACCTGCACACAAATAAAAATAGATAGGTAGATAGAATTGATCTAGTATGCCAAAATATATGATAAAATAAATGATTACAATAATGACTAAAAGAATGAAAAGGTGAAAGAAATCCTAGAAGGGTTAGTTTCACATTGGGTTCACTAGAATGTAATACGAAGGTGAAGTTAAATTGAAAGCTAATAATAACAAAAAAGAAGAAAAAATGGAAATGTGAAGACAATCCAACTAGTGGTGGGATAAGATTCATGTCAGGTTCACCATAATGTATGAAATAAAAAATGAATCGTGTTTATAAATCAATCCTAGCTCAAAGAAGATAGAGCATACCTACACCTCTAATTATAGATATACTTGTTAAGTAGGAGTATGACCAATATAAAGATCTGCTAGACCTGATTAAGGGATCACTTGTCACAACATATCATGCTAGGAAGGGTTCCATAACGTATAGTCTAACACAATGACATAACAACCCTAATGGATCCCTAACATTTAAAGCATTCACTTATTCTAACAACAAGAAAGTAAATCTAATCTAGTGCACACCAAATCTTGTGGCATAAAGTGGGGGGTTAGAAATAATAAAACAAACTAAAATAAACATGTATTAGAAGATATATACTCAGGTCAATGTATATTAAATCCTAATACATGGGACAAGAATATAAATTCATTATCTATCTACTCTTACAAAGGAAAAAAAAATTAGGAATACTTACCTTTGAAGATGAACACATTGAGCCTCAATCTATCCCTTGGCCAAGGTGTTTCACAAGATAATGTTGTGGTATGTAAGGATAACTGAGATAAATTAGCTCTAGGCTACACAACCTATCTAAACATCCAAAAGACTTATCTACAAAACAAGATCTATATCTCCAAAGAAAGTATGGAAACCTAAGCTTTATTCCTTAATTAGAATGGTCAACAATCAAATGTTCATTCACACTTCTTTGATAATAATTCTTATCTTATCAAATGGTGGAAAATTAACTTGTATACATAAGTGGATCTTGCCCTTAATCCTCTCAAGAATGTCTGTTGTACAAGGTCAACCCAATCAACCCAGAGTGTTTTTGGAGACAAATCACTAGGTCTGAACTAGGTTATCTAAAAGGATAACAAGCCAAGAAAGTGAAAAATACACCTAAACTATATTGGGTTGACCTAGTCGACCCAGTACAATCCACTATCTAAAAGGGTGTTAAAATAAGAAAAGGAGGAATGGAAAGAGGAAAAGACTGGAATACATAGGACTGAGAAGAATAAGCTTAGGGATAATGGTTTTAAAAGATAAGTGTGTACATGACAAGTGGAAAAAGGGACAACAATCTTATGAATCACTGATGGTCAAACCACCCCTTTCTTGATACACCCATTCAGGCATATACTCAGAGATATTAAGACTCAATAGGTTCCTATAAGAAACAAAGTGTTAGTAATCAATAATATTTTGAAAATATTATGTGTATAAAGAGTGTTTTGAGTGATGTTGGGGACTTTAAATCTATGTATTTTGAGCTTGGGATGGTTTTATATGATTGTATACATAAGTAGGGTAGAATAGGGATTGATAACCTAGATTGTGCACAACTTATTTAAAACTAATTAATGTTATTTTAATTTGATATCCATCTAGTGAAGGGCTAAAAGTCATGTATATATATTTTTCTAATGATTGTGTGGGTCTTAAAAGAGGTCTAGGCCAACCTTAGTTGGTTATTTCTTTGAAAAGATATTTTTTTATGACAAAAGGAATGAAAATGACAAAATCACCCAAAATGGGACACTAGTGTTATTAGCGTTACTATCTAAGTTATGGAACTAGTGTCTGGGGGGTAGGACCTAAGTCACTATGGTCAAGGATGCTAAAGAGAGGGTCTAAGACTAATTTAGGGATGTTTAGGGTGTGTGTGGCCTACATGAAGTCTGGATAAGTGTCTAAATAAGCCCTAAGATAGGTTTAGGGATAACTTATGGATAGGTGGTGTCAAGTTACATTATTAGCACTCAAATGACATTTTCATATGACTGTATTTTCCCCCCATTTATTCTATAAATGTATCAAAGAGAAAAAATTAGGATAAAGGAAAACAAATGTACCTAGACTTACCTAAGAGGCAAAGCTTATGAATCTAGATATGAGGGTATGAAGTGTGTTCCATTGTGTGTCTTATAAATGAAATGTGCAAAGATCAATCTCTACCTAATATATACCAAAATGAAAAGAGAAAACTAAGTAAAGACATCAGAGAGAGGAAATGAATGAATACACCTCACTAGGTACACGAACCAATGTATAAACCTAGTGAAAACCTATGTGGGTATGTGGTTAGTGATCAATTGATGAATAACTTGGGCTGAGATGAATGTATTACTCAATCCCCATGTGTGGGTAGATCAATAATTCAATTTGGCCTTGACTCCATCATTTCCTAGTTTTTATATCATGACCTATGAATAACTTGGATTGGACTAATGGTATGTCTAACCCTCTCATGTAGGTGGCTCAAGAAATCAAGTATACTATGACTCCATCCTTACATACCCATGTGTATTAGATGCATCTAAAACTAAAACTATTTAATGTATCTAAAACTATGTAATATGGATTTAGGCCACATGGAAATTTTAAAATGTAAAAATGGATCTGATCCACTTAGGAGTACCAACCACTACAAATAGAGTAAGGCATCAAATCTAGATTGTGCTGGTGTGAATGGTGTCTGGATTGTACTAGTGTAAATGGTTTTTGGATTATTAACATATAGAATGACATGAATTTTTCCATTCCATCTGATCAAATAGATTTAAATTTAGCATATGGAAATAATGTGTCATGCACATGCCCCCAAATTTGATATTTATACATATGGACTCTAAATTTAGTTATAATAATTTACATCTGAGTATTTGAACTTGAAATGGGAATGATCACGCCATGTATGATTCCCCTAATTGAAGCAAACTAGTAAGAATCTGTGTTAAACTGAGAAAAAATTGGTAATATATAACTAAACATGTACAAACTTAGATTGTAGCTATTGTACCTTTCTATCCTATCTAGAATTCTTGAAGCTCAAGATATTGGATAGTAGCACCATATCTAGATAGCATTTTTGGTGGTGTTATTGTCCCACTTTGGGTACTAAAGTCTAACTGTATTATGTTTTCCTGAAATTAATTTCTATATTTTGTGCCTATGTATTCAAATAGCCTGATCTCTATGATAAACCTCTATGAATACCCCCTATTTTTAGGGGAGTTTTTGAACATGTGAAATAATTTTCCTCAAAATAAAAATATTGCATGATATGTTTTAGTCAAAACATATATGATATATGTGTAATAAACTAATTAATGTGCATATAAGACATCTAAATGTAAGATAATCTAAGCATAAGTTTTTAATGTATGGAGTATGTTAGATCTACCATTGATAAGGCTATAAAGATATATATAAAAATGTAAACATGTGTATGATCAAAAAATCTAGGGGATGGGGTATGATGTCCATCAAGACACATAAGAAAGAAGGGGAGATGCATGAGTAATTAGAGTGTACAATAAGAAATACAAGTGTCATAGCCATGACACGTAAGTGAAATCATACATTTAAAATAAATGAGACATAAAAATTAGGCCAAGGGGCCATAATACAAGGGACATGGGCACATGTCACTAAATCTAAGAAAATAAGACATAAAAGGACATGTTGAAATGTCCACATATGCAAACACAAGTATGTTGGTGTAGATCCACATGGAAATACATGTTCAAATGTCTACATACATAATCAATTAGGCACACAAAAGGACATGGGCATATGTCCAAAGCATACATACAATGAAAGGAAGTGGGCTAGAACTATATAATAATGGCATATGTAAATACCCTCAAATAGAAGAAGCATAGAGTCAAAATCAAGTCTAAACTAGGAAAGATAGAAATTAAAGTATGCATAAACATGTGATACAACTCTATATAAGATCAAAAATGTATATAAATTAATTATAAATTAGTAATAGTTATCAAAAAATCATTGTAGTGTAGAATGATATAACCTGGTAATCAAAACTATGTATAAGATGCCCCCAAATGGGTGAATGTGTCAAATAAGGAACCTGAGTATGTGCCCCAAATGGGTAGATAGTAACAAATATGGACATATGTGATAGACCTGAGTCTTATATCAATATTCAAACACTTGAAAAGAACAAGTGAATCATGTATGAATGATAAAAATTGACTATACTAAGATAGCTAAGATATGTAGTGCTTGACAAATATAAGAAATGTAAACATGGCAATGCATGCAATCTATTATTTTTATTTTCTAAGAGAAAATTTGAATTTTTTAATGTTTTTATCATATTATATTATTTTTTTTCCTGGATATAAGTTTTGTATAAGCAACATGAAAATGAAATTATATATAAGGAGCAAAAAATAAGTAAACTATATAAAAGTAAATGTTGGAAATAAATGAGATAATATACAACTAAAGTGTAATGTCTCTATAGACCCAAGAGCACATCCATGGGATGTGGATAATTAATTGGTGGATCTAGTGGGAGGTCATCCAATGTCAAATACTAAATCTATCTGAACTCAAATAAGTCATCATCATTGTAATTGTCATACCATGCAGTGTGTATCCATGTAGCCTTATCCTTAGCATTAGTCTATATTTTGTGCATCTAAATAACATGTTTCTCTTCTATGTAAGAAGCTTCCCATGTGGTCCTATGGTAAACCATAATGGACTGTAGAGTATCTATATGAAACCTATGTTTCTCATTTGTGTCATCATGTATAATTAAAACTATGTGTCCCTCATGATTGAAAGTCAAACATTTATCTAGTTAATCAACTATGGCATCCATTACTTGTAACCATATACTACCAAGTTTAACATGTATATGAGTGCATGTGTTCATGACAAAGAGTAATGTGTTGGCCACCTTGGGGCCACATGAAAGTAGTCAGATATGTCCTATGGAATCTTGACAATGTATAACATGATGTAGCTCACTCTCCTGATGTCTTATGTGTTGTAAAAATTCAAAAGTGTAAGTATTAGGATCAAAATTCTCATCTATAAAAATTTGGGGGATGTATTTGTCCTCAACAAAAATATAGAGAGTTAATGGATCATTTTATGAGTATATGTGTCACTACAAGTATGTTGTGGTCCATGTATCAGTGGAGGTGGAGGTTGTGATCTAAATAGTTCCCTAATCCTTGAACTTATTCAATCTATACTATGATGTTGATAATGTATTTATATCATGTCCTATAAGCCTATGAAAATTTAAAAATAGTCTACCATCCTATTATGACAATGTACTAACAGGTATGGGATGAACAATGGGTAATGACATCAACCCTTTATCAAGTAATATATGTAAAATTTGATGTGGACTATCTTGTGAGATACCTAAATCTGTATGACTTGGTCAATATCCATAGATGTAAACACATGTACTGAGTGTAAGGAGGACTCTACTTCTAACTATAGGATTATGAACTAGTGGTTTTGCATATGTAGGTAAAGTTATAAGTGTCTTAGAATCATCTTTGTACTCTCTTGGACCTACAAATGTGATTCTCAAAGCACATAAATATTCATCAATATCCATGGGTGCTATGTTGTCATTTATAGTGGTGTCATAATCTGTATTTAACTTTTTGCCATAAACTCCCTCTAAGTTAACAAATAGTATAAACTATGCAATATGATCCTCATCAACTACCATGGGTGGGGATAACTCTACCATAAGAGGAACACTTTCCATCATGGATGAAGATGATGGTGTTATAGGAGGACTAATAATTGGAGTAATAGTAGTCCTAGATTCCCTAATCTCATATGTGTGCATCTTCTCTATAGGAATGGTGTGTAGTGGGGAATATATGAGAACATGTGGTGTCCCATATGAATAGATACCCAAGGTAGCAAGAATAGTGACTCTGTAATATATAAATGGTTAATTATCTATTGTACAAGTGTATAAATATCCACCATGTAAAACCTTGATGCATCTATGCAAGGTAGATAGTATGGCCTCCATAGTATGCATCCAAGGTCTCCAAAGTAATAGGTTATAGTGCAAATGATTAGCCATCACCTAAAACTATGTGGTAAGATTTTTGACCCAACCATAATATCCAATGTAATCAAACCCAATGCATGTCTAGGAATGTCATCAAAACCATGAATGTTCCTATATGTATTCTAAATAAATTCCATATCAAATATGATGGTCTATATAAATATGATATTGCATATATTAAGATTTGAACCACTATCAATTATAACCCATTTAATAGTAGTATATTCTAATTAATAACTATATGTGAGGGTAAACCCTCATGGATAAAGAAAATAACATCCTCAATATCCTTGATAATGTTCATGAATGATGCAAAATAAGTTGGTCTATATCCTGAAGTAAAGATGTATTATTGAGTGTTTGAAAAAGAATATCCTTGAAGATAGTTACCTTTTGAAGTAATTCCAATATGGATATCTTAGTTGGTGTGTTTTTCAATTGATCCATAATATCAAATTCCCTATGTTGATCCATTGGTCTACTGTAGTGTGTTGGGGATGAGGAGGGATGGTGGGATTATGTTGTTATTATATAGGCTAAGGAGGATTCCTATTCTATTTAGTAATAGCTCAAATCATAGTATATATTATTTATTGAGGGAAAGTTGTAGAGGTTGGATGGGAGTGAAGGTAATCATCTATTCTAGGTGAGGGTAAAACAAAATGAGTCCTATGATCTCTTTGTCATCGATTAGTGATCAAGGTAACTCAAAGTGATCCATGCAATAATGGTCCTTATAGAAGTGGGATTCAAGAGAGGGTAGAACAATGTGTGCAATAAACTAAGTGCTAATGTGATCAATGAGAGGAGTGACATACATATTCATCATTATACCAATGGTGGGTAATAAGTGGGCAAGATAAACCATTGATATTTTCACCAATAAGTATATAATGGCTTCTATGATGACATTCATGATGAAAACTAAAAATTTGGGTATATTATATAAATAAGAAGGAAAACCCTGATAGTTCATTAGGGTTTGAAACAATGTACTCAAAGTAATTTGGGTTCACCAAATGATTTAAATTTTTAAGCTTATGATGTATAATCCCTAGGTTGTTAAAGGGGTGAGTATAACAAATTAAGGTATAAAATATAAAATAAATACAACCACTAATTTTTAATAGAACTGACCTACTTTGACCTTTCTAAAAAGAACAATAAATGATGGAAACAAGTACTTATCTAGAAACTAACTGAGATGGAAGAGTTGGAAGCTACAAACCATGATATGATCTAATATAAATATCATAGACAAGATCCAAGTGTTAGAACCTTTTTTGGATAGTATAAGCCCACTAGATAGTAGTACCAATGGTATTAGAGTCCTCCTTTGGGTGTTAGTGTCCTCTATGTATAACTGATTTGATACTCTTGGTACACCTATGTCATATTTTTCCAAGCCTATTTCTATGTGCACAAATTTTGATTTCCTATTGATGACCTATTTTGACTGATTTTGCATGTTAACCATAGACCTCCATGTTTTTAGAGCATCCAATTTGGCATAAGTATCAATTTTTGTTTTTAGTTGGGTAGGCTAGACATCCTCAACACCCCATCATGATGAGAGTTTATTACATACCAATCTCTGAGGAGGGATCAATCCTAATGTAATTCTCCCCACCTAAGTGCTGGTGTAAGTGTAAGTGAAGCTAGTATGGATATTGGTTTGAGTGATTTGCATGATTTTGGAGACTATAAATCTATGTGTTTTGAGATTGGGATGGTTGTACATGAATGTGTGTAGTAAGGTAGAATAAGGATTGATAACCTTGATTATGCAAAACTTATTTTGAGATAGTATTTTTTATTTGCATCTGATTTCCATCTATTGAATAAAGGGATAAAATTCATGTATATATATTATTTGAGTGCTTTTGTGGATCTTAAAAGAGGTATATTCTGACCCTAGGTGGTTTTTATTTGAAAATATATCCATTGGTGAAAAAAGGTAGGAAAATAAAAATAACACCCAAACTAGGACACTAGCACCATTGGCACTACTATCCAAGTTATGGTCCTAGTGTCCAGGTGGTAGAACATAATGTACTAGGGGCCAGGATGCTAAATTTAGGGTCTAATACTGCTTTAGGTATGTTTAGGGATGTGCGTATCCCACGTGAAGGCTAGATAAGTGTCTAAATAGGCCCTAAGATAGGTAATGGTGTCGATTGGGAATGGTGTTGGATACATGTGCAACTTAGAATCCTTAGATAACATGTCACAAAAAGATTCATTTGAATTATTAATAGTTGGAAAGACTAGAAATATTATATGCAAAAAGGAATGGGAGGATGGTATAGGGAAATAATAGGTGGGTGGATTTGATGTAAGCTCTAGATAAAACCCTTATATGGTTTCCAAATTGGTTGATGCAAGCTTACAAGGGTGATGTAGGTGGATTGTAAATAATATTTTAATCATGGTTATTTGTGGTCTTAGGAGGTCAAAGAGTTTATGTGTCATCAATAATAATCCTTGTCCTTATTTCATTATTCATTTCTAGGTCCTTTAGAACCATTTCTAGGTTTCCCACCAAAATGGGAAATTTAAAATTTTGAATTGTTTTTAAGAAAATTGAAGGGTTTAAGATGTTTTAAAGGGTTTGGTCTTATGGTAAGGGTTATTTAGAGTCTTGTCACATGTTCCATAATTCTATCAATCTATTAATTAGTATAAAATTACCCTAAGAGTAATTTAAATGCATCCAACATAGGTGGAAGGCCAAATTGGGCATGTTTGGATGAGCTTTATAGTGGTTGCGAGATCCTAGCTACATGAAACACAAACAGACCATCCTTAGGAATAATATAAAAAAATTATAAACCTAAAACCATCAAAATTGAAGGATGATAAATGTAATGAGGGATAAAATCTCAGTTATCAGATTTTTTGAGGTAATTATGTGATATGTACAGAGGTCTATATGTAATTCTAAAAACACATGAATAACTTAGACTTATTAAGAATTCTATATATCTCAAACTTAATTACATACACGTAAGTGAATATTAACTATTCCCTATACTTTTTTAATATCTTCTTGATGTTTCTTAAGGTTTTACAGTTCTAAAAAAGGGTATTTGATGACACAGTCTAGGAAAGAAGGTATGATTTGTATGTTTTCATGATTTTTTAAGCTTAGAGACAAATTGAAAGAGTTAAGAGAATATATGAGGGTCATAAACCAAGTGATATTATTATTTTAATGTCCATAAAACGTAATATTTTCCTTTTTTGTGATCTTGGGTCCTATACAAATTGTTAAACACTAGGTTAGGGTTTAAGTCACTAAAACATGAAAAACTTCTAAATTAACCATTAAAATTCCCTAATTTTGTATATATAGGTGGTTGATAGTTTCATTAAATATATAAAATTTGTTTTAGGGTTTTAAATTATTTAGGGAAAGATATTTTGATGACTATGTGTCTGTAGACTTTTAATTAGGCATATAACAGGGTTCAAAACTATAGTTTTTCAAATTTTCTTGAGTTTTCAATCCTTAGAAAGGTTAATAAATTGTTCCTTAAATTATATAAGGTATGAATATATGTTTAAAATTATTTACATGACATTTTTATTCTAACTCTAAATTATAATTATTCATAAAGTCCAAACAGACCTATAAACAAGATTGTAGTCTTATCCCTTTAAGATAATCTTTTTGTAAATTAGCCCTTGAAGGACTCTCTTACACCAAAGGGGAAGAGAATATTGAAATATTAAATTAGAATTAGGTTGATAAAAAAAATAAGTTCCTTTTTCCTTCGAAGCTCCTAAATTCACTCAACTAGAAAGATCAATCCCTTGATGCCTATAGTGCCTTCTTGAAACCCCCTTATTCTCTAGAAGGAAGAATGTTTGTTAGCTATAAAGGAAAAAATTGGTGTCTTATATAAATTGGAAGATCATACTTCTAAACTATAGGAGGTTTATTTGATTTAAAATTTTGATGATATTTAGATAACATAATCATCTCTAAAATAGTGGATGGTAGAGAACTAGAAAATGGTAAGTGATTTCTCTATTTATTTCTCAAATCAAGGTTTTTTTGCTCTTTCATTTTCCTCATCTTTGGATATATATAAAATATTTGATGGAAGACCCTAGATTATCAAAAACTCAAGGCTTTTTATGAAAATATAAGAAAGTAATTGTAATGCTTCTTCATATGACTCTTTTATAGTACCTATTTGGGTTAAACTATTTAACCTCCCCCTTGATTATTGGAATATATATTACCTTGAATAAATGATGTCAGGAGGTAAGGTCAATATTCATGTTAGTGAGCTGGCAGGGTCATTATTCATGCTTTTGAGGTAGTAGGCTCACTATTCATGTTGGTGAGGTGTCATGGGACACATTTCTCTACCAAGGCACATGGGTGGCTTTACTGATTAACATGGATGGATGTGGGGCACAATTATATTAAAGGTCCATGATATGAGTGTTATCTAAATTCATAACACTGATTGATTACCTTTTGACTCTTGTGCATATGAGTGGAAGATAAAGACCAATATTTAGTATTTTTCACTCACATGGAGTGGGATGCCACTTTTGGATGGCGCATGGTGGTGGAGATTTTGTCAAAAGTAGATTCCCTATTTTTGACCCTTCACATATGTGGGAGACAAACTACACTATTCACTACTTTTTCCTCAATGTGGATTATGGCACATTTTTTACCTCCTTGAATTTTTCTCTCTATTTCTCATATTCACTTATAATTTATATATAAATATTTAAACTTATTTTGTATCTATAAGATTATATGCTAAAGTTGTATAATATTTATATTTGTAAGCTTTATGAGGAGTTGCATTTTATAAGCTAAGTGTAAGGCATTATTTAAAGGAGATTTATATGTACGCTAAGATAAAGAATTCCAAGATTGAGTATTTGTAAATAGTTGGATTTTTTGAAGATAACAAGAAGTTTGAAGATGTCATTACCCTGCGGTTTTTCTTTTGCAAATTATAGGGTTTCCACATAAATCTCTTGTGTCTTTATGTTATCTCATATTTCATTGTATTATTGTTTATTTTTCTAGATTTATTTTTTGAACATGTTTTATATTTTCCCTAACATGTGTTATTAGAGCTAGGCTCTTTAAAAAAATTTATGGTTGAGTGTTTTTTTTAAGTAGGGAGATTTGTGTAAGTTGGAGATGCAATAATGATAGGAACATTAACCAATTTAGAGATTGATAAATTTGATGGTAGGAACTTATCCCTTTAGAAGATGAATGTGGTTGATCTCTTAGTTTATAATGATCAATATCTAGCCTTGAAAGGTCTTGCAAGTAAACCCAACATCATGGCAGATGATGAGTGTATTAAGATGGATAGGAAGGTGGTTTTTACAATCCATATTTATCTTATAGATTTTGTTCTCTTTGATGTTGTTTATGAGAAGCTTGTAGAAGAATTATGGGAGAATCTTAACAAGTTATATTAGACAAAATCAAAAACAAATAAAGTATTCCTAAATAATCAATTATACATCTTGAGTATAAAGGAAAATTCATTTTTAGTAGATCACCTGAATGAGTTTTATAATATTATCGATAAGTTGTTCTCCATTAGTGTAAATATGGCATATGAAGATAAAATAATCACCTTACTATGTTTCTTCCCCGATTCTTGGGATAATTTAGTGATCACCATTAGGAAATCTAAAGTTTGATGATGTGGTATATGCTTTTCTTGTAGTGGAGTTAAGGATAAAATATTATGTTACACTTTAAAAATGAAGCATTAGTTATGAGATTTTGATCTAGTGAGAGGAGCAAACAAGGTCGATCACTATCTAGATCTAAGTCAAGAGGACACAAGATGAAAATGAAGTGTTGGCATTATGGAAAGCAAGGACATTTAAATAATGATTGTTGGAAACTAAATAAGGAAACAAAGGATGGAAATCAGAATCCACCTTTAGATGAGACTAGCACAATAGATTCAGAGGAAATGATAGTGAATGAAGCTCTCTACATTAATAACATCATAATTATTTCTAATGCATGGGTTTTAAAATTAGGTGCATCTTTTCATATCTCCACATAGAAATTGGTTTGTTAGATATCATTCCTATAGTGGAGGGTTTGTCTATTTGGGTGATGATCATCCTTTATAAATAGTGGGAAGATAGGATATAAGGATTAGTTTGAATGATGGTAGAATAATGTTTTTGAAATATATATGTCATGTTATTAATTTAAGGAAGAACTTAATCTACATCAATATGATGTATAAGTTTGGGTATTCTTATACATTTAGTAAAAATTATTGTAGAATCGACAAAGGATCCCTAGTGGTAGAAAAAATATAATCTTATGTTTCCCTATATCATTTGTGTGGAGATTTAGTGACAAATATTACAGTAGTAACAAATTTATAAAATGATCAAGTTGTAGTGATGTTATGGCATCAATTCCTTAGAAACATGATTGATAAATGCTTGAATATTTTTCATGACCGAGGTATGTTGTATACAATTAAGTCTTGTAGTTTAGACTTTTGTGAGCAATGTATCTTTGGTAAATAGAAGAGATTTATGTTTATTTCAACCCCAGGTAAAAGTTCTAATTTCTTAAAACTTATTCACATATATATTTGAACCAGTTCCCACTCAGTCTATATATGGTATAAATTATTCATAACCTTTATATATGGTTATTGTAGAAGAGTGTGGGTATATTTTTCAAGAAACAAGTCAAAGGATTTTGATAAGTTTAAATAATTTAAGGCACGGGTAGAGAAATGTTTGGGCATATCTATTTTATGTCTCAGGTTAGATAACAATGGAGAATATTGCTCCAAAGTGTTTTATTACTTTTATATGCAAAATTGGATTAATAATTAAAATAATATTCCATAAACTACATAGTATAGTCATGTAGGTAAGCAGATAAACTACATAATCATGGAGTGTGCAATAAGTATGCTTAGTGCATCTAAGATAGATATTGGATTTTGGTCAAAGGCTGTTAATACAGTTGTTTATCTTATTAACAGGTCACCTATAATTCTATTGGATGGATGTAATCCAGAGGAGGTTTGGTATGGTAATTCAGTTGATTATTTTGATTTATGTGTATTAGGTTGTGATGCATTTATCCATGTGTATAAATAAAAAAGGTCCAAGATTGATTTAAAATCAAGGAAATGTGTTTTTATTGGTTATGGAGATATTGTAAAGGGATATAGATTTTGAGATCCTACTGACCATAAGGTAATTGTTAGTTGGGATGTTATTCTTAATGAAAAATCCATGTAGAGGAAAGAGGTGAAACAAAGGTAGTTAATGAAGAATAAAATGAAAATAACCATGTTTAATCTTTTGATTAGCATGCAAAGCACTAAGTTTAGTATCCACATCTTAGAAGGTTCACATGTACCAAAAAGAATCTAGAAAAGTATTCTCTTGAATTTTAGTCCTCTTTTGATTTGTTAACTAATGAGGATAAACCTAGTTCATATCAAGAAGTTAGAGAATTTTAAACTCAAAATAAATAGATTAAAGCCATGGAGGAGTAAATGAGATCATTCTAAAAGAATGAAACATTGGAGCTTGTGGATCTCTCACCTGGAATAAATACTCTTGATAACAAGTGGGTGTACAAACTAAACAAGAAAAATGATGGGCTATTGGAATGATATAAGGCTCGCTTGGTAGAAAAAGGCTATGTGCATAAGCTAGGTATCAACTTCAATTAAATATTCTCTCTAGTTGTAAATTTAACATTTGTTAGAGTTTTACTTAAACTTGTAGCAACACATAATCTATAACTAGAGCAACTTGATGTAAAAACTATGTTCCTAGATGGTTATCTCAAGGAAGAGATTTATATGGATTAGCCTAAGGGCTATGAAGAAATAGGCAAAGAGTATTTGGTTTGAAGACTAAATAAACCACTGTATAGATTAAAACTGACATTGAAGACATGGTTCAAAAAATTTGATACCTTCATAAAGATACAAGGTTTTAGTAGAAGTGAAGATGATCATTGTGCATACTATAAGAGATTTAATGATGGAAGATTTATAATCTTACTACTATATACTGATGATATGTTGGTTATAGGCCCCAACATGAAGAAAATTAATGATTTAAAGGCTCAATTGGCTAAGACATTTGAAATGAAGGATTTAGGAGTAGAAAACCAAATCTTAGAGACAAATACATAGGGATAGGAAAGGAAGGAAGATATGGTTCTCTCAGAAGACATATATAGAATTAATTTTTCAACACTTCAATATACAAAATGCAAAACTAGTTAGTACCCCACTTCCTATACACTTCAAGTTATCTTCCAAACAATATCCTAGAATAAAAGAGAAGAAGACAAGTATGTATCTTGAAATGTATCCATTAGTAGTAGGAAGCCTCATGTATGCCATGGTGTGCACCAAAATAGATATTTCCCAAGTAGTGTGAGTTGTGAATCAGTTGATGGAAAATCTAGGTAAGAAGCATTGATCTATAGTGAAGTGGATATTTATATATTTGAGAGGCACTTCAAATGCTTCTATTTACTATGGAGGAGCATATTTACAAATCAAAGTTTTTTTAGATTTATATTTTGGTCATGATAGAGATGGACAAAAGTACACTACATGATATATTTTTCTCTTGTTGGTGGAGCTATGAGTTAATCATATGAGTTATATCTAATGGTGGATTTATCAACCAATAAAGCATAATATGTGATTGAAACTAAAGATTTAAAAGAGGTAATATGGTTAGAGACACTATTGGGTGGTTTCATGGAAATGTAGGGAGATATTACTTTTTGAAATTCACTTGGTGAATAATTCAACATTTCATGACCACAAAAAACATATTGACATTAATTACTACTTCATTAGGAGCATGGTTTAGGATATCATAATCATGTTGAATAAAATTGACTCCAAACAAAATACTACATATATGTTAACAAATCTAGTTAGTTGTAGTGATACTAAAATACAATTTTTACAACTTGAGCATTATTTGTGACACCCAAACCATAGGTCTCTCCTACTCGCTTACACAACCCATTTAGGCATGTTTTCACTATTTCCTAGTCATCTAAAGCCTTCTATATTTAGCCCTTATTGTCCCATACTCCTCTCCCAGGCATAGATCTATCCCCTAGGGTCCCTTTCCCACTGGACAATACTACCATAAGTTGGATTATAGTGTTGGGACCCATGGTGTCCACTTTCTAATGTTTTTGTCCAAGTCCACAATAGCCTCTAACAGTTATATTTTCTTGAATCCTTATCTTTTCCCTTGTTAGCCTAATGTGATTTCATCTAACCCAGGATCACTAGTTTTCCTATAAAATCTCATTAAAAGGTCATTTAGAAGGGTTGTCAATCATTCAAAGGTAGAAGCTATAAATATACTAAAGCACACTCAAGCAAATCTTCCTATTTTCTACATACAGCTAACCACTATTATTTTCAACCTAACTAAGCTCCTACACCAATCACGAGTAATCTCAAGCTTGCAAAAATTCACATACACTTACATTGCATACACAAGATTACATAATACACATTCAAATTAGGAGAACTACATTGTCCTTGATCCCTCTTCAAAGTATTGGTATGTAGGCAATGTGCACACACACGGTGTGTGATTGCAGGTTCAGTTCATATTACATACTAACCCCTTTTTCCAGTTGTATTTGAGATCACCTATCAATAATAAAGATGAACTAGGATCCTTAAAGACAAAATCAATTACACATGGAGTTTCATGAATAACCAAGACTTGATATTTTAGGCACAGGGTCTCCCAGAGCAAATGAACAGAACCCAAAAAGCTTAGAAAGCTCAGACACTAAAGACTACAGTACCAAAACTTGGACTACAATGCTAGACCTCTAAGTGTCCCATTTCTAGTGCTCTTATCTAGGTAGAAAATAGACTTATATATCCTATTTTTTATATTTTTCCCAGTCAGATTAGCAATTTTTAGCCTCTATCTCCTCTATCTCAACCCAGAATCAGCTAAGTTTTACTCTCTATCCCCTTGTTTACTATTTTTAGAAATAAATTAAGCACTTCCAAATTTGATATATTAGTAGGTCAATTAAGGCACATTTATTTACTAATTTTTTCCCTAATCTAGACCCCTTTACTATTTAGGAAATTAAACCCTATAGTTTCCCAAATTTAGTAAAACATTTGGTAAACCTGACTTCAAATTTTCACACAAAAACCCTAGAAACCCTAGGGCTAAATATTTATAATTTTTTTCAATATTTTCTTGATTTTCATTAAATTTAAGAATCATAAAACAATAAATTAATTAAAATATTTTCTATAATTCACTTAAACCCTAGTTTGCACATACTAGGTCCTATTTTCATACAAACACTTTCAAACCACTAGGGAAAATATATTGCTAATTTTAGAAATATTTTTAGATTTTTCCTAAATTTTTCAAGCTTAATTCTATAAATTTATAGAGAATTTTTCAAATTATTACATTAATTTTGAAAAAAAATCATTTCAAAGCCCTATTTACATCAACTAAATCCCAATAATTTTTAAGTAATATTCCACTTATTTTCTATAAATTTTGATTGAATATTAAAATCAGAAAATCACTTCAAATTTCAAAAATTCATAGTAATTTCAAAAAAAAAATTGTCTCAAAACCCTAGTTGCATCTACTAGTTCCCATTCAAACAACTAATTTTTCATAATTTTTTGAATTTTATATTGCATACTTACCTCAGAAAATCAATTTCAAATTCAAAAGTTCATAGTATTTTGCAAATAATATTTATGAAAAATTCGTAGTTGCATATACAAGTCCTTACTTTACATCTTGAGCTATCACCTTACATACTTGGAGTTAGATATCCTTTTTATGCATATTCTAGTTCATTGTTTAGATTATTTTTATGTAATCTACTCTGTTATTTTCCAAATTATTTTCATTATGCCATCTAAACTCCTTGTATCTATTCCTTTGAGATGGAGTGAAAGACTTAGTGGTAACCCTCCTGAATTCAACCAGATTCCTACAACCCATTTTTATAACATGGATAAGCAATCAACTCATGTTCCTATTATAGATCATGCACATCTAGATTATACTAAATTCAATGAACATGATTTTGATAATGAGAAATATGATAATAATAATAATGATGAGACACATACTAATACGCATGTTCTATCACATTGGACTACTAATCCAATTACACTCATTGTTGACAATGAAGTTATACTCAACAAAGATTTGATTTTACAAAATTTTTGAGAAAGACTCAAGGAACAGCCAAGTGATCATGCTAACATCTTGAAATCTATCATGAAACTAAAGAATGACAAACAATTTGAGTCTTCTCAAACTAAAGAAACACCATTTGCACATGACACTATAAGGGTAACTATGTCACAACAACCCCCTATAGCATCCCAACCTTGTACTATGCCACCAGTTGTAGCTAGTACATCCCTATCTCATGATGTGCAAACCCTTGTGTAAGAGATTTGATATCTTCAATCCAAGGTACAACATCTTGAGCAAGGTACCACTAGATCTACATAGGCATTAGACTCCTTCACTCTATTGCATACACCTTTGGCATGAAATATAGCTACTACACCCTTGGAAACTTTGATATATATAGCCTAAGCTCACTCTTTATGATGGCAAGGGTGATCCAGAGACACATTTGAGATCCTTTCATGTAGCCTGTTTGGATTATGTACCATATGACTAGATATTAACTAAATTATTTCTAAGGATCCTCAAGGATTATGTATTATAATGGTTTTATAGTCTACCCAATTAGTTGGTTAATGCATTCAATCCTCTTGTCGACATATTCCTAACACATTTTAGTATCAATATCGATGATAAAGTTTCATATGCCCAAATTACACAAAAAAATTAGAATTCAAATGAGCCTCTCATTGAGTATGTTCTCAAATACAAGACCATATTGGCTAAGATGACTGGTCATATGATAGATCAGGAATTATAGGACCTCTTAAAATAGAGTCTTCTACCAGTTTTGTATGAGACAATCATGTTTAAATGTTTCTCTTATTTCACTAAATTGTGTCACACTTTAAAAGAAAGAGAAATCAAACTCATTTCAATGGTCAAACTTAAGTACACAAGTGCACTAGATACAACTAATAAGAGTCACAACAAAGCCCCATCTAAGATCAAATTCAATGATAGTAAAGGACTAACTCAATAGGTAGTTAATTTAGTTTTAGATCCCTCATAAAGAGTCACTTTATCAATACCTCATTGATGACCTTTTATAAATCTATCATTTCCTCTAGCCAGAGTTCTACAGTAGTTATTAGAATGTTACATCATATCTCTTCCTTGTATCAGAGAAATTGATCCAGCAAAGCCTCTTTCATGGGGATATAACCAGAATGAATTTTGTGACTATCATAAGGCATCAGGCCATACTACAAATAGATGCATTAGTCTTAGGCATAAGATATAGGATCTAATTAATGGTAATCAAATTGATCTAAGCACTTTAGCTGAGCCTCCTTCGGCCAAACCACTGTAGGATAAGTCACTCAAAATATTTTTAGATCTATTTCCAAATGGAAAGTCAGAGACATAGGACACATTAGGTGTACATCATGCATATCAGGCACATCCTCCACTAGTTACATATAGGGAACCAGTAGTCGATTCACATCCATTGAGCCACATAATTGGTACTTTTCACTCTAGCATTCCAGTTTAGCATTATATATCCTTTTTCAAGATGGATATTATTGAAGATGATATAGATTATCATGTGCTCTTCATTAGATATTTTATTCATGGCATCCCATTCACAATGTTCTAATTGATAATGGATCTAGTGTTAACATGTGTGCTATGACATTACTAGAGTGTTTGGGTTGTACAAAACAAGATATTACTCCAACAAATATAGTTATCAGTGGTTTTAGTGGACATAGTTAGACTACATTGGGTAAGATCCTCATTCCACTACAAGTTGGTCCTACACACATGAACACCTCATTTACTATAGTTCCTAGCGTGGGAACTTTTGACATGTTACTTGGTAGACCTTAGATATAAAAACTCTGAGTAGTTCCATCTACATTACATCGATGCATGAAATTAATTCATGCTAATTAGGTTATTATAGTTATTAGAGTTCCATATGAGTTGCCACTTCTAATTTTAGAGCCAATTTTAGTTGCATTACCAGTTCTAGCTCCACAACTAGTTTTTTCTCCAATTTAGCATCAAACATAGATACGATATCTATCACCAACATAGAGGGTTCATATACCTCTATATCTTTGGGATTATAGATAGCTTCTAGCTATAGTATTCACTCCTAGAGTATTTTCATTAAAATCTCATGTATCTACACATAGAGCACATGTTCAGAGAGTTTCTCCTACTTCTAGATGGGTCCTTAAGAGCCCTAAAACTGCATCCACTTCTCAAAATTATAGAGAGTCCCCAAAATTGGTTTATAATTTAGATATTTTAGAGAATTTATAGCATATATAGTTTTTAGAGCCACAATGTCAGCATTTCCATCATGCTTCATGATCACGCACGATTCTACTCCTTGATACAAGACACCATGATAGGGAGTCTCACATGAGACTCATAAGTTAGTATCATTCCTTTTAGTATTGATTTTAAATAGTTTCCTCTAATTGATTTTACATAGCTCAAATATTTCAAATTACAAAAAGAATATAATATTTCAAAAATATAAAAACATGTCAACTATATGCATCATTTGTGTTTTACATTACTAACCATTATGCTAAAATTATAATATGTTATTCTATGTTATTGTTTATCGATTTATCTATATTATTATGCTTCACTTAATCTTATTTGAGTATGAATAGTGCATCTAGATCCTTTATTACTTCACTCCACCCATCAAGGGGGCATCTTACTTCCACATTCTAGCTACATATCAATACATCTACCCAGTGGGGGCATACTCTACATGACTACACCATCTAAGTTATGTCATTCTTACACTACATGCTCTATAAATCTTGTTATAGTGTGTTCCTTACTTGCTTACACAAATATCACATCGACATCCATTAGCATATATCACACTTATATATTTCATAGCATATACATTAGTCTTGTATTGCATATCTTGTATACTCTTGCTTCTTGCTTTCCATAGTTAGATACATGTTTATATTTCCATTAATTTTCATGCTTCCACTTTTTACTTTGATTAACTAGATGTGTTTGCATTTTCTTGTTTCTATTTGCTTCCTGCTTGCATTTTAAGACATTTGTCAATGTCTTTTGTTCCTATCTATATGTGTGTGCTTTTGGACACTTGCCAATGTCCTTTGTGTGTTCCTTTCATGTGTTGGTGGCCCTTGTAAATATTTGCTTGTTTAAATTATGTTTGTATATAGAATTAAATAGGCCTTGTATGCCTTGTGTGCTTATTTGGCCCCTTGGCCAACCTTGCATGTTTCTTGCTTCTTGCTTTGTATGCTTTTTGCTTGATTGCTTATTTTTGTGTGCAATGACATGATTTTAATCATGTATTTACCTTATTTATTGGATGCCATGATGGACATCATGCTCCATCCCTCCATGACACTAAAAAATAACATTTCAAATTCTAGTTTACTCTTATGCACATACTATTACATTATTATATCTATTTAGGCATACCCCTGTGGATCTAACAATCTCTCTCTACAACTTTTACTATATATTGAGATAAGGTATATTAATGTTATATCAAATTTTTTCATAGCTTAACACACTTTAAGGGATTCTTCTTCTAAGTGAAGTCATTACATGGTATTTATTCCTACCTTCAAAAGAGGGGGGAAAAAACAAGGGTTTTTTCATAAAGATCAGAGCCCCTAACAGTCAAAAAAGTAGTTTTAAAATAGTACAGTCTAGAATCTAGAACTCAACATAGGCAAACCAGACCAGACAAATAGTATAAAATCTAGATCAATCATCAATTTTGGCTCTAGATAATAGTGCTAAAAATGGGAATACAGTGCTAAACCCCAAAGTGTCTAATTTATGGAACTATTGTTCAAATAGTAGCATATTATTTTTTTCTAAAATCAGGTAGAGAGGTGAGTTTAGTCATATTTTTTCCAGTATAGTTTAGTCTAGAAATCAATAATTTTTAGCACTTATTTAACTCAGATAATCTAGATATAAGGGGCATCATGCATAGCATGAGGGTTTCCATTTTTAGTTTAGACATGGCAGTTGATACAAATTTTAATTCAGAATCTATGTTCCAAACACTAGTTATTAGGGGCAATGTGTGTGATAAATGGGCCTTCTCTATTTTTGAGTTTATTTCATTTTCTTACACATTCCCAGTGGTTGTGTGCCTTACTCCATCTATAATTGGTCAGCATCACTTTCAAGTAAAATTTCATACAAGTTTTCTTCCCATGTACCTGAGTTCTCGAGTGGATTCTTAAGCCTTGATTCCAATTTTAGGAGGGGCTTCTATAAAAGTCCAATATTCATATTTTGAAGTGTCTAATAGTGGCCTAGTTTCCAATTTACATTCAGCTATCCATGTTAACATTTTCAGATCACAACACATTCAGGGGCTCCATGAGCCATCTCATATGACATTCATCTATACTAGTATTTTACTCATTTAGATTCACATCATAGGGCAATGATGGAACCAAAGGTCTAGCTAACCTTTACATTCTTGAGACACCTATTTAGAGGGATTGAACACATAGTCTAGACATTGATTAACACATGCATGATTCTTTAACTTCACATTGTTGGTGATGATGGAACCAAAGGGCTTGCCTTTGTAGTCTTGAGCCAACTTCCAAGGGATTCATCACTCAGCTCATTCATTGATATAACTCTTGGTTTAGCATACTTCCATCTTCACTCAACATAACCCATTAGCATAATAGGTTTTATATTATTTCACATAGCCAATGAGGTGTATTCATTCCTTTCACTTCCTTCCTCTCTCTTTACCCAGCTTTGTATGTTTTTATTTTAGATATAGCCTATCTAATAAGAAGTGATCTACTTTCACTTTCCTTTTTATATACTTACATAGTATAACATGCTCTCACCACATATAATCTAGCATCGCAAAGCTTCTTGGACTTAGCCTCACAGGTAAGTTTAGTTATACTTTTTTTTCTCTTTTATCCTAGTATTTTGCTTTACTACATACTTATAATAAAGGGGGGGAAATGTATACATACTAAAATGAAATTTTTATAACTTTAGTATGAATTATGACACCCAAACCATAGGTCTCTCTTACCCACTTAGGCATGTTTTCATTGTTTCCCAGTCATTTGAATCCTTCTAGATTCAACCCCTGATGTCCCAAACTCCTCTCCTAGCCACAGATCTATCCCTCAAGGTCCCTTTCTCCTTGTAAAATAGTGCCATAAGTTGGAATATAGTATTGGGACCAAGGGTTTCCACTTTCTAGTTTTGTTGTCCATTTCCATAATAGCCTCAAAAGGTCATATTTTCTTGAATCTTTATCTTTTCCCTTGTCAGCCTAATGTGAGTTTATCTAACCCAAGATCACTATTTTCCCTATAAAATCCCATTAAAAGTTAATTTATAAGGGTTGGAAATCATTCAAAGGCACAAGATAGAAATATACTAAAGCACACTCAAGTAAATCTTCTTATTCTCTGCATACAACCAACCATTGTTATTTTTAGCTTATCCAAGCTCTTGCACCAATCATGAGTCATCTCAAGCTTAAAAAAATTCACATACACTTTAATTTCATACATAGGATTACACAATACACATTAAAATTTGGATAACTACATTGGCCTTAATCCCTCTTCAAAGTATTGCTATGTAGGCAACATGCCTACACACAAGGTGTGATAGCATGTTTAGTGTATATTACACACTAAGCCCTTTTTCCAATTGGATTTGAGATCACATATCAATCATGAAGAGGAACTAGTATCCTTGAAGACAAAATCAATTACACATAGATATTTTTGAGCAACTAAGACTCGATATTTGAGGCACAGGGTCTCTCGAAGCAAATGAACAAAACCTAGAAAGCTTAGACAATAAGGACTATAGTGCCAAAACTTAGACTACAACATTAGACCTCTAGGTGTCCCATTTCCAAAACTTATATCCAAGAAGAAAAAATACTTATAGATCCTATTTCCAATAGTCTACCTAGCCATATCAGTAATTTACAACCTCTATCTCCTCTATCTCAGCACAAAACTAGCTAACTTTTACTCTCTATCCCCTTGTTTGCTATCTTTAGAAATCAATTAAGCACTTTAAAATTTAATAAATCATTAGGTTAATTAAGGCAAATTTATTTACTAATTTTTCCCTTAACCTAGACCCCTTTACTATTTAGGAAATTAAACCCTAGAGTTTTCCAAATTTAGTAAAACATTAGGATAGATAAGTTTGAATGGTGTAAAAAGTATCTAGGCTTGTTAAAATTGTGATATAAAGTCAACACTAGGAAATTATTAGCTAGTTGTTAAAATATAAAAGTGTATTAATTCCATATTATTACCTTCAAGTGGGATAATTTTAGGAGGTGAAGTCATTATTCATGTTAGTTAGGTGGCAGGGTCACTATTCATGTTGGTGAGGTTGTAAGGTCAATATACATGCTAGTGAGATGGCATGGGGTGTATTTCTCCACTAAGGTACATAGGTGCCTTTTTTAATTGACATGGATGGATGTGGGGCATAATTCTAATGGCGATCCATGATGTAAGTGTTGTCTAAAGTCATAAAGGTGATCAATTACCTTTTGACTCTTATACATGTGGGTGGAAGACAAAGACCACTATTTAGTATTGTTCACTCATGGAGTGGGATGCCATTTTTTGATGGCACATGGTGGTGGAGATTTTTTCAAAATTAGATTCCCTACTTTTGACTCTTGGCACATGTTAGAGAGAAATTTCACTATTCACTACTTTTTACTCTATGTGGAATATAACGCATTTTTTACCTCCATGGAGTTTCCTCTCTCTTTTTCATCTTCTCTTATAATATATATTTGAAACATGAAACTCTTTTTCATTTTTAATATACTTTATAAATTTGTATAATCTTTATATTTGTAATATTTGTGAGGAGTTTCTTTTTTTAAGCTAAGTGTAAGCTAATCTTGGAAGGAGATTTGTATGTAATATAAGAGAAAGAAGGCCAAGATTGATGAGGCTTTATAAAGAGGAGGGTTTGTTAAATATAATAAGAAGTTTGAAGTTTTCATTACCCTATGGTTTTTCCCTTGCATAGCGTAGGGTTTCCACATAAATATCTTATGTCTTTGTGTTATTTCATTATTCATTGTATTCTTGCTTATTTTTCTAATTTTATTTATTGCACATATTATATATTTTTGATAAAAAGTTATGAAGAAAAAAATTACCCTGACAGAGATATCCACTAAAATATTAAACTATTCTAGGGGTTCTTAAACGAGACTTTATATTTCCATCAATTTGAAAGCCCATTCGATTTAAGATATTTAGATCACCCTTAATAATCAGATATGGATTCAAAGGGTGGATTCTGAGAGACTCTCCTTTTAAATTTAGTGGTTTCATATGCCAAGGAAACTATTTTAAATATTGACCTTTGTTAAGGTAGAACAAGGACACTCACAACATGAATATGGACCATAAAATAATAAATCAAATATAGAGGGTTAAGGAAATGCATTTTTTAGATCCTATTTAAAAATATGGAAAACCTTATAATCATATTCTTATTATTTCTCAATCCCCTCACTATAGGTCCAATAGCTTTGTATTTTGTTATAAATTTATTTATTGCATCAAAAGTGTCTAGTGAAAAGAAGCCGAAAGTAGGGACTCCACTATTATTGTTGAATAGAAGCTTAGTATCGATGATATTATTTTGTAAATATTATCTTGAGAATATATGTAGATATAATAATAAAATAATAGAGTATCTTCAAATCCCCATGCACATTATGACACTATCTCAGTGGTTGGTTACCTCTTTCATTAGGAGGAGGTGACTCTAAGCTCTTTTAAGGACATAATGTTTAACTATGAATATCACATAATTGATACTATATGTAAAAAGTGATAATGATAATTTTAATACAATTTGGTAATTTTATCTAACACCTTATCCTCTTATGATAACTTCTCCTTTGAAAAAACCCAAAACACTAGAAAGAGCAAGAGAAGAGGGAGACCCAAAATATAGAAAGAGGAAAGAGATCATGACCAATTTAAGTAAGCAATGAATATTAAATAACACAAAAGTTCAAAGGAGTAAAAATATGAAACAAGAGTGATGGGGAAGATACCTCACAAAGGTCAATGAAAACATTGTCATTTAATATAAGGGGTCTCAAAGCACCTCCCAAATAGATATTCCTTAAAAGATAATTTTATATCATGAATCCCCACATAAGCTTGATACAAGAAATTAAAATCAAAATAATAGAAGTTAAAGATAAATTTATAAAAAAGTCCCTATTTTATATTGAAGCTACAAATGTTGAAGGAGATTCAGGGGGACTATGCATGGTGTGGAACAAAGGTTAAATTTTAGGGGATATAATTCCTAGAAATATAATTTGGTTAATAATCACATTCCATGGTCTAAAGTCAAATATGTTTTTTTATTAAAAATGTGTATGTTGCAACTCAATCATTAATAAAGATATTTAGAAAGATATATCAAATTTCATTGAAAATTTTAATTAAAATCATTATTTCAGGGGATTTTAATTCTAATCTCCATAATGAATAAAAATGAGTACTATAAAACAATTTAGTCCCAACTCATGTTTTCAGTTTTCATTAGCAACATTTTTATTTGAGATGTTGAACCTAAGTGTGGAAATTTTAGTTGGTCAAATAAAAGGGAAATATTTAGATACATAGTTGAAAAATTAGATAGATTTGTCCTTTATAATATATGGCTCTCTCAAGTTTGGAGATTATAATTTAAATTTTTTAAAGTTTCAAGATTAGTTCATAATCCTATTCTTATTTTGATCCATAAATATTATCAACCAAGAAACTCATTCATAGTCAAATTGACATGGTTATACTAATATGGTATTTTTGACCTTATAAAACAATGGTGGTGTGTCTTTATTACAACACAGAGTTCTAGAATGTACATTATCTCTTTTAAATTAAAAACTTTAAAATTTATCCAAAGAAATGAAACTCAAATTTATTTAGGAACCTATTTTAGGAAAATAAAAGGTTGGTCTCAAATTTATCTACTCTTTATGAGCACATTCAAACTACTGGACATGACATACAATCCATATAATATGAATAGAACCTGTGAGATAAACTAAATGATGTATTTAAAAAGGAAATATCATGTAGACAAAAATATAGATAAATACGGCCAAAAGAGGGAAACAAGAATTTTTTTTTAATCAATCAAATATAGTAAAAATAATCTCGATAAGATTTCTAGACGTAAAATTGAAAATGGTGACCTTACTCTAGATTTAGACTCAATCAAATAAGAAAGTTGTAACTACTTTAAAAATATATACTTAATGAAGAGTCAGATTCCAATGAGGATATAAATAGAGAATTTATTATTTTTATTTCTCATGTTGTTAACCAATCACAAAGTTAAGATTTAATGGTTGTTATTACAAAGGAAGAATTTAAAAGTGTAATCTAGAGTACAAAAAATGATAAATCTATATGACCTAATGGGTTCCCCATGCTTCTTTCAATATTTTTGAAGACTATCAAGAGTGAAATTTTCATGGTGGTTAAGGAATGAAGGACCTAATGTAATATCTTGAAGGATTTCAATTCACTTTCCTGGCCTTAATTCCAAATAAAACAGACATTGTGGTTATGGAATCCTTTAGACATATCTCCTTATGCTATACAATTCATAACATTATTAATAAAGTCATTCCTAATAGATTAAGACATATCCTCTCCAATCTGATATTTACTCAATAAGGTGTATTTTGATCAGAGAGAAAAATATTGGATGGTATTATTTTTATGCATGAGTTAATTAACTCAATTAATCTTCAAAATGATTCAACCATGATTATAAAAAAAACATATCATTAAAACCTATTATCACGTGAAATGGCCCATTTTAATGAAAGTCCTTAGTAAATTTGGCTTCTAAAATAAATGGTGCATTATATTTACAATTGTATTTTGACTCCCAACTTCTTAGCATTGTTTGATGTTGTTTCAACATGTTTCTTTGGTGTGATTATAGGTATAATGTAAGGGGATCCTATTTCTCCCTCCCTTTTTATCATCTCATCCAAAACTTTAGAAAGAAATTTCTTAAAATTTAAGGAGTTGGGAAAGATTAGAGGCATTAACATTTCAGAATGTTTTAAATTTACTCAAGACCAATTTATATATTATATAATAGAAGTGAATAAATCTACAATGTTGGAGGCTAGAGTTATTAAGATAATTATGTCACTTTATCAATAAGCTTTAATTTGGGTCTTTAATATAGATAAATATTACATCTATTTTATGAATATCCACCCCCAACCCCCTTGCCTTAAAATGAGAATAAAATGCATCCATAGTTTTTTTGTAGGGACCCTACCTAATAAATATCTAGGTACCTTATTTTTTAAGGTCTTCCAAGAAAGTAATTCAGGAAATCCATTATCTCTAGCTCTGATAAACATTGGAATTTTTGGAAAGGTAAACATATTTCTTGGTTAGATAGAATCCTCCTCATCAAATAATGTTTTAAGTTGTGCATGTCTACATGATGTCAATTTATTGGCCTCCTTCAAGTTTAAAGGAAATATTAGATAATATTATAAACTTTTTTTCTATGGAATGGAGTGAAGGATAAAAATAAAAATAGCTCTCATGAAATGGAAAGAAGTTTTTAAACCAATTCATGAAGGTGGTCGGGGTATCATCAACCTTGAACATATGAATAGAGCCCTAAGAGCTAAAATGGTTTGGATAATGTTAGGGGAGAATGAGGATTTATAGAGTAATATTATCAAAACAAATATTTATATAACCCAATAAAATTTGAGATTCACTAATCAAGAATTAATGAGAGGCTCTTAGATTTGGAACTTCCTTAGAATGTGAAGTAATATTATCAATTAAATTTTATCTCGGAATGTAAAAAATGAAAAATTTTCTAATTATGGAAGATAAGATTGGCCTTATCTTGGTATTTTAGGTAATCATCAAATTATGAACAAGTTTCAAGACTATTTTATAGAACTATGGGGAGACTGGGTGGAAAATTACCAGATTGAACTATATAATGTTAGAGGTTTATCTTACAAGTGGGAATATCCCTTGCTAGAAAATTCACCCTTTAATAAAGAGTATTTTCAACCCTTTATCAATTTTCTTCGATCTTGATTTGTTTATAACTCATAAAATGAAGGTGAAATTAGTGGGTAGGTAACTCTTAATGTAATATTAATTAAAGGTGGGTTATTAAAAACAATATGAAATAGCAAAAATAATTCCTTTATACTAAACCTTGAGAGGAAAATATGAAACTAATTTAAACTTGTTATAAGATTAAAGAAAACACATAATTTAAAATAAAAGTATACTAGACATAGTGATTACATGGGGAAAACCATTACAATAAAAAAATCCCCACACTCTAAAGCAACTCAATGTATTATTGATAATCAACAACAATTACAATACACTTGCAGAGCAAGCCTTCACAGGAGCACCACATGTATACACTAAAGGTGAAGTAATATTATTAGTTAAAATTTATCTTGGAATGTAAAAAATGAAAATTTTGCTAATTTTCTAATAGTATATTGGCCTTCTCTTCATATTTTAGGTAATCATAAAATTATGAACAAGTTTCAAGACTATTTTACAAACCTATGGGGAGACTAGGTAGAAAACTACTAGATTGAAATATAGAATGTTAGAGGTTTATCTTACAGGTGGAAATATCCCTTCATAGAAAATTCACCCTTACATAAAGATTATTTTCAACCCTTTATCAATTTTTTTCAATCTTAATTTTTTTGTAACTCATAAATAAAGGTGAAATTAGTGGGTAGGTCACTCTTCATGTATCTATTAATTAAAGGTGGGTTATTAAAAGGAATACGAGATAGAAGAAACAATTTCTTTACACTAAACCTTGAGAGGAGAATATGAAACTAATTTGAACTTGTTACATAATTAAATAAAACACATATAATTTAAAACAAAAGTATACCAGAAAAAATGATTACATGGGGAAAACCCTTTCAGGGAAAAAAACCCACACTCTAAAGTAGCTCAATGTATTATTAGCAATCAATAACTATTAAAATAAACCTACAGAGCACCACTTGTATACACTAAGGATAGGAACTAGTTCTAATATATCTATGGTGCCTTGCACAACTCTCTTACTTGCACTCTTAAAATTACAATTTGCATATAAGAATAATAAGCCTTTTGCTTTGCTTAGTTCTATTTATAAATGAAAATGCATTCTTACTTATATAATTTTCAATAAGAGGGAGAGATAAAATAAATTACACATTAGAAAATTCATCCAAAGGTAAATTCATCCCTCTTAGTGGGGATACTATTTGGTAATAGTAAACCTTATCCCCCTCATATATGCTTAGTCAAAATATGCTCCCACTTTTTACTTGAGGATCTTCACTTCTATATGAGTCGAAGAAGTTATGCCCCACTTCACATGTGCCTCCAATATAGAATAGTACTTTGTTCCCCACTATCTCATCTGAAAACACATGAATCAAAATATTCTAAAACTTTTGACTTCTCCCACATGTGCCAAATATCTCCACATGTGCCAATGTCTTCCACATGTGTCTATGTCTTCCACTATCAAAAGTATGTGAATTTAAAATTAACAAAAATGTCCCATAGTGGAGTGGTAAGCCCCACTCCATCACATGCACTTACATCATGTATATCTATTTTTGGTCCATGCCAACTCATCACAAGCCACATAAACACCTATATAGTCATTGCCAACTCACCACTACCACCTCGTCATATGAATAGTGACTATAAATAATAGCTTGTGAATAGTGTCCTGACTTCTCAAGGTTGAGACACCTTATTTTTGAACATTTTCTCACTTTTTAAACACCTCTAAAGACCTAGAGGAACCATATCAACATGAACTTAACAGCTAGGGGCCAAGAGGCCCATCTACTCTGAATACCATCTAAACATCTCTATGCTCATAAACTTAGTCAATGAATATATAACAGTCATTAAAGTCTATACCTTTATCAGCTTCAACCTACCATCCTCAACCATGTCTCTCACAAAATGTTATTATAAATTAATATATTTAATCCTAACATGAAAATTTGGGCTCTTTGCTGGGTAAATAACACTCTGACTATCATAATAAATTTTCATTATACCCTATTTCAACTCAATATCAGAACATAACATCTTAAGCCAAATGGCTTCCATATAAGCATTGGGATATTCCATATAATTTTCCTCTATAGTGGATAAAGTGACCATAGACTTTGTCTTGCTCATCCAACTTATTGCACCACCAAACAAAGTGAACACATAAGCATTGGTGAATATTCTGTTATCAACATCACCTGTCCAATCTAAATCCACATAACTAAGAATGTCAAGAGGAATCATATCTAAAATCATGTTACTATGATAACATAAGTAATACTCTGAGGTACCCCAAAAATATTTGAAGATCCTTTTAACTGCATTCTAATGAACTCTACTAGGATTAGACATATAATGGGAAAAAACTCCCACTGCTTGGGCAATGTCTAGTCAAGTGTAAACCATAACATACATCAGAATTCTAACTACACTTTGGTAAGGCACTCTACTCATGTCTTTCATCTCTGATGTGGATTTATGGCATTATGTAATAGATAATTTTATTCCTACTAAAAAAGGAACACATAATGGTTTGTAATCTTGCATATTAAACCTATGTAAAATAGAATTCATATGCTTACTCTGGCCAAGCCATAGCTTTCTATTCTATCTATCTATGATAATATCCATATAAATAATTTATCTCATAGCACCAAGATATTTCATCTCAAATTTTGATGAGAGTTGAGATTTAAGCTCTAAAATAGAAACTTTTCCATTGCCACTAAACAACATATCATCAATGTATAAGGTAATAACTAAGAAATGATCACCATTAGTTTTGTAATAAACACAGTGATCAGATTTAGATCTCTAAAACTCTAAACTTAATAAATATGTATAAAATTTATGGTACCATATCTTAGGAATCTGATTGAGACCATAGAAGGACTTTGTCAACTTGAAAACCAAATTTCTTTTACCTTTCACCATGTAGTGCTATGGTTGTGTCATATAAATCTCCTCCTTCAAATTACCATGAAGGAAGGTAGTCTCCGCATCCATTTTCTCAATCTATAAATCATGATTTTATACAATATAAATCAATAATATAATGCATGACTTTTTATTAATAGGAAAAATAATCTCATCATAATCAACACCCTCAACCTGATAATAACCTTTTGCAACCAACTGAGCTTTGTACTTTTTAGCACTACCATCTGAACCAATCTTTTTCTTGAGCACCCATTTGCATCCAATGGGATTAAATTATTTAGGTAATGGTACAAGGTCCCACATATCATTATTATTTAAATCTACCATGTCTTCTTTCATAGCAACCTTCCAAGACTTTACATCATTCATGCCCAAATCTTCCTCTATATATCTCAGTTCATCAATGTTAGCACTTAAAGTAAATATTCATCTCCAATCATCAGGAGAATACCTTTTCAGTGGTTGTTTATGCTTTTTAAACCTTAAAAAAGTTGAGGTGGAGTTTCTTCTTCATATATATCCTCTTCAAAATATTTTGAGCTCAATGAGCTCTCCTCATCTTATCTCTCTCATGGCCTTGAATCAACTTTCACAGGCTTAGGAGGAGGTTGAATAATATCTTTATTTTATATTTTATTTGGATAAAGTGTAATAGAAGGCTTAGTATCAAAAAAATAACACTTATACAATATATTACCTTTTATTCTATCAGATCCAAAACCTTGTATCCTTTCACACCATAGTTGTATCTAGTGAAGATACATTCAAAGCCTTATTCTCCAACTTCTTCTACTTCTCCTTTAGCATGTGTGCATATGCCTCAGAAGAAAAAAATATAAGATTTCTCAATGAAGTTTTTCATCCAAACCATGCCTCCATAGGCATTTTATCAACAATATTTTATGTAAGAGACCTATTGATCAGATAACAAGCAATGGCTACAACTTTGGTCCAAAACCTTTATTCTAGTCTAGCACCACTAAGCATACTCCTAGCCTTCTCCATCAATTTTTCTTCATTATTTCTACAATTATATTATGCTCAAGTTAATATGGACTTGTCTTCTATCTCTGTATATCACAATCCTTATAGGATCTATCAAAATCATTAGAGAAAAACACACTGCCATTATCAATTCTCAAACACTTTATTTTATTTCCAGTCTATAACTCAACCATTGCTTTAAATTCTTTAAAATGATTGAAAACTCCAGATTTACTCTTAAGAAAATAAATCCATGTCCTTCTACTAGAATCATCAATAAATGAAACATAATATGTGGATTTCAAAATTGAAGGAACATTAATAGGACCAAAAACATTAGAATGAATAAGGTCCAAAACACTACTGGATTATAACTCGAGTAAAATTGAACGTGGTTTTGTTTACCATAAACACAATGCTCACAAAAATTAAATTCAAGATTGTAGTCAATTAAAATTTCAACAAGGTTTTTATTCTTAAAGGCCCTTAAACCTTTTTCACCAATGTGGCCAAGTCTCTGGTGTTACAACATAGTCTTTTCTATAGGCAATTTTAAATCCATATAATTAGCACCCTTAAGTACCTAGAAACCATGACCATCTATATAAATAGTGATTATGTCTTCATCCAATGGAGTAGTATTTGATGTAGTCTTCATAAAATTACTATTTCACTCAACCATACATACATCAAGCTTGTAAAAAGTGCAAATCTTAACACCTTTAGATATCACCATAGCACCTCTAACCATCTTGTAACCTGCTTCATAAAATTCAACTTGCACACCTGCATCTATTAGTTTACTCATAGATTATAAATTTTGAGCTAGCCCTAGGATATGCAACACACCATCAAAATATTTAATTATTTCATTTGGAAATTTGATTTTAACTCTACCACAACCAATAATGATTAGATAATAATCATCACCCAAGTAAACTTTACCTCCATCAAAGTCCTCATACTTATAAAACCAATTTCTATTGGAGGTAATATGATAAGATGCACCTAAATCAATTAACCATGCATTATTACCTTCATGGGTTTCCAAGGCTACAATGAAAGCATCACTACCTTCCTTCTCAGACTTCGAATCAAAATCATACCTCTTCTTCTTCTTTTCATCTTTACACTCCAATTGGTAGTGACCATGCTTGCCACAATTCTAGAATCTCACCTTAGGCTTTCTAGGAGATTTAGATCTCCCTTTCAACTTGGATTTAGACTTTTCATGCTTCTCATTCTTCTTTCCTCTTTCTTTAGTTCTTCCTCAAACATTCAGGGCCTCTTTGGCACTAATGGAAACTTTCCTTCTCATTTATTCATAAATTAAGAACTTACAACATCCTCAACTTTCAAGGCTATATAAGTATTTCCTATAATCATAACAAGAGAATCCTATGAGTCAGGCAAAGAATAAAGAAAAATTTGACATCTCTCTTTCACATCCATTTTAACACCAACTGATACTAATTGAGCTACCAACATATTAAATGCTTCTAAGTAGTCTGCAATTCATCCACATTATTCCATTCTCAAAGAATACAATTTCTTTTTTAAGAAAATCTTATTAACAAGATACTTAGCCTGGTAGATCTCACTTAGTTTCATCCACAACTTATTTGATGTAGTATCTTCATGGACATTAATCAGTAAAGATTTTGTGAGGCACAATATGATGAAACTTCTAGATTTTTGGTCCATCAAATCATACTTAGTTGCTTCATCTGGATCTATAGGTCTTTGAATACTTTCATCAATCACATCCCATAGATCATGGTCAATCAAAAGATATTCCATCTTTAGCTTCCACATCTCAAAATTACTTCCTATAAATTTCTCAACCTCCAATCTCCCTAATGTGTTTTCTATATTAAAATCACTACAAAAAAGAAATCCAAATTTCTCCTAGCACAAACTCCCACTCAAAATAAATTAGTTCAAAAAATCTAACACACCCACAACTAGAACCAAAACTGGCCAGTCTCTGATACCACTTGAAAGGAATACAAGATATCAAAAACAATTCCTTTACACTAAACCTTGAGAGGAAAATATGAAAACTAATTAAAACTTTTTATAGAATTAAATAAAAAATATATAATTTAAAACAACTATATACCATAGATAGTGATTGTATGGGGAAAAACCTTTCGATACAAAAACACACACTCCAAAGTAGCTCAATGTATTATTGACAATCAACAACAATTATAATGCACTTGCAAAGCAAGCCTTCATAGGATCACCACCTATATACACTCAAGAGAGGAACTAGTTCCAACATATCTTTAATGCCTTACACAACTCTCTTACTTGCACTTTTGTAATTATAATTTGCATACAACCATAACAAGCCGTTTACTTTGCTTAGTTTCATTTACAAATGAGATGACATTCTTACTTATAGAATTTTCAATGAGAGGGTGAGATAAAATAAATTACATATTAGAAAAATTCATCCAAAGGGAAATTCATCCCTCTTAGTGGGGATACTATTTCTTAATAGTAAACCTTATCCCCCTAACATGTGTTTAGTCAAAATATGATCCCACTTTTGACTTTAGGATCTCCACTTCTATGTGATTCCAATATGTTGTGCCCCACTTCACAAGTACCTCTAATCTGGTATAGAAATTTCTTCCCCACTATCCCATTTTTACACACATGAGTCAAAATATTCCACAAATTTTGACTTATCCCACACATGCCAAAGATCTCCCAATGTACCAATATCCTCCACATGTGTCCATATCTTCCACTATCAATAGCATGTGAATTTAAAATTAACAAAAAAGTCCCATAGTGGAGTGGTAAGCCCCACTCCATCACATGTAAATGTATCATGTAGATTCCTTTGTGGGCCATGCCAACTCATCACAAGCCACATAACCACCTACATCACATACCATATCACTTGCATAGTCATTGCCAACTCACCATTGTCACCTCATAACATGAATAGTGATTGTGAATATTGACTATGAATAGTGTCTTGTGAATAGTGTTGCATGAATAGTGTCTTATAAATAGTATTATGACTTGGAAATATTAAGACACCTCATTTCTCAACATTCTCCCACTTGTTAAACACCTTGCAAGACCTAGAGGAGCCATACCAACATGAACTTAATAACTAGGGGCTAAGAGGCCCATAGACTCCAAACACCATCTGAACTTCTTTATGATCATATGCTTATTCAATTAATCTAAAACATTCATCAAATTATCTACATTTACTATCTTCACCCTACCATCCTCGACCATGTCTATTATAAAATGATATTGTATTTGTGAGATTTGGTAATGGAATATTGGTATTTTGGTTCTTATTTATCATATGTAATATTCTGGTATTGATTTCATTTAAGTTAAAGATGTGTGTTGAGTGATTATTTTTATTACACTTATCATGAATCTGTGCATTTCCATGATCTCATGATCCTTTCCACAACTCTAATATGGTATCAGAGTGTCACCCTAGTAATCAAGTGTTTGGTTTTTACTACTTGTTTTTTGAAATCGTGAGTTTCATTGTTTGTAAATAGTTAGTTTATTCTAATTGTGCAAAGATTTGGAATTTGGTGGAGGTTTATTTATTTTTGTTTTGTAAACAAGGTTTAGTTATCTCTATCGATTATATACCTTCCTATTGCCTTGTATGAATGTGTTGCTAGTGTAGGAGGTGATCAAATACCTCTATGAGGGTTTTATTATCTTATTTGAACCTTGTTATCTCTTGATTGAATAATTGTGTGGGTGTCTAATTAGCCTTTGGACTTGAGTGTTCTACCTAGACTCTTACACTACTAAATTTTTGTGTTCTCCTTCAATCATAGGGTTACCACCAACTATCCAAAACCCTTCAAGGAAACTAAAGTCTCCATTGATTAGATCCTTGCTTGCATTATCTACTCAACACATTTTTTGTATTTCCTTCTTCATATTACACTCATTTTTTGAGTGTTCCATTCACTAATCCAGTTGATTGGTGGCTCACTTGGTCTCAACATGATGGCACCATTCATTAGATCCCTAAGTGATCCCCAACATGCTCTTTGTATTTTGTCTAGTCATCATTCCTTCCCTTCTCACTTTGTCCACTATAATATAGGTTTTAATCTAAAACCACATTATTTAAATAATGTGGTTTTCCAAACCAAATTAGCTATAATTCATGGTTTCAACTTTTTTTTAAAGTAAAAATGTCATGCTTTTTTTAAGAATCAACTCAAAAAAAAAAAAAAAATAGCTTAAGTATTTAATATCAATGTTGATATTAATATTTTTTATAAGTTTATTATAACTAAGGGTTTATATGTTAAATAAGGGGTATTTAAGTTTTTTATAAAATAATACATTCCAAAGATTATATTAAGAATAGAAAAAAAAATGAGTGTTTTTTATATAAAAATAATATATTGTGAGCAATATTCAAAAGATAGAAGTTATGTTGAAAAATCTCATAATCTTTTCACTCAATAAAGACCGAAGGGTGAGGTCTAGTTTGGAAGGTGTCCAAACCCCCTCATATTCAATACATTAATTATCTCTTTCTTGATCACTTTTTACTTACCTTTATTGGATGCACTCTCAGTTGAGCTTGACATCCCTTTACTTTGTAAAATTTATCTTTTCTAAAACTTGCACTAATTTCTCAAGATGTACTCTTGGTTGTGCCCAATATATTTTAAGCATGTTTATTTAAAACATTCATTAGGTTCACCATTTAATAGTTCAAGGTTGTGTACTATGTTTGCATCACCATTTAATTATATTTACACTTCTTTTTTTACAACTACAATAACTTTATTTTTACACAATGAATACAAGTTCAATTAATCTACTAATGAAATTTAATTACTATGAATGAAAATCCAAAATTTAAATTGTATTAATGAGAAAAAAATTTCATCATATTATAATGGGCAATGAAACTAATCCTAATACAGAAGCAAAAAAAGTTAAGTGGTACAACTATTGTGATGAAGCCTATGGGTTGTTATGTTTGTCAATTTCTCTTGGTCTTCTTTTTCATGTAAAGATTGTTAAAACTTGTTATGAAGTATGGACGACCTTGGAGAAGCTCTTTAGGAATCTATATGTAATTAGAGGGCGTGAACTAGATAATGAACATATTAGTTTGATTCCTAGCATTTTTTACACCCTTTATGATTTCTTCACTAAGTTTGATTCTTTGAGATTGGATTTGAAATAATGTGGGATAGATAAGAAAAATAATCAACTTATTCTTTCTATACTTTCAAAACTAGGTCCATAATACTCTATCTTTGTCTCTACCTTTCATTCCACCAAAATTACTCTTAGAGCCACATGAGAAATGCCTTATTTAGATGAATCTATTACTAACTTAACTAAGGAGTAAGATAAATTAATTTAAATGGGAATATTGAATTCTTCAAAACCTTAATCCCTAATTTTTGTGAATGGGAAAATAAAGGCTTCAAACAAAGAGAAGAAAAAGAACAAGGATCAAGGGAATACTAAAGAATCAACTTCTTCCAAAATAACCACTAAAACTTCCTCTTTCAATGATAAACCTAAGAAAGAGACGGTTAAGTGTGCTTATTATAATAAAAATGGGTATGAACAACATAAGTGCATAAAGAAATAGATTGACCACCTAACTCATCTTCTAGAAAAGAACAACATCAATTTTTATGAGTCTATCAATTAGACTTCATCAACTCAAGGTTATTCTAAGCCAGAAGGTAAAGGAAAAGAGAAATAAAAGGGAAAGGATCTTATAGCAATTGTAGCTCCAACCTATTCATGGGTTATTGACTTGGGTGCTTCCCACTAGATGGGTTCTTGACAAGTTTAGTTTTCTTCCTTAGATCCTTGTATAATGTCTTCTATAACTTTGGGTGATGACACTTTAATGTAATTTTTAGGGAGAGGATATATTTAAATGGATGGAGGAACATTCAAAAATGTTCTAAGTATTCAATTACTTTCAACTAATCTCCTATCAATGTTCCAAATCACTCATATTAGGAAGGGTATAAGGGTACAATTTTCATTAGATTTAGTCATAATTAGAGATTTGCATAATGATTCTAAAATGGTAGTGGGTAGGGTAGATCATCAAGCTAGGTTATAATGCCTTATCACATTTTTCACCTGATTCTTCTTTGACTACATTCCTAACTCATTCTTAACAAAATATTACATGAGTGATTTGGCCACCTCAACCACCGCTACCTAGAACAACTCATCAAAAATGACATGGTCATATGATTACCTTGAGACTATTTCTCTAAGGGTCTTTATGAAGGTTTCACCCTTAGGAACCATCCTGAAGATAAATTTGATAAAGGCAAATCTTGTAGGGCTTCATAGGCACTGGAGTTCATACACAGTGATGTATTTGGGCCTTTTATAAGTCTATATTTCATAAGGGATAAGTATGTTCTCACATTTATTGATTATTTATCAAGGTACACATGGGTCTACTTCCTTTGACAAAAATATGAATTTTTTTATAAATTTTGAGACTTCAAAGTTCTTTTAAAAAAACAACTTCAGAAATGCATCGAGGTTATTAGAAATAATAATGCATGTGAGTGTGTCAATAATATATTTGAATAGTTTTTCATAGTAAATGGGATTGATTTTTAGTGTACAATTTCATATAGTCCTCAACAAAAAGATTTATAGAATGTAATAATAGGTCCTTAAAAGATATGGCAAACTATATAATTCACTTTAAGTCATTGGTACCTCAGTATTGGGTCACTGTGCTTGCTACATTTAGAATAGGGTTCCTTATAAATATTTAAAAGGTACAACTCCCTTAAAATCTAGGCACAGTAGGAAACTTGTAGTTGAGTAATTTAGTTTTTTTGTATATCTAGATATGGCATGCATACTAAAGAATAAATGCAAGGCTATGGAACCTCAAAATAATCCTTGCATCTTCATAGTTTATTTATATGGTGTTATGGGTACTGCCTTATTCATCTGACTACACATGAATTATTCATTGATATAAGTGTTCACTTTTAGGAGATTCTTATAGAATCAAAACATAACACTTCTCTTACTTAATTAGACTCATTTGGATTTGATTCAAACAACTCAGATCAGCCTAAACATAATCTAGAGGTTATAACACTTTTTACAGCTTTTATAGTGAGAGTAGTAATGGGGATTCATCTCCATCAACATCTAGCCACACTTTGAAGGATGATGGTTCTCTACTTAACTCATCAACTTTTGGTCCTATTTGAGCTAGCAAACATTTTAAAGTGTAGGTATATGGGCTAGGGATCCTTCAAATGATAGGAAAACACATCCAAAGTTTTATCATGGGCCACATGCTTTCTATGCCTCCACCTTAGATCTATAGAATTTTAAGGAGGAATTAAGTATTCCCAAGTGGGATTCTACCATGCATGAGGAGTATAACTCCTTAATCAAGAATCATACTTGGGATTTGAAACTTGTTCATAAGGTAACAAATATTGTTTGATGTAGATGGATTTATTAGACACAGTATGTAGCATATGGGTCCATTGACAATTTTAAGGTATGGTTGGTTGTAAAAGGTTTTTCACATGTTCCTAGAATAAAATATATATAGACCTTTACACCAATCACAAAAATGAACTATGTTAGATTCACACTTGCTATTACCACAACCAATCACTAGTGATTTCATCAGATGGAGGTGAAGAGTTCCTTTCTTCATAATGACCTTGAGGAGGAGATTTACATGGAGTAGCCTCTGAGATTTTTTTAGGATTATTCCCTTATATGCATACTCTATAAATACATCTATGGCATCAAATAATCCCCTCAAAATTCCCTCTTTCTTACAAAAATATTCATTGGATGTCATTCAGATCTAAATATTTACCTCTTATGGTAGGATGACTTGCTCTTGATTTTGGTTCTTTGTGTTGATGATATTTTGATCATTGTTATCTCTTGTTCATCTATCATAGTCCTAAAAAGGGTTATTAAAGATATATTTTCCATGATAAACTTAGGATTTATACATTACTTCATTGGGATATATATTTCTCAATCTAACTCAAGGATCACTCTTGCATAACCTAAGTATGCTCTCAATCTACTTGTTCAATTTCACATGATTGATTGTAAGATAACTCTAACTCCCTTTCTATCTGGAGTTAAGCTTGGGATAGATTATACTTCACCATTGGTCAATTCTACCTTAAATTCATAAATTTTGGGTTATTGAGGTTTATTCCAATTATTGGTATTGAAGCATTATTATTATCATTGATATCAAATTCAAGATAGATGTCATTAATGTCAAGGTCAGAACTAAGACCATGAATGGTGAAACGGTATGTGACAAATAAGTCTTATGACAAGAGAAAATTTTAAGGAAAATTTTTGTCTCTTTATTGAGAGATAATTTGAAGGCAATCTGGTAAATCTTATGAGTTTGATGACATGTCAAGGCCAAGTTAAAGGTACAAGGAAAACATATTATTGAACACTAGTTTTGAGGAGCATACAAGGTAGGCATACATGGTTTAACAATTGTTGAGTTCTATATGAGGTCTTAGCACAATGTTGTGATGTGACAATTTCATGAAACTATTAATAGTAGCCTTGTCCTTATAGAATCATGTTTGAATAATGTCCTTGGGTGACATCATTGAGAACTAGCTTGTTTGAGTCCAAAACTTTGAGTTCTAGGTATCTTTAGAATCCTAGCCTAGCCATGAGAGAAGGTGTATGCATGAATCATAGTAAATCTTGGTGAATTATGTTAGTATATTAACCATAGAGTGTATAAATATATGTAAATATGATTAAGAGGCAAAAAATCTTTCAAATGAGTTCTAATGTCAATTTTGAAGTTTAGTCCTTGCATGAAGAGACCTATAGAGAAGGCACATGCTTGGTAGCATGATGAGTTGAGAAATATAAGATTTATGTGAATAATTTTGGGTATGTGTGAGTAATATATGAGGTTTTATTACATGAGGATGAGGTATTAATAATAGTATAATATAATTCAAGGTGTGATCAAAGTCTAAGTATGACTAGTAGTTTAAAGCCTAGTATGCAAAGAGACTTAATGTGACATAATGAGGGGTAAAGTTCATTTCCCAAGGTCCCATAGATCATGAGAGAATTTAAATAAGTATGATAGGTTGTTTTAATTTTTTTACCAAGTTTTAGGTCATAGCTTGAAGGAGAAATCATTAAAATTAGTGTTGAGGTCTTTTGTGTGCATAAAATAGGGTGTTGAAGACCTGAAAAGGTTTTTATTATGCTCATTGTCATGTTAAACCTTTACATGAGATCATGAGTATTTAACATAAGTTTTAAAAGGTTTCTATCTTTAATTTCTTGGCATTAGTTTTTGATTTGAGGGGCAATCCTTTATGAATGATTGCTAAGAACTGAAACCATTCAAACCCCTCATAATGACCCAATATGAAATATCTTGTCATTTGTAGATCAAAATAGTTTTTTTGAATTAGTTTTATGTTTGGAAAATGTAAACTAATCTTCCAAGTTTCTCCAAGTGATTTTGGTTTGTTATAAGAGTGAGTTAAAGCTATAAGAAACCCCCTATTTCTCAAAAATTTGTTATAACAAGTAGGGTTGACCAAGTAAAAACATGCAAATGGATGGAGGATTATGTGTGAGACTTTTATTTTGTGCCCATGTAAGTTTATAATCATGTTTTAGATCTAAAATGTGCTAAACTAGTCATGGAAGTTGGCCTATCGCTAAAAGGGCCTAATGAACAAAATAATTAGAAAACTAGGTAGTAGTGAGAAAGAGATTGGGGATTGGTTTCAGAGGATTAAGGATGGATCCAAATCCATGGGGTCATTTTTAAATACCTATATATAATATCCACTTTATTTATAATTTTTGGTGAGGCACACAAACAAGCAAAACATTTTTCTCAAAGTGACCAATCTAACATAGTGAAGTCTATGTAAAGTGAAGATGTAAGATTGGTTTATAACACCAATATTGATATTGAAACTTAAAATATATATATTCCAATATTTTATAAGGATGATAAAGGATCATTCAAACCCATTTTAATTTCATAAAAGTGTTCACACAGGTGTTCTAAATCTTGATCTTCATGACTATGTTTTTGGAGCTACAAACATTTTTTTGTGTATGAATGAGATTGTTGTTCTTGAGTATTTTTACATAGATTTTATGAATCCAATACATATTAAGTTATTATTTTTTTCTCATAGGTTAATTTTAATACATTTATATGCATGAGAAACTCCCATGAAGGTGTGAAAATTTAAAGGATTTTGACTGGGTTCTTAAGGCCTGTGTGTAGTACTGAGTGAGCATATGAAGTTGATCAACTTGAGGTCTTTGGCCCTATTTGGTGATTATAATGGACTTGGTGTTGAACCTAAATTCATGAATATTCCATCCATGTGATTTTTTAGTATGGTTATGTGCCAAAGTTGGGTATAAGATTCAAATTCACAAGACTAACTTTCTTGTAGTAATAATACCTAATGGCGAGTAGAACTAATTATGTGGTTAAAGGAGTGAAATGAGATAAATGGTGTTGGGGACACAAGGTGAGATTATCAGAGGTCTAATTGAATCATGTTGATTTAATAGTTTTGGAATATTGGAATATTATTCTTAATTTAATTAAAGGTCTGAGTTGACTAAATCAATAAATAATATTGCAATAATTATAGTCCTAATTTGTATAATTTATTTGACTTTCATAGCTTTCTAAAAAAATAATGAAAGAGGAAAAACACAACTTAGCTTAAAACTAGACTAATATAGTTGATATAGAGGATAAAATTATTGATATGATACTGGGATAGCGTCATGAACCAAGATATGGATATTATTTGGTGAAAGGATATGATCATTAAAAATAGGATACTTCAAGGTATGGCATTATAGTCTAGGTCCTACCACTATTGTCCAAACTAGTCACATAGATCTGATTTTTTTGGGTTTTATCCACTATCCCTATGTGAGCCTACCTGTGAAATTTTGGATCTTGAATGTTGATCTATCTCTTTGTAGAGCTGATTTAATATCCAACCCTAGAACTTCATAGTGCTTGAATAAAACTTGAGAAAGAGGGGGGTTAGTGTGTGTAAGATGCACTAAATGTGTATCCACACCCTTTTGTGTGGGCACATTGCCTACTTACCAATACTTTAAAGAGAGATCAATCTATATGTAGTTCTCCCACTTGATGTGCTTTATGCAATAGTGTTCTGTGGATGCAAAAATGTCAAATTAAGAGTGTTTGAGGTGAATAGGGATTGGTGTGAGGGCTTGAATATGTTGGTAGCTGTATTGGATGGTTATATGCAAAGAATAGGGAAATTTACCGTAGTCGTATTTCTTTTATTCTTGCTTGCTTTTTCAATATTTTCCAACCCCTTATTAATGAACTTTGAATGGGATTTTATAGAAATATATTGGTCATGGGTTAAATGTATTTATGCTAAGAAAAACATAATGAAGAATAAGAATTAGAAGGAAATGGTCATTTAGGCTCAAAATGTGATTAGACAGGAATACTAGAAATGGGGCACCCTAGGGTCTAGTGTTATATTCCAACCCCAATGATCTTTTCCTATAGGTTCAGGACCTATGAGGATAGAATAAGCATGGGAAAATTAGCCTGATTGAGCCAAAATTAGGTCTCAAAAGTCTATGGATGACTGGGAATAAGAAAAAAGGTGTCTATAAGGGTCATGAGAGCATGCAAAAAGGACCTATGGATTGGGTGTCACAAGCCACACTCAAGCTACCAATTTTGGCATTTTATATCACTACATTTCCCCCCCCCCCCTCACTTTATTCTAATGATGTAATAAAGTGAAATACTAGGATAAAGGAAAAGTAGAAAGCGTACCTAAACTTCCTTGCAATGGTGAAACCGATGAAGTTATGTGATGCTAGGTGTGCATAGAGAGACATTATGAAGTGTAAATGTGCAAGAGAAAACAAAGAGTAGATCAATTCTTACTAGATACTCTATATCTAAAATAATAATGTATAAAGTTGGGTAAGAGAGATAGGAAGAGAAAGGAATGAATACACCTCATCAGGTACATAGACTAATACAAAACCTATTGTGATGCTAAGTGATGTTGGATGTGTGTTGGGTATGTGTTGTACCAAGAGTAGTATCATGAATAGAGCTAAGTTCTCAATTCACCAAGAGTGGCTAAAGAATGTAAAGGCTGTCCATTTGGCTCCATTTTCACCTATTAAACAAATCTATGTGATCATGCATGTGTTAATCGATGTTTAGACTATGTGTCCAATCCCTCTGAGTAGGTAGCTCAAGAATACAAAGACTAATTATTCATTTGGCTCCATTATTTCCCACTACTTGAAGCTATGAACTGAAATCAATATGAATGTGTGTCATATGAGATGGCTCCTAAAGCCCATGAATGCTCTATACTCTAACAATATGATGTGGATAGTTGAATGTGTTCTAGAAACTAGGCCAATCTTGGCCACTCTAGAAGGAGGATTTTAGGCTTGTATGAAAGCTACTCTAAAACTTGAAATTATGCTTATGTGGAAGCCACTCAAGAAATTTGAGGTTAGCCCTTGTATGAAATCCACTCAAAAATGATGCCAACCACATATAGATGGAATAAGGCATGCAACTATTGAGAATGCTTGGGTGATATACTAAACTCAAAAAGAAAAAAATTCAAATGTGCAATGCACATTTCCCCCAATCACTAATGTCTATAACATGGATTATGATCTATAAGTTATACCAAATGCCCAATCTAAAACTATAAGTGAGATCCATCATGCCATGCATGATGCCCCCTATATTTGGATTATCTGAGAAAAACTATACTAAAACTATTGAATATGAATTGATTTATATGTGATAAAACTATAGCTGAGCTGAACTTTTTGTCTATGTTTAGAAAATATAGGTTTTTTAATGTTTGGAAAGGAGCACAAAAATAAGTATACCCTACTATCTAATGTTATTGTTTATGTCTAGCATTGTTGTCTTTTGTTGAATTTGATGACCATTTTGTAATTGTCACTATTTTTTTAGTCTATTTTACCTAATTTGACCTCTAATTATTATTTTACTTGTTCTAAAAACTTATTTTTTAACTAGTAGGAGCTCTAATTTATGTGACAAAACCCCTGTTTATTGCCCCCTCTTTTTAGGGTAGGAAGGAAGACCCTACAATGACTACCCTCAAAATAAATAGCCCTGCAAGTGTGTTATGCTATAAAATACATGATATATAAATGATAATCAAAAAGATGTCTCAATATATAGCATAGATCTTATTAGAGATTGGTAGATCAATAAGGGTAGATAGATATAATAATGTGATAACATGTCTAGTATACTGAATTGAAACTAGAAATGTTAACTTTTAGATACCAATGAGGGATGGAGTATGATGTCCATCATGACATCGAAGAAATCAAGATAATACATGATGTGGATCATGGTATTGTAAATAGTTGAGAATAAAATAAGAAACAAGCACACAAGGTAAGAAGAAAGAAGCACATGAAAGTGGCTAAATGGCCAAGCAAACAAGGGACATGGGCACATGTCACTCAAACTAGAAAGTAAGCATATAAGGCATGTTCAAAAGCCACATACACATACAGTTGAAAACAAGCTAGGTTGGCATGAGGTCCACAAGCACATAAAAGAGTACAACCAAAGGACATTGGCAAATGTCCTAAGGCACACACAAGAATAGAAGCAAAGGACATTGGTAAAAATTCTAAGGCACATATAAGAATAGAAGCAAAGGACATTATCAAATGTCTTAAGGCACATACAAGAAGAAAAATAGCAATCGATAAGTGAAATAACATCTAGCTACGTAAAGAAAGAAAGGAAGGCATGTAATATACTAGCAATACAATCACATCTAACTAATCAAAGCAAGAAGTTAAATTATGCAAGACAGAGATTATAAGACTAGTTATATTCTAAGAAATACACAAGTGTTATATATGAGTGAATGATGATAGAGTAATCTATGTAAGCTAGTAAGTAATGTACATCAACATGATAAATAGAGTGTGTGGTATAAAAATAACATAACCTGGATGGTGTAGTCATGTAGAAGATGCCCCCATTGGGTAAATATATCGATGTATGTCTCAAATGTAGAAGTAAGATGCCCCCTTAATGGGTAAAGTGAATAAATAAAGATTTTGTATGTCACTACACACATTCAAAGAAGATCAAGTGAAGCATGGTAATGTAGATAAATCAACAAATAATAACATAGAACAATAAAATGTAAGTTTAGCATGGTAGTAGAAATGTAAAGCATATATAATGCATATAATTAAAATGTTTTAGGCATTTTTGGCATATTTGAATGTTTTTGATATTTTTGAAATAAGCTATGTATAATCAATCATAAGGAGACTATGTATACATAATTAAATAGAAGCTATATACAAGTAATTTTGAAAAATTATGTAGAGGTAATTGAAAAGAAGCTATATACATGTAATTGAGAAGAAATGATTCTAACCGATGAGTCTCATGAGAGATTCCCTATCATGGTGTCCTATATCAAACAAAGGAATCATGTGTGATTATGAAGCATAAGGAATTGGCTATGAATATGACTCTAAATAATCATATTCATTATTGGTATCTTGGAAATCATAATAACTTATATTATTCCACTCATCATTATCATCTTGATCTTGAATTAATGGAATGTTAGTGTTGACTTTTGTTATATATGGATATTTTCCTTTGATAAATTATGTTTGTGAATGATTTGCCTTAGGATGTTCAATAAATCCCAAACCTTGGTGAATTCTTACCTAACCCTTGACCCTGATAATCAAACTATTGTAGATATTTTTGACCAAACCCATACTGCTCTAAAAGTTGAGCCTCATTTTGGAGAGGTAGATTTGAATATTTTAGGTGCTTTACCTATGTTTTTGGTACTATTTGTTGCTCTTATTTTAATTTTTGATCCTTTTGTTTTTCTATTTTATGCTTTGGTAACCAATTTTGTACTATTTCTAGATTTGACCCTTTGTGGATGTGTTCCTATGTCACTATGGATTTCTTGACTAGTTTACCTTATCCTAATTAACAATTATCTATTGTATATGTTTATTCAATGATAAACATTAATCTATGTGATGACCATGCATTTTATGATATGCACAATAATATTTGGATCTTCTCACTTGATGTAGAGGAGGTTGTTTGATCAGCTTAGATTTAATCATTTCCCTTAGTACCTCACTTGAAATCTTATTTGATCTTTGAATGCTTATTGATCACTAGTTGTAGAGTTACTTTGTTGTGATTTCTTGTTTTGATATGTAACATTTCTTGCAACCAATTAGCTAGGTGAAGGTACATATACATGATTGACACTAGGGTACCTTTGAGGTTTTTGTATAATCTAATTTTCCAATATTGTGATCTTTCCATGTAATAGTTAGTTTTACATTTGTAAATCTGAAATTAATTTACTCATACTAGTGATTTGATCTCTAAGAGTCTCACAAGTGCAAACCCTAGTTACTTCTGACTAAACATGTAAGAACATATGTTGAATAGGGTTTGAAGAAGCTATAAGTTGAATGTATGCATTAGGAATAATAGTATAGGCTGCCTCATTATTTGGAGGGGTGATAGTATGGACTTAGTTAGAGGGAAATTAGTTATCACCCTCTAGAAGGAGAGAAGGACATTGAAACTTGACCGGTGGTTGTTATTTTATGTCTAGTAGTGATAGGTAAATACTCAAAAGTAGCTAATGAGTTATATGCATCTAGGTAGAAATCATGTATGTGGGATGAAATGAATGAAATTGGAGTTATAAGTTGTATATAAATATGTTTATAAAGAGCATTCCACATGTGAGATAGTGAGCAAAGGATAGAGAGCATGGAATTGTGTACTAATGCATAAATGTCTTTGACTTATAACATAATATTTATAACATGTTTAGCAAAATAGATTTGAAAATTATTCCACATGAGAAATAAAAATTAAGTAATGAAACCTTGTATTAAATACAAGTAAACATTTCTTTGAAGGAGAGGGATCTTACTATGTTTAACAATAATGTTCATAAAATCATCCCATATTATGAAAACTAAGCATGAAAGGGAAAGAATGAAGTTTTGCATTAACATATAGTAAACTTCATCATTCATGTACATGATAGGACCAAGTATGGTATCTTTATTATTTGAAAGAAATGCAAGAAATGTTTTTCAATAAATGAGATCCATTTTTGTTTTTATGTGAAATCTGATTTTAGATGTAAGGTGATACCTCAAAAGCAAATGGGACCTAGTATATGCAACTAAGGTTTGGAAGAAAATAATTTTTAAAATTATGAAGGTAAATTTAAAAATTAAATGTGAATTTTTTATTTTAAATATGTAGGAAAAATCAAAAAATTATTGAAAAAATCAGCAAGGAATTTACCCTAGGGTCTCTAAGGTTTTTATGCACAAACAAAATAAGTCGGGTTCACCAAATGATTTAATAGTTTTGGGAATATTGGAGTATTATTCATAATTTAGTTAAAGGTTTGAGTTCACTAAATTAGTAAATAATATTTTTATAATTATAGTACTAATTTATATAATTTATTTAACCTTCATATCTTTTTAAAAATAGTAACGAAAGAGGAGAAATGCAACTTAGCTTAAAATTGGATTGAGATAACTAAGATAGAGGCTAAAATTGGTTGTGTAAGATTGAGATAATGTCATGAACCAAGATCATGCTTTTTTTCAATGAAATGATAGGAGTGATAAAAATAGGACACTTTAGGGTTTGATGCTATAGTCCAGGTCCTGTCGATATTGTCCAAACTAGTCATAAAGATCTACATTTTCAGGGTTTTTTCTACTATCTTTATGTGAGCTTAAATGTGAAATTTTAGATCCTAAATGTTGATAGAGATATTTGTAGATATGATTTAATCTCTAACCCTACACCTTAATAGTGCTTAAATAAAACTTGAGAAAGAGGGGGGGTTAGTGTGTGTAAGATGTATTGAACGTGTATCCATACCCCTTTATGTGGGCACAATGCTTATATACCAATATTCTAAAGAGGGATTAAGCCATATGTATTTCTCCCACTTGATGTGCTTTGTGTAATAGCATTATGCAGATACAATAATTATAAACTAAGAGTGCTTGAGGTGGCTAGGGACTGGTGTGAGGGTTTGAATATGTTGGTAGTTGTATTGGATGGTTGTATGCAGAGAATAGAGTAATTTGCCTTAGTGGTCTTGTTTATATTCTTGCTTGATTTTTTAATATTTTATAACCCCTTATAAATGAAATTTGAATGAGGTTTTATAGAGATCTATTGGTCATGGGTTAAATTTATTTTTTTTATGCCAACATAATGAAGAAGAGGAATCGGAAGGAAATTGTCATTAGGCTCAAAATGTGATTAAACAAGAGCACTAAAAATAGGATGCATACGATCCAGTGCTATAGTATAACCCCAACACTCCTATCCTATATTTTCAAGACCTAGGGGGATGGAATTATCATAGTAAATTATCTTTGTTAAGCTATAATAGGTATCAAAATTCTATGGATGATTGGGAATAAGAAAAAAGGTCTCTAGAAGGGTCATGAGAGCATGCAAGAGGGACCTATGGGTTGGGTGTCAAAATCCACACTCAAGCTACCAATTTTGAATTTTTATATGACTACACATGTATGAAGTGTTTCATACATTTTTTGAGGCTCAAGGTGTTCCAAGGATACCTAAGTGAAACATGTGCTTAGAAAAGGCCTAATTACATTAGGTCTCTATTAGGCCTAATGGTGGTTTTGGAACTTAAGAGTAATGACTGACCTATGAGGTGGTTGTATCACTTTTAAAATATGTTTTTTGATATATTCCAAGGATGATCCAATTATGGAGAGGTTTTTTTTTACCAATATGGGTGAGAGAAAGATTCAAGTATAAAGAGAAGCTTTATTAGGCCTACTTTGACTAGTTAGAATATTGAGCATATAAGTGAATGATATACAATTTTGGAAACCAGGTAAAGGGATTATAGATCATAAAATATATGTGATGAATATTCCATGATGATATAACTATGTTTATGTGGGTGATAATAAAGGTCATATGACCTAATTATGTCAAGGAAAGGCCCAGTTGAGTGAGAAGGCCTAATAGGTTGTTTAAGAGAAATAAAAGAGTGGGAAGAACAAAATAAGGTGGTCATCTTCAATTGAGTAATAAATAGGTGTCCAATGGTGATCATATATTTAAGGTATATGAGTTGGTTTTGTTTTACCTAAGGGTGTTGGTACTTCCTTTCAAGTTGGTGTTTGCTAAAGGACTAATTGAGTTGGTACTTGACTAGTGAGAGGTTGGTGTTCCTTGTGGGGTTGGTGCCTCACTAAAAGTTTTATTCATTAATTTTAGGATTGTATTACAAGATATGCATCAGTGGTTTTCATCTCCAAATAGGTTTTCCCATATATATCCTATGTTCTTATTTTGTTTACTTCCATATATGCTTGTGTATGCATTGGTTAATATATGTATGTGAATGAATGCTTCATGAATGTTAAGTGAAATTGAAGGATTATTTTAAGGAAACTAATTCACCACCACCTCCACCACTTTTATTTTAAAACATTTGGTATTAGATAAGGTTATTTTATGGATGTCTAATAGCCTAAAATATATCCTAAGCAAGAAAAGATGGCTAGTCAAATATAAGGTGATTTTTCTATAAACAAGGATTTGTTTTTTTATGGATCCAATTATGATTTTTGGAGTGTCAGGATTAGGACATATATTATGTATCAAGATCATGATGTTTGTAAATTAGTCTTGTATGGATACACTACACCCTGTATTTTTCCTACAAATACAACAGGAAAGAAGGTTAGTGACAATAATTCAAAAGCAATGAATGGTATTATGTGTGGCCTATCAGAGGCAGAACTTGTGGCGGTGATGCACTATATGTCTACTAAATAAATGTGGTAAAATTTGAAGACTATTCATGAGAGAGACTCCAAGGTCAATTTGGATAAGTTGAAAACCCATAAAAGATAATTTGAAATCCTAAAAATGAATGAGTATGAGACCATTGTAGCCTAATTATTGAGGGTTGATGAAGTGGTCAACATCATAAAAGGCCTATGTGAAGAATTGAAAGAGTCTACTATTTTTTTTAAAAAATTGAGATATTTAACTCCCAAATTTGATTCTAAGGTATCTGTTGTTGAAGAGATGCAAGATCTAGACAAGGTAGAGATGGATGAACTTCATGGCACCCTAATAGACTATGAGATGAGGACAATTGAAGGAAGACCTGCAAAGAAGGAAGTTACATTCAAGGTATAAAAGAAGCTAAAGGAGAAGAAGACACAAGGTAAGAAATTCAAAGATAATGATGAATCTGATATTGATGATGATGAGTTGATAGATATGTTTGCAAGAAATTTGAGAATAGGTTTAAGTAAATACAAGGGCAAACTACCCTTTAAATGCTTCAATTGTAGAGAGATTGGACACTTTGCCAATAGTTGACCTCATAAGCATGATGAAAAGGATGATGAAGGTAATGATGATGATAAAAGGTCATATAGGTTTGATAAGATCAAGAAAATATTTATAAGGTATGATGACAAGAAGAAGTTTTCAAGAACAAAATAAGTCTCTACACCAAGGAAGATTGCAGCTCATTTGATAAGAGTGAGAGAAGTGATTCTAAGAGTAACCATGAAGGTGATAGCCCTGATTTCAATGAATTTATCTGCATGGTTGAGGAATCAAGCTATTAAAATTAAAAAGAGTCCATATGGATTGGATGTGTTATTGGTGATTCAGATGAAGGAGTTGAGGTGGACTTTCAGGCTAAGTTGATGAATACTCTAAAAGAACTAAAGATAGTAAAGAATATAATTAAGGTGATGAGATCCATTTTTAAAGATTGTGAGGATTAAATCAAATTTTTTGAATCTATATTAAGCAATAACTCCAAGGAATAAGAGTAAATAGTCAAACAGATGGAAACTCAACTTGAGATTGTGACTGCAAGCTTAAAGGGTAAAGAAGAAGAATGTGCAAGATATGCAACTGTTACAAAATCTTTGAGAACTAAGTTAGATCAGGCATCAAATAATATGAAGTCCTTTATGAATTTTAAAAATAGTACCAATGATCTAGATAACATTTTGAGTAGTCAAAGACTGTTAATGATAAAACAAGCCTTGGTTTCAATGAAGACCAAAAGAAGAACATTACTCTGATCCAAAAGGCCAATGATCAATAAAAAAATGAGGGTGTTATAATATTGAAGGGTAATACTATCAAGCATCCTAATACTATAAGGTATGTTAACCCTTTCAATGTTTATTGTTATTCATGTAACTAATTTGATCATAGAGCAAGGGATTGTAGAAGGCCCTCAAAGAATAAATATGAATGGAACTATGGGGAGAGTCATCAATCAAGAGTTATGGATCATGGTGTGTTTCCATAAAAAGGAATAGTGTGTTTTAACTATTAAAAGGTTGGTCATATTGCAAAATACTGTAAGCATGTTTTCCCAAGACAAAACAAGAAAGTTGAGGCTCCTAGAGTACAAGAAAGAAGACAAGATAGTGAGTGGAAATTTAAGGTAGCTAAGGTTCATGACCAGTCTGTAAGTCCAAGTGGAATATTTTCCATGGTGGATTATAATCAATATGTAAAGGAGTGCCAATAATTCTCTCTATCATCTTAGATTATTGATGGAGTCAAGACAAATAGATCAAGCTAGAATGTTTGCTCAAATGAAGATTGAGGAGGTCAAGCCAAAAGGACTATTCAATCCTAGGAGGATCATGAAGAAATTTAAGTCTAATAAATACATGGAGATCTATGAATCTCCTGAGATTATGTTTTTTTTATATCCCTAGATGAAAGGTGAATCCAATAGCCTTCATGGAGGCACTCAACGAGTAATCAAGAAGCACGAAGGATGATTAGTATTAGGGGGAGTTTTATGTTCTTTGTTCAATTTAAGATTCAAGTTTTAGACAAGAGTCTATTATAGGTGTGATCACAAGAGAATGGTCACAAAGAGTTTGTATGATGACTTGATCAAACCAAGTCATAATCTTGATAATTTCTAAATTTGTCATGAAGATAATGGGAACCAATCATGCTCCAAGAGTAAGTATGTAATATTGATTTGTGTTAATTTTGTTTGACAAGAAAAGGTGTCACATTTTAGATCCTAGGATCAGATAGTTACCAAGAATGTGACCCTTTGTCATTAATGTCAAAGGGGGGGAAAGTTCATGTTTTGGATAAAGGTCAATATTGAAGAAGATATAGCATAGGGAGTTGTGAATGATCAGTTTTGTGTTAATTTTTACAATCAATGACAAAGGGGGGCATTATTTAGGTTTGTTCCTATTGTTGGTATTTTATCATTATTTTTTTCAGTTATGTCAAATTTAAGATAGAATGTCAGTAATGTCAAGGTCAAAATCGAGACCATGAATGGTGAAATGGTATGTGACAAAGAAGTCTTATGACTAGAGAAAATTTGAAGGAAAACTTTTATCTCTTTGTTAAGATAGAATTTGAAGTCAACCTAGTAAATTTGATGAGGTTTATGACATGTCAAGGCCAATTTCAAGGTACAAGGGAAGAATATTATTCAACAATAGTTCTAAGGAGAATACAAGGTAAGCATACATGATTTAAAAGTCTTTGAGTTTTGTATGAGGTCTTGGAAAAACATTACGATGTGATAAGTTCATAAAAATATTAATATCATCCTTGTATTCATATAATCATGTTTGTATAATTTTTTTGGGTGACATCATTGAGAACTACCCTATTTGAGTCTTAGGGATCTTGAGAAGCCTAGCCTAGCCTTGAGAGAAGGTGTATGTATGAAGCATAATAAAGTTTAGTTAATATTTTTATTAAAATGATGAGAGTGTATAAATTCATATAAATATGATAAAGAGGCAAACAAGCCTTCATATGAGTTCCAAGGTCAAGTTTGAAGCTTAGTACTTACATGAAGAGACCTAGTGAAAAAGCACAGGCTTGGTAACATGATGAGTTGAGAAATATGAGACTTGTGTGAATAATTTTGGATATGTGTGAGAAACATGTGAGGTTTTATGAAATTAATATGAGGTATTGATAATATTAAATAGTTTTTAAGTTATGATTAAGGTCTAAGTATGATTGTTAGTTTAAGGCCTAGTATGCAAAGAGATCTAGTGTGACCTAATGAGGGGTAAAGTTAATTTATCAAGGTGTAATATCTCTTGATATCATTTAAAAAATTATGATAGGTTTTTTTAAGTGTTTTGACCAAGTTTGAGATCATATCCTGAAAGAGAAATCATGAAAATTAGTGTTGAGGTCTTTTATGTGCATAAAATGGGGTGTTGTAGACCTAAGAAGGTTTTTATTATGCTAATTTGCATGTGTAACCTTTGAATGAGATATTTATATGTTAATTTAAGTTGGTTAATTTTAATATCTTTAATTTCTTGGAATTGTATTTGGATTTTATGGGTAATCATTTATGAAGGATTGCTAAGAAGGGAAACTAGTCAAAACCCTCCTAAAACCTTCATAATGACCTAATAAGCAAGATATTATTAGTTATGGATAATAATGGTGTTTTTGAATTATTTTTATTTTTTTAACATGTAAATTACTCTTCCGTGTTTCTATATGTGGTTTTTTTTGTCAGAAGAGTGAGTAGAAGCTACATGAAACCCCTTGTTTCTCAAAATTTTGTTGTGACAGGTAAGGTTGACCAAGTCAAAGAAGGAAAATGGATGGTGGATGATGTGTGAGACTTTTAGTTTTTTCAAATGTAATTTTTTTATTAATTTTTATACCTAAATTTTGATAAACTAGTCATGGAATTTGGCCTATCACTAAAAGGGCTTAATGAGCAAGATAATGAGAAAACTAGGCAGTAGTGAGAAATAGATTAGGGATTCATTGTAGAGGATTAGGGATGAATAAAAATGCATTGGGTAATTTTTAAAGACCTATAACTCATATCCCATTTATTTATAAGTTTTTTTTATGCACACAAATAATCAAAACGTTGTTCTCAAAGTGAACTATCTATCATAGTGAAGTCTATGTAGGGTGAATATGTGAGATGGGTTTGTAACACCAATATTGATATTGAACCTTGTAATATATCTATTAAAATATGTTATAATTATTATTATTAAGTATAATTTAAACCTATTTTAAGTTCATAAAAATTTTCATTTAGGTGTTTTAAATATTGATCTTCATGACTATGTTTTTGGAGCTACAGGTAGTTTTCTATGTATGAATGAGAATGTTGTTCCTAGATTTTTTTACATAGATTTGATGAATCCAGTACACATTAAGTTGTTATTTATGCCTCATAGGTTAATTTTAACACATTTTTATTCATAATAAACTTCCATGAAAGTGTGAAAATTCAAAGGCTTTTGACTGGGTTTTTAAGGCTTGTGTGCAGTTTTAAGTGAACATGTGAAGTTGATCAGTTTGAGATATTTTGTCCTATTTTGTGAATTATAATGGACTTTGTTTTGAACCTTAAATAATTAATTTTAAATCCATGTGATTTTTTAGTATGTTTATGTGTATAAATTGAGTGTATGATTCAGATTTGTAAGAGAAACTTTTTGGCAGTAAGAAGGTCTAATGGTGAGTAGACCTAATTGTGTGGTTCAAGGAGTGAAATGAGCTAAATGCTATTGGGGACATAAGGTTAGATTAATATGGGTATTTTTTAATATTTTATGAAGTTTTTCATCTATTTTTTTAGGCTCGAAGTGTTTTAAGGAGGCCTATGTGAAACGTGTGCTTAGAGAAGGCCTAATTGCATTAGGTCTCTATTAGGCCTAATGGTGGTTTTGGGCCTTAGGGGTAATGAAAGACCTATGAGGTGGTTTATTCACTTTTTAAAATTTTATTTTTATATATTCCAATTATTTATATGTTCTTTTCCAAACAAGATAGGTGATATCAAGAGTCAACTATAAAGAAAAGGTCTAATACGCCTAATTTGACTAGTTAGAATATTGAGCATATGAGCAAATGATATAGAGTTTTTGAAACCAGGTAAAGGGATTTAAGATAATAATATAGTTTTTATTAATATTCCATTAATATCTAACTATGTTTGTATAGGTGATAAGCAAGGTCATATGGCTTAATTCTGCCAAAGAAAGGGCTAGTTGAGCGAAAAGGCCTAATAGGTTGTTTGAGAGAGATAGAAGAGTGAGAACAAAAGAAGGTGGTCATATTATGTTAATTAAGAAATTATAATCCAAGGGTGATCAAAAATTCAAGGTATCTGATTTGGTTCTGATTAATCTAAGGGGTTTTGTGCCTCCTTGCATGTTGGTGCTTGTTAAAGGACTAGTTGATTTGGTGCCTTACTAGTGAGGGGTTGGTGCTCCTTTTGGGATTGGTACATCATTATAATTTTTATTAATTACATATAATATTATATTCCAATATTTTCATTTTTATTTTTTATCCCCTAATAGGTTTTTCCACATATATCCTATGTTCTTATGTTATTTTCTTTCGTAGATGCTTGTGTATGCATTGGTTAATATATGTATGTGAATGAATGCTTCATGAATTTTAAGTGAAATTTAAGGATTATTTTAAGGAAATTTATTATGCCCCCTCTCAATATATTTACTTATATTTTATTCTATTTAATAATTATGCATTTAATTCCTAAGCAAATAAAGGTCTAAGTAAATGTAAATCAATAATTAATTTGTCTTTATTAGCCTACTAATTTGTGTAAATAGATATGTATTTTATATTTTCTAAAAATAGTAATAAGTTTGAATAAATAAAAATTATCTTATTATAGTCTGAAATAGATTATGTAGGGTCTAGAAATTATTGTGCAGGGATGGCAAACTATCATAAAAAGGACCCAAAACTCTATTTCTAGATTGGATAGGAGTGCCAAATTCAGGACATCCTAATACTTGGTGTTGTAGTCCACTTCTATTGCTATTGTCTACTTTTGATGTTGTTGTCCTATTGATCTATTTTTTTGGGTTCTACTTGGTAGGATTGTGACATACTGGCAGTGAAATATTGAATCTTGTGTTTCTGCGGAGATCACTATGTGTCTGATTCAATCTTTGAAACCCTTAAGAGCTCCTAGTAATTGAACTTGAGTAGCAGACTTGGGAAAGAGAGGAGGGGTTAGTGTGTAAATTATATACTAGATGCACTTCACACCTCATGTGTGGGCATGTTGCCTACATACCAATATTCTAAAGAGGGATCAAGCTAATGTAGTTCTCCCATTTAAAGTGCTTGGTGCAATTATGTGATATATGTAAATAGATGAAAAATTAGAATATACTTTGGATGACTAGAGACTTGTATGAGTGTTTTAATAGGCTTGAATTGGTCTTGGAAGGATGTATGCAGATAATAGGGAAGAGTGCTTGAGTCTACTTGCTTGTATTCTTGCTTCTTTCCTATGAATGAGTGTCAACCCTTCTAAATGGATATTTAATGTCCTTTTATAAATAAATTAAGGATCATGGGTTAAATGAGATTGTATTATACTAATAAATTAAAAGATAAGGAATCAATAAAATCTAACTATTTGAGGCTAAAGTGAACTTGGACAATAGTGCCAAAAATAGGATACCCCTAAGTTTCAGTTCTCCTATACAAGTTGGGTTCTATTTTCATAGGAGTATGAGACCTAGGGGGGTGTATCTAGGTTTGTGAGGGTTGCCTAAGTCTCAAAAAGTTAAGTCTACGAAGCCACGGGTGATTGGGAATCAGTGAAAGTCTAGTTGAGAAAGGTTGAGTGAGCAAGAAAGAGGACCTATAGTTTGGGTGTAATTAACCCTGCTTAGGTCATCCAATTTCACATTTTATATTATTACATTTTCCTCCCCTTTATTCTAGTGATGTAGTAAAGTGAAATAATAGGATAAAGGAAAATTAAAAATCATACCTGAACTTACCTATAAGGGAAAAGCTCATGGCATTATATGATGATGGATGTGCATAGAGAGAGCACGTTGTGATGTGTGCATATACAAATAAAAACATGAAGTAGATCAATTCTTACTAGATACACTATATCTAAAATAAGAACATACAAAAGTTGAGTAAAGGAAGAGAGAGGAATGAATACACCTTACTGAGTATGTGAACCAATACAAAACTTGTTGTGATGCTAGATTGTGTTGAGTATGTGTTGAATTAAGAGTAATATCATGAATAGATCTAAGTTCTTGATTCCATAAAATATGGCTTAAGAATACAAATGATAACCCTTTGGCTCCATTATCACCAACTAAGTGAAGTTAATGAATCATGCATGTGTTAATCAATGTCTGGACTATATGCCCAATCCCTCTAAATAAGTGGCTCAAGAATACAAAGGCTGGCCCTTTGGCTCTATCATTTCCCTATGAAGTGAAGCTATGAAGTGATACTAGTATAGAATAGATGTGATATTAGATGGTTCATGAATCCATGAATGTGTTAAAAATATGACATTTTGGCATGGATAGCTGAATGTGTGCCAAAAACTAGGCCACTCTTGGCCATTTCAAAAGATGGAGATTAGGCTTGTATGAAATCCACTTTGAAACTAATGTATAAAGCTTATATGAAGCTAAAAACTCAATAAATTAGCTACTCAAAAAGCTAAACTTATATGAAAGTTTAACTTTAGTGTGATGCCAACCACCTGCAGATGGAGTAAGGCACACAACTACTAAGAATGCATGGAATAAACTAAATTTGGAAATAAAAGAAGATCAATGTAATGCACACATTACCCCCAATCACTGATGTCTAGAACATGGATTTTGATCTAGAAGTTTATGCCAACTACTCAATCTGAATTGAAAGTGAGAACCATCATACCATGTATGATAACCCCTTGTATCTAAGAAAACTATGCTAAAACTATTGAATCTAAAGGACCTGGAAGTGAAAAAACTATCCCTAAACTAAAATTTCTTCCTATTTTTGGACACCCTAAGTGTTTTTCTACCTAGATAGGAGCACCAAACTATGGAAACCCCTATGTTTGGTTTTACTATCCATTTTCCGTGTTACTATCCTTTTTTGGTGTTATTGTCTAGTGTGAAAACTGACTGTTGATATGAGGTCATTCATTTTTTTGCTCTAATTTGATCAGTTTAACTTCTAGATTCTATATTAACTATTTTGAATGTTATTGTTTTGATTGATAGGAGGTTTTCTCTCTATGACAAATCTCCTATTTGATGCCCCCTCTTTTAAGGGTAGGAATGATAAAGCTGTAATGAATACCCTTAGAAGAAAAGAGTCATGTAACTGTGATAATATGAATATATAAATGATATAGAATTTGATATTTGACAATATGTTTCAAGATATAGCAAATGTTTATACTGATATATTATTAAATCAATAGAGGTATTCCTAGATAGATATAATAATGTGAAAGCATGTATAATGTACTAAACTGGAACTAGAAGATGTTAGTTGTTAGTTGAATGGATGGAGCACGATGTCCATCATGACATCCAAGAAAATAAATAAAATGCATGATATGCATCATGTCATTGCACACATTTGACAAGCAACAAGTACACAAGCAAGAAGCTAAAATCAATAAGCATACTAGATGGGTGAAAGGGCCATGCAAACAAAGGACATGGGCACATGTCACTCAAACTAGAAACAAGCATGGAAGGCATGTTCAAATGCCACACACACATATAATTGAAATAAAAAAAGTTGACACATAGGACATAAGTACATAGAGTAGTACAAACAAAGGACATTGGTAAATGTCCTAAGGCACACACATGAAAAAGAAGCAAAGGACATTGGTAGATGTCCTAAGGTAGAAGTAGGAGACAAGCTAGAAATTAAAAATCCAATCACACAAGATATGATAAGAAAGTAGATAAAGCATGTAATAATTGGAAAGAGACAAGCACATCTAACTGATCAAAGAAAATGTGAAAGTATGCAAAACATGTGTAGAACAAGACTAGGTATATATTAATAAATAAACAAGTGCTAGATACTAGTGAAATGTCGATATATTAATCTATGTAAACTTTAAATTAATGTAAATCAACATGATAACTTAGAGTGTGTGGTGTAGAAATGAAATAACCTATATGGTGTACTCATGTAGAAGATGCCCCCCATGGGTGTGTATAACAATCTATGTCTTGAATTTAGAAATAGTAATTCCCCCTCTATGGGTAGAATAAAGTAATCAAGTAGTTGGATGTCACTACACACACTCAAACAAGATCAAGTGAAGCATGGTAATGTATAAAACTATCATAAAATAGCATGAAATAGCAAATGTAAGTCCTAGCATGATAATAGTGATGTAAAGAATGGATGATGCATATAATCAAAATATTTTTGGCATTTTTGAAAAAAATTGAATGTTTTATATTTTTTTGAATATATTTGAACTATGTATAGGAATAACTGAGAATAAATGATACTAACTGATGAGTCTTAGGTGAGACTCCCTATCCTTGTGTTGTGTGTTGAACAACTAAATCATGCGTGATCATGAGGCATGACTGTATGACTAAGATTGTGAAGTTGAAATGTGTGTATATTGTAATTTCTCTAAAATATTTGAAGTGAAAATTTAATGTGGGGTCCCCCTATGACTATAAGAAGTGGATGAAATTGTAGGGATCTTAGGAACCCATCTATAAATAAGAGAATAAGCTCTATCAATAGGTGTTCTTTGTGTAGTTGTATATAATCTTAGCGTAACTACTTTAGGTGTGAATACTATCATTGAAAGTTATCTAGAATCATAAAGTTATGAGGGTGTATGAACCCTCTATACTAGTGATGGATGTTGTAACTATGGTTGGATCATAAGTGGAAGCTACATTGAAACTGGAGGAGAAGCTAAAACTAGTGGGAGAACTAGAACTAGTGACTGGAAGTTGATAGATGGCTCTAAAGTGGGGAGTGGTGACTCATAAAGAACTCCACTGACTATAATAACTTGATTAGCTTGAATGAACTTCACATATCTATGAATTTTAGAAGGTACTTCTTTAAGTTTTTGAATATGTGATCAACCAAGTAGTATGTCAAAAACTCCTACACTAGGAACTATAGTGAAGGGTGTAGCCACATGTGTAGTATTAACCTATAATGGAAGTACTATCTTTACCAATGAACTCTGGCGATGCCCACTGAACCCACTAATAACTATATTAGTTAAAGTGATATCTTACTAGTAGTGTGAAGGCGCACATATTAAGACTAGAACCATTATCAATGAGTACACTATAGATAGGTTAATTATAGATATGTGCTCTAATAAAAAGTGCATTGTAACATGTATCATCATCCACAATCTCTTGATATGAAAAAGATATCAAATGCCTATCTAGAACTTTTAACTCATACACACCTATCATACCTCTCAAAAGATGTGCCTCAACTAAAGGTGCCTGGTATGTAACTGGTGAAAGATGTGTATGGTATGTATGATGAACACTTGATGTGTGATCTTTCTCTTATTTTGAATGTTGTGAAAATGGATCTAAAAATATTTTCAAATATTTATCTTATGTTGGCTTTGTCATTGGAGGCTCAACTAAAGTCTCTAGATCAATTAGGTTATCATCTATCAAATCTTGTATCTTATGTCACAAATTGATGCATTTATTTGTAGTATGGCCTAGTACCCTATGAAAATCACAAAATACATGTTGATCATATCCTTTTAGAAGAGGCTTTAATGAATTTGCTTCTCAAACAAGAGGGAGAGTGATGATGTTACATTCCAATAAAAATGGTAAAACTCTAATTGGAGAAACAAGTAGATTGATAAATGCATGATGAGAAGGTGTTGATAGAACCACATGTTGAGGGGGCTCAGAAGCTGCATTAACTATTGGTTGATTCTGATTCTTATTATCATTGGTGTTGACCTTGTATGGGACTTTGTTGTTACTCTTATTAGTTGTGTCAGATATTTGAATACTTTAGTTTGCCCATTGAAATTATCTTGACTCCTCTTCCCTTGAGTGTATGACACAATTCAGTAAAGGAAAAGAATATTTTGAATAAAATAGATTTATGAAGTGCTGGTAGAAGGCTCTATTTGAAGATGTATTGTAGCTCTTGATTAGCTATGAGGCTAGTTAATGTAGCTAGAATAGTCTTGTATCTAAGAACATAATCCATGAGAGGCTCATTTGAATTTTATTTCTACTATGCAATTTATGCATATGAAACCTTATCACCAATGTTGATATTAAAATGTGCTAGGAATATGTCTACTAAAGGATTGAATGTCATGACCGACTGATTTGGTAGACTATAAAACCATTGTAAATCATAATTAGTTAGGATCCACAAAAAAAATTTGGTAACTAGTCATTGGGTACATAATCCAAACATACTACATGAAAATCTCTCAAATGTGTCTCTGGATCACCCTTACCATCATATAGAGTAAGCTTGGGTTGAACAAAACCTAGTGGCAAGGGTGTAGAAGCAATGTGATGTGTCAATGGTGTATGTAGAAGAGAAAAAAAATCTAAATCTTATGTAGCCCTATTGGTACCTTTCTCAAGATGTTGTACCTTAGATTGAAGAGATCGGATCTCTTGCACAAGGGTTTCCACATCAAGAGATAAGGATGTAGTAGCTACAACTGGTGGCATAGAAGAAAGTTGGGCTGTTATAGGGGGTGGTTGAGACATAGTTACCCCCATAGTGTCATTTGCAGCTGGCTACTCTGAATGACTGGAAGACTCAACTTGCTAAGCCTTTTTTATTTCCATGATAAATTTTAGAATTAGTGTATGATCTTTACGTTGTTCCTTAAGTCTTTCTCTAAAATTTTATAAAACCAAATCTTTGTTGAGTATGGCTTCATTATCTACAATAGGTGGAAGTGGATCAGTAGTCCACTATGGTGAAGCATGAGCATCAGTGAGTACATCATCATTGTTATTTTTATACTACTCTTTGTAAAAATTATCTTCATTAAAATTGGTGTAATATGGATGTGTAGAATCTATGACTGGAACCTAAATTGGTTGTTTATCCATGGTATATGGTCAAATTTTAGGAATATAGGTGAACTCAGGAGGATTTCCACTAAGTCTTGCACTTAGTCACAAAGGAAAATATGTAAGGAATATAGGTGGCATAAGGAAAACAATTTGGAGAATAGTAGAAAAGATTAAGTTTATATAATCTAAACAAGGAAATGGAATATGCATGAAAAGGATAAAGGACTCCAAAACATATAAGGTGATACCTCAACAAGAAAAAAGGAGCTAGTATATGCAACTAAAAAATTTTCAAAAAAAATATTTTAAAAATACTATGAACTTTTGAATTTGAAATTTATATTTTGAGTTTGATATGCAACTAAATTTTCAAAAAATGAGGGAATAATACTTGATTTATTGGGACCTAGTAGGTGTAACTAGAGTTTTGAGAAAAATAAAAGTTTTGAATTTAATATGATTTTTTTAAATTTGAAATGATTTTTTGATTTAGTATTTTCAACTAAAAATTCAAAAAACTGATTGGAAAAAATAAATGGGAACTAGTTCATGCAACTAGGGTTTGACAAGATTTTTTTTCAAAATTAGTATGATAATTTGAATTTTTTGTTATGAATTTGTAGAATTTAGCTTGAAAATTTTAAGGAATATTTGGAAATATTTCTAAAATTAGCAATATATTTTTCCAAGAGGTTTGAAAGTGTTTGTATGCAAATAGGACCTAGTATGTGCAAACTAGGGTTTGGGTGAATTTATTAAAAGTATTTCAATTAATTTATAGTTTTCTAATTTTTTAAATGTAATAAAAATTAGGAAAATATTGAAAAAAATAAAAAAATAATTAGCCCTAGGATTTTTAGGGTTTTTGTGCAAAATTTTGATGTAAGTTAGGTTCATCAAATGTTTTATTCTATCTAGAAATTATATGTTTAATTCCTAAGAAAATAAAGGTCTATGTAAATGTAAATCAGTAATTAATGTGTCTTAATTATCCTACTAATTGTGTAAATATATATGTATTTTATATTTTCTAAAAATAGTAATAAGTGTGAAGAAATCAAACCTAGCTTATTCTGGGTTGAAACAGATGATCTAGGGTCTAGAAATTACTGTGTAGGGATGGCAAACTGTCATAAACAAGACCCAAAACTCTATTTCTATATTAGATAGGAGTGCCAAACTTAGGACACCCTAATAATTGGTTTTTTAATCCACTTATATTGTTATTTTCCACTTTTGTTGATATTGTCCTAGTGATCTAGCTTTTTTGGGTTATACTTGGTAGGCCTGTGACACCCTAGCAATGAAATATTGAAGCATGTGTCTGTGTAGAGCTCAGTGTGTGTTTGATCAAATATTTTAAGCCCTTAGGATCTTCTAGTACTTGAATGTGAGTAATAAAATTTGGAAAGAGAGGAGGGGTTAGTGTGTAAAGGATACATTGGACACACTCCACACCTCATGTGTGGGTATGCTACCTACATACCAATACTTTGAAGAAAGATCAAGCTAGTGTATTTCTCCCATTTGAAGTGATTGGTAAAATTATGTGATTTATGTAACTAGATTCAAAATTTTAATGTACTTTTGATTAATATGGACTAGTATGAGTACTTGAATAGGCTTGAATTGGTCTTGGAAGGTTGTATGTAGAGAATAGGGAAGAGTGCTTGAGTGTACTTACTTGTATTCTTGCTTCTTTCTTGTGAATGAGTGCCAAACCTTCTAAATGTACATTAAATGGCCTTGTATAGGGAAACTAAGGATCATGGGTTAGATGAGCTTGTATTAGGCTGATAGGGGAAAAGATAAGGAATCAAGAAAATTTGACCATTTCAGGCTAATTGAACTTGGATAATAACACTAGAAATAAGACACCCCTAAGTTTTGACACTCCTATCCAAGTTGGATGCTATTTTCCTTAGAGGATAAGACTTAGGGGGATGGATCTAGGTCTGAGAGGGCTACTTGGGTCTCAAAAATCTAAGTTTAAGAAGCTATGGGTGACTTGGAATCAGTGAAAGTCTAGCCAAGAAGGGTTGAGTGAGCAAGAAAGAGGACCTATAGTTTGGGTGCTATTAGCCCTACCTAAGTCATCCAATTTTGCATTTTATATTATTAAAAATTCTAACATGGATAGCCTTATCTACTTGACACATACTAGATCTAATATATCATATGTAATGGGCCTAATCTCAAAATTCACATAGGAACGCCATGAATTTCATTGGAAAGTAGTTAAGAGGATATTACACTACATTCAAGGCACACAAATATTCATGATTCACTACATAAATAGCACTAGCATCGACTTGATTGGCTATACTAACTTAGACTGGGTTGATGATATTTTGAATTGTAAATCCACTTCAATTTATAACTTCTCCATTGGTTCAAATTTTATTAGTTATTTAAGTATGAATCATAATGTTATTTATTTATCATTTACTAAGTTATAGTATAGGGGGTTTTTAATGATACCACTAAATCCATCTACCTTTAGGGGATTCTCATAGAATTTAGTATCCAGTCCATATGACCTACCATAATCTACTGTGACAACTAGCTTACCATTCAAATTTGTGTAAATTTTTTTCCAACATTTGTAGAAAAAATGCATAGATATTCACATGCACTTCATCATAGATCTCATTCATATGGACATCATTGATCTTATCTATTTCTACATGATAGATTAGACTACATACATCTTCACCAAACCTTTCATAGAGATCAAGTATCTTGACTTACATACTTTTTTTAAGGTTTGGGATACTACATCATCATCTTCAAGGGGGACTTCTAGCCTCTTATTTTATGTCTCTCTATTTTAGGGGAGTCTAGCCTCTTATTTTATGTCTCTCTATTTTAGGGGAGTTTTTTCCTTCGGGTTTTCTCCTTTTCTCTACTTTATGAGAGACTGCTTTATATATGTGCACCTTATTAGGGCTAGCTATTAAGACCCATTTGTTTACACTTCTCACTCAACTATACTTATGAGGGGATGTTAAAATATGGGATTATTATTTACCATGTCTATTTATTATTGGATTATTTTTCATCACTTATATTTTTCATACTTTTATGCATAAGCTTGCTTAGGTGTACCTTGAGTTACAATTTGACTAGAGAATTAAGATGTAACTCCCTTGATTGGCTATTCTAGGTATGGGATTTACTCTTATATTATTGCCTCTTATGAGGAATTAAACATGCACCCCCCTATATGTACATGTCACATTTTTTAGCTTTGGTAATGGAAGATTGGTATTTTGGATCCCATTCATCTTATGAAATATTCTCATATTGATATCATTTAGCTTGTAGTTATGTGTTGAATTTTTGTTTGTCTTGCACCTATCACTAACTTGTGCATCCACATGATCTAATGATCTTGGACATAACCCCGATACTCTCTTTATTACCTTTAAGTGTGGGTAAGAAGCATCATCAATATATGTGTATCTTAATTTTACACTACAAAATGTGGCCAACATTTGCTATTTAATGCATATTGAGTTACTTATAATTTGAAAGGGTAGAGTTTTAATGGCTCAAGTTCAAGCCTAAGGAAGGAATTTTGGAGTTATTTAGACTCAAGCTTAAGGAATGAGTATAAGATGTTGTTTTACATGAATTTGTGACTCAAAACATAAAAATAAAATGAACAATTCATTAATTAATGAACTTATTGGTATAGTAAGTACACTATTCTATAAATTTATTCACTTTGAAAATAAACTTTGTTTTTTGGATTTAGATTTCGGTGGCAAATAAGTTGTTCAAAAGTCATTGGTGACTCTGTGCACTATTGGCATTGATGATGTTATTTGTCATCCTTAGTTTATATTTATGTTAAGATATGTTCTAGATAATCCTATGAACAAACATTTCCTGAATGTAATCCATGACATATTTCCATAATTTCTTAAAGACCTATATTTCCCTTCAGTGAAAAAATTTAAAAATTCCATGATCACCCACTTGTCAAATGGGTGGCCCTAAAATAATAGGTTTAAGTTGGTTTGAAGAATAGGATGAATGAAAACATTATTATTTTATAGATTAAAATGGTTGTTTCAAGGAAGAGTAGCTTGATTCTGAAAATACCAAATTTATCTTTTCTTGTGGAGAGATATCTGGTAAAAGAAGTTGTGGTCTGAAACTTTGATGGAGGTTTTGATTATTAGTAGTTTTTATTTTGAGACTCTTTATAGATGTATATTTGATCTACTCTATTTTATATAATTTTTTTTTTCTTTTTTTTTTTGTGGGGGGGGGGGGGGGGGGAGAATTTTACCATATAGTTGTTTAATTTAAGTTTTTAATTCCAAACGTAGTCTAGCTTAGTTAGTTTTTTATGGTTTTCGGAACTTTTGGATGTTTTCTTTTAGTATATGTTTTCTTATATTTAAAATTTTGGGGTGTTGTTTGTCCCTCCTAATTTTAATAGGTATTGGTCCCTTCCTAGAAATATAGTGTAAAAAAATTTAAATGGGTTTATCTCCTTAAATAAAACTCTACATTTCTAATGAAAATAAAGTAAAGGCAATTTTATTATGTAATTTGATTCTCACTGAATTTAATTATTTCAACCCATGTGATTCGCTAATGAAACAAACAAGGGATGTTTATATTAATATTTTGAAAGCATAAATTTATATACTAAAAACCATAGACAAAATATAACTATAAAATTACATTTTAATTTAATCACATAAAGTTTCACTTATTTATCTAGATATTTCAATGGATTTGAGATGGGGTTTGGACTCTGGTCACTTTGGCACTTTGATATTTAAAACTCTATTTTTCATGGAATATTTCACTGATCCCACCTTGGAAATCTCTAGTAGCCTAAATCATAGTAGGAATATGGCATGAGATCATTTCATATGGTGATATTTCTCACTCTTCTACTCCTCTTTGTTGCTCCATTTTTTACTTATCTAAAAAATTAGTACATCAAAACATATGAAAATATGAAGGAAAATCATATCATATTAGTAATATAAATAATACCTAATATATCAATGTTAATAATGTAGGCATAAGAGGTCTCCTTCTAGTCGATATGGCTATTATCAAGCGTAGTTTTCATCCCTTGAAAACTTTTTAGAGTGAATTCCCTAAAAAAGAAGGAATTCAAATGATTCCCACACCTCAAGTGAAAATGGATCCAACACCATGGATCTTCTCTCTAAAGGTGTGTGTGTGAAATTTAAGAAATAAAATAAACAAATACAACTAAAATTAAATATTAAATAATCACAATGAATTATGTTTCATAAATTATTTTTAGTGCCCAATATAATTTTATTGAATAAAATTATCTTATAAAAAATTATTGCTACAAGTTTTTCTTGACTCTTCATACTAAAAACATATTAAAAAAAACTAATGTGTTGATAATATACATATTACATACATTCAACCCTTTTTTAAAACTCTATCAAATCCTAAAACATATTACATACATTCAACCCTTTTTTACAACTCTACAACTTATTACAAGATTTTATAATAAACAAATCTATTTTACTTCAAGTTTTTTTTTTAACAAGTTTTCTTTTCCTTCAATTTTTTTAAAATTATGTTTTAATGTAATTTTAGAGGGAGTGGAGTTTTATTTTTTAACACCCTCCCTCAAACTTGACACTTTCAAAGCTATTACACTCAAATTTTCTCATTTTTTTCAAACTCCTCTTTTGTTAATCCTTTCATAAATATTTTTGTAAATTTCTCCTTTGACTTGAAAAAGTGTAGACTTATCTCTCCATTTATGATCAATTCCCTTACCGATATGATTTCTCCTTTCATGTAATACTATATTTTTTTACAAAACTAAGGTGGACATAAATTATCAAAAAAAACTCTTGTTTCTCCATTTTGTTGTTGATTTAAATTTGTTAAAATATTTCTCATCCAAGTTTTTTGACAATTTGCAGCTATATACTTAGCCTCACCTATAAAAAGAGTGACAATATGTTTTTTTTAGAAGCTATTGAAACTAATATTTAACCAAAGTGAAAAAACATAACCAAAAGTTCTCTTTCTATCATCAATGTTACCTATCCAATCCCTATCTATTTATTTAATTAAATTAAAATCATTTTTTGGTACATATAAAATACCATGATTTTTAGTCCTATTCAGATATCTTAAAATTATCTTCCCATATTTTAGAGGAGTTTGCTTTGTAGTTTCTATGAACCTAGATATTAATCTCACTACACAAAATATTAAGTCGTGTAATTGTCAAATACATCAAGCTTCCAACTAATAGTTTGTAAAATGTTAGTTTATTATTCAACATTATAAACCTCTTTAAAAAATTATTTTCATATTTGTATTGATATATAAAAACTCTATCATTTGTTTGATTTACCTCAATACTAAGAAAATATTTAATTAAACCCAAACTTGTCATCTCAAACTCTTTTTTCATTGCTAATCTAAACTTTTCTATTGATAAATTTCCATTGCCAAAAAAAATTAAGTCATTGACATAAAATCAAAGTACTAAAATATCACCTTGTTTATTTTTTTCATGTAGAGAGTTATTTCATTACTACTTTTATTGAAACCATTTCTTAAAAAACATGAATCAATTTAGAAACCTAAGGGTAACATATGAATCCAAAGATAATGATTAGTCAAACATTAGTAGATAAATCTAAAAATGAATTCAAGACTAACATCTTACGCTTATATACTAGTATGAGTAGATGAATAACAAATAAATAACCAAGAAGAAGACAAAAGAACCATTTTCACCTTACTTGAGAGTGTTGTTTGCTAATTATAATATATACATGTTTATGCTCAGTTTGTGAACAATTGATCTTTGGCAATGCTAGTGATTTTATGGGTAGCATATCCCCTTGTTAACTTCAGAAATTGGCTTGGATTGAGTTAATTTTTGAAGCTCTCTAGAAATAGTTATAGGCTTCCAAAACTTTGTTTGTAGATTCTTCTTCAATCATTACCTTCTTCATTTCTTAATATCTTGTTTCATTATTTGAGAAGACATTATTGTGCCTATAACTTGCAATGCTTTTCCAAATAGGGGCAAACTATAAACACCTAAATTGACCACAATTGGCCTCCGATCGAACTTTAGATCGATTCCTACCAACCATTACAAATTAAGCCTAGGAATCACTAAATGTCCCAAATTTTATTATGTATCAATTATCAAATCTCAAAATCATGTTAAGACATCCTTAATTAGGGTATCCCATCATATGCAATAATAACCTCTCGTGGATTCATCCTTAATCACCTTATGGCATAACAACTATAAATTTGGCATATGGACCTATTAAGTGGGGCACTTTCACACTTGAATCAAATCTTGAAAGAGCTAAAAGGCTAATCTAAATCAATTAATAAGATAAACCAAATTAAATGCCTAGTTGAACTATCCAATTGAAATTAATGAATATCTAAAAATGAAAATTCCTAAAATCAAAATATCAAGCCTTTCATTATTTATTTTTTGAGTCACCATTTAGCTTTAAATTATATATGAATTAAATGGAAGACATAATCATTTTTACCTATGCCTCCCCACATGGCCCTAACTCAATTGGAGTTAGTTTTAAATCACCTAGGGTTAATTTGAACCCATTCTAAGCCTAAACTTAACCCTAACTCACCTTGAGTGAGAGTTAATTCCTAAGGCTATAAATAAAAGGCCATACATTTTAATTTCTAAGCTTGGATATTTTAGAGTTATTATGAAGAATTTATTCTATAAGCCTCGTGACAATGATGTTATAATGCCCAAATCTTAAGCCAAGCAACATCAAAGCCAAGGTGCCAAGGAGAGGTGAAGCCAACAAAGATCCATTGAATAATACTTCTTCATGTGCAAGCTGATCAATCCATTCAATAAGACATTTTAAATCTCCAAGGAGGTAAAAGAGTGTTTATTTTATGTTTTTATTATGTTTTTCATGTGTTTTCTTGTTACTAAGCTCTCCCTAGAGTCTAGGCTAGAGGTGTTAGGATTTAGTGTGTTGTTTTGAGTTTTATTTCTTAGAATAATATAATACTAATCTCCCCTATTTGATTCCTTGTTCAAATAATAGCATGCCCAGTGGGATTCTTCATGACCACACACCCCAAGAAATTATTGTATTCTTAGTTTTTAATTTTGTTTTTGTTTTTGATTTGCTAAAGTAAAAATGGCCCATAAAGAATTAATAAATTTTATATATTAAATATTTTTTATTAAAAAAATTAGGAGTATATATAAGTACTTTATTAATATAATATAAAAATTTCAAAACAAAACTCTCTATATTTTAGTATTTATGATCATTTTAGTAATTATAAATTTTGTTTTCTATTTTTTCTATTAAAAACATATGGTACATAGCTAATAAGTTTTTTTTAATTCACTTTTTGATCTTAATTTATGTATAGAGGTTAGACTTGGAGCTATTAACAAACTCCAAAATGTTTGTGAAAAAATGGTGCATATTTTATAAGTTATGATCAAAATATTGACTACTAGTTTTTATGTTTTATGTGTTCAGTTTTATTTTTAGGCTTCTAACTTGTTTCTTGTAGGTTTTCATAGTTTCATATTAATTTTTGTGTCTTATTGAGATAATTTGAAGGAATATCATTTTTTCCAAGAAATTTTAAATTAAAAAAAAAAAAAACCCTAACATATTTTACATGACCCAAAGCCCAAGAGAAAACACTTATAAACACTCTAAGTTGCAAAGCAGGCATCTAAATTTGGTGTTTAAAATATTTTCACTTAAGTTGTTTTTGTTTTGTCTAAAGTTTTCAACAAAAAATGCCAAGGGTCTCAAACTTGATTCATACTTCATTTTGGTGATTTAAAATAAACTCTCACATTATATAAACACACTTAAGAGTTCTATTTTTCATGTTTGTTTATTGAAATGATTTATTTTTTAGCAAAATGAGTGTTACTCGTATGCTCTCCCACTGTCCCCTTTAGGGAATTTGGTTGACCAAAAGTGATCATTATTTATATTTTTTTCCTTGTCCAAAGGTGCGAAAATATTTTTTTTAAATCCCTCTTAAAATCCATATAGTTTGGGTGATCCTAAAATGACCATAATGTCTTTTCACTTGTCTTTATTTTTATACAATTTGGCTTGTGGGTGGGAGTTCGCTTCTTCCTCAAAAATTCTCTGGGGAAGCATTGACCTGAAAATTCATCTCCATGCATAATTTTTGTTGGGTGAATATTTTGTTAGCCAGCTAACTGGTGACCAAAATAGTTCCTATCACCACAGCTAGATGTGCAAGTTTATTGCATCAGCATGGGACAAATCTCTCCTCTCATCAAGGGGAGGTTCCCTATGGATATGCAGGAGGATATATATATATATATATATGTAGAAAGTAAGACATAGGGGGTAGGATAAACCATCCATCTCTCTTCTTTCAGAGATGATGCTGACAAACAGAAGAGAAATACTGGGTGATGCGAAAGGTGCTTCTCTTCTTTCAAAAGCAACTTTCAGCCAAGAGCCAGATTTCTTCATAAATAGTAGAAATCCTGATGAAGCAATAGAAGGCACTTCTCTTCTTTCAGAAGTGCTTGTTCTTGCAGGCAACAGGAATCTTTTTGGTAACAGATAACCAAAGGTGTAGAGTAACCAATAGCCTAAAATGTAGCACAAAGTCTCCACCTCGACTGCCCAAAGAGTATATCACAAAGGATAATGGGGGCACAAAGTCTCCCCAGAATCCTCAACACAAAAAGGAAAGGAAAACACAGACTGAAATCAATTGTGAAAGCACAAAGTCTTCTCACAGTTGGTTTTAGGACACTTCTTTGTTACCTTTACTAATTTTTTGCACCAAATTAAATGAATAAGGACACCTTCAGATGACACAAGTCAGAACAGCACAAAGTCTGGAAAAACCTGCTTTCTCATTCAAATAACAAGGAAAATGAAACTACAACCTGAGCTCAAAGTCTCAGTCTTCTTCTTTCAAAATGTGCAGAGTTTCATTCTTGTAAAAATGAGAAGTCTCCCTTATAATAAAAGAGAGATTACAATATATAGAGCCCCAACAAAGACTTGGGTGCTTGTTTTTCAAAGAACGGCCCATGCTGTGCATTTAACACCTTGAATGCATTTTTAGGTTTTTCAAAGGACTACATTAAAAATAGGGTAGCTATCTTAACTATGGCATGCCATTTCATCCCATATGTCTTCTCTCAATTCTGGATCATCTGGTCTATCCCCTTTGATGTCTATGCAGCTATACATTCGTCTTTACTTCATGGAAGAAAATAGGTCGTGTCCTTGGTTTGGTGCACTCAAAAGTCTACTCGATCTGTTGTTTCACCTACTTGGAAATAACTCTTTTGAAGATATTTCTAATCCTTCAGTCTCGCTCCTCTCTTCATTGCTTAAACGCTTCTTCGCTCTTTATAGCCCTTCTTGCCTATGTCTTTGGGGGGTCCTTTCTACGTCTTTGATAAGTGGCAAGTTCCACTGTTATGTAATTCATTAGAAACTCATAGAAAATGGAGTCCACGACATGTTTTTCTTAAGCAACTCAAAAGGAGAACACGAATGCAAACACTTGTCACATTCGCTACACTTTGTCTTCTTCCATCGGGCGCTTTTCTGTGGGCTTTTCTCTTCCTACTGTAATTCGAGCTATCAGGCTATCTTTCTAGCCAGTCGCTTGGTCTTTCCTTTGAGTTTTGTGCTTTATTTGAATTTCAACGGATATTCCCTTATGTTAAATTTGACGTCTACGGAGACGTCATCGGTTGACTATTGCTTGAACCATGTTGAACTTGTGGATCCCCTTTACAAAAAAAGCTTTAAAATGAGGAATTTGAAAGCTCACAACAAATTTTGAGAAGGGGAGAGAGAAATTGAGCTGTAGGTTGTCTCAAAAATGAGTGGCATTTTTTGGGGACAACAGCTGGCTCCAGTTGGGGAACTACCTTCAGTTGCAAAAATCGATTGAAGGGAGTAGAATCCAGAATCTCCAGTGCCTTAAAAGCGGGTCATTGGGCTACAGAGTCATGCTACCCAAAAAGAAAGGTTCCAAAAAATGAAAACAAAAAGCACAAAATAGAACTAAAGACTATACAAATATACATATGTACAGATAATCTTATCTGATGCCTCAAGATTTGAAGCACTTCAGATGCTGCCCACTGCGAGACAGTGAAAATGGTGTGCCATCCTAATAAACCAATAGGAAACCATTTTTTCCCCATAAACGGTGATGGGCGAATGGAACTTTCCACCAGGAAACCAATTTTCTATGTCTTCCTCTTGGCCTTTTCTTCTTCTTGCTCCAAGGTAGGACGTGGTCTTCAAACTAAAAACCATAACTCCTTGCTCTCCCTGTGAAGAGTTCCTCTACCTAATTTTGGGGCACAACATTATGGTCCAGTACCATAATTTTCTATCCTAATAACTCAACCCAACACATGTCTTGATTTTCCCCCTTAGATATCTCAGATTCTTCTTTATTTGGAGAGGAGGGTTCTTCTGCACTTATGTCGCACTCCAATTCTTTTGCTATTTCATCCCTGCCTGAAGATTCAAACAAAATTTGGGGTGCAGGGGCCGTCGTTTGGGTCTTAACACATTTGACATGATCAATTATGTCAAATGGCTAGGTTGGACTAGGCACAGGGGATGGGAGTTCTTCTTTTTGGTTTATGGGAGGGGTTGGAGGACTAGCTTACAAAATTGAAGTAGAAGGTGTAGAAATGTTTGGGATACTTACTTTCTCAGCAATCACTGAGTCCTTCGGCTGGATAGGCAGAGTGGTCCCACTCTTAGCAATCAAAATTATAGGCTGAGGTCACTCCTCTATTTCTCCTTTATCAGCTTATTGAGCTGACTAATTCTAGGACTAGGTGATCACAGCATATGATCCCTTGGATGCTCCACCTTTAATTCTGTGTTCATCCTGGTAATCCAAGAAACTAATGCAGGAGTCACCAACTAACTCTTCTTGCTCCTTTGTGAAGAGACAAGCATCATTTTCTTGATTAAACTCAGGTTGGAAAGAGAAATCATGCTCTGTTTCCAAAAACCTAACTATTGAGTTGGCTAGAGGTGCTTCAATGGCAAGGTTCCTCTGAGGGGGAGGAAGATGATTTGGCTGCCCTTGATGTGCCTGATTCTGAAATGTCCTCTTGGGAATATCTCTATATGCGAGGGTAGATGACATTCCTTACACCATTTGCTTTTTGAGAGCTAGCATTTCATTTATTAGCTTTTGTACCATCGGGTTGGTGGTGACTGCAGGTGAATATTCAGAAGATGAAGAGGATTTACCTTTATTTAGATCTTTCCTTATCTTTCTAGCTAAGATAAGGTCATCTTCCACCTTAGTGGCCAAGTTTTGAGCAGCCTCAAGGTCTATGTCTCTAGCTCATCTCAACAAAAAAATCACTTCAGGCAGCTGTGAGTTGATGAAGAAACACATGAGATTCTGAGGTGTTGGCTAGGCGATCATGGGAATCATGTGCCTCAGCTTGTTGAACCTAGCAATGAAGTCCCTCATAGGCTCATGGGGCTCCTTCTTCATTTGTGTGAGCTGGGCTAGAAGGGCATGTGCATCTTTTGTTGGTTTGAACCTTGCTTCAAACTTGGCTTTGATTGTGTCCCAGCTAGTCACTGATCCAGTCTGTAGATGGTAAAACCAGTCTGTAGCAGCACCTTGTAGCGTCTCCACAAACAGCCTAACTACTACATCTTCAAATTCTACCCCTATCACACCACAGGCTATGGTGAAGGTTGCAATGTGTTCATTAGGGTGGACTCTTCCATCACCAAAGAATTTGGGGAAATTCTTCCTTGAACTGAGTGGTAGCTCATGTAGGGGTGGAGTTAGATTAAGTGGGCCAAATGAGTTACCCTAGGGGCCTCAAACTGCCATGATTGGATTATGAAAAATAGGGATAACACATTTGAGTGGATTTGCCAAATTATAAGACAAAAATGGAAAAGAAACTGGCCCTAATTTAGCTTAAATCTTGAGGCTTCAAACTGTGCTTTCTTTCCCAACAGCTCTGGTTTTGTAGACCAGACAAAATAATGGGGATGGATGAAAATGGTAAGGCTATAAGAATAATGGGTAAGACCCAGATGGGAGTTGCCAAACTCTATAATGGATAAGGGTTATAATGATTATGGGTAAGACACAAGTGATGTTTCAATCTAAAACTTGAGGTTCCAAATTATACAAAATTACTGTGTCCCCAATAGAGTCGCCAAAAACTGTTGGGTGAATATTTTGTTTAGCCAGCTAACTGGTGACCAAAATAGTTCCTATCACCACAGCATAGGGAGATTAGTCAGCCAAATGTGCAAGTTTATTGCATCAGCAGGGGACAAATCTCTCCTCTCATCAAGGGGAGGTTCCCTATAGATATGTAGGAGATGCAGGAGGCTATATACTATATATATATATATATATATATATATGCAAAAATTAAGACACAGGGGGTAGGATAAACCATCCATCTCTCTTCTTTCAAAGATGATGCTAACAAATAGAAGAGAAATATTGGGTGATGGGGAAGGTGCTTCTCTTCTTCTAGAAGCAACTTTTAACCAAGAGCCAGATTTCTTCCTAAATAGTAGAAATCCTGATGAAGTAATAGAAGGCACTTCTCTTCTTTTAGAAGTGCTTGTTCTTGCAGGAAACAAGAATCTTTCTGGTAATAGGTAACCAAAGGTGCAGAGTAACCAACAGCCTGAAATGTAGCACAAAATCTCCACCTCAACTGCCCAAAGAGTATATCACAAAGGATAATGGGGGCACAAAGTCTCCCTAGAATCCTCAACACAAAAAGGAAAAGAAGAAGTGTCTTGAAACCAACTATGAGAAGAATTTGTGCTTTCACAATTGATTTCAGTCTATGTTTTCCTTTCCTTTTTGTGTTGAGGATTCTAGGGAGACTTTGGGCCCCCATTATCCTTTGTGATATACTCTTTGGATAGTCAAGGTAGAGACTTTGCACTACATTTCAGGCTATTGGTTACTCTGCACCTTTGGTTACCTGTTACCAGAAAGATTCTTGTTGCCTGCAAGAACAAGCACTTCTGAAAGAAGAGAAGTGCCTTCTATTGCTTCATCAGGATTTCTACTATTTAGGAAGAAATCTAGCTCTTGGTTGAAATTTGCTTCTAAAAGAAGAGAAGCACCTTCCCCATCACCCAGTATTTCTCTTCTATTTGTCAGCATCATCTCTAAAAGAAGAGAAATGGATGGTTTATCCTACCCCCTGTGTCTTACTTTCTGCATATATATATATATATATATATATATATATATATATATATATATATATATATAGCCTCTTGCATCTCCTACATATCTATAGGGAACCTCCCCTTGATGAGAGGAGAGATTTATCCCCTGCTGATGCAATAAACTTGCACATCTGGCCAACTGATCTCCCTATGTTGTGGTGATAGGAACTATTTTGGTCACCAGTTAGCTGGCCGACAAAATATTCACCCAATAATTTTAACCCCAATCCCTAGTTGTATATACAAATTAATTTTGACTTATTTAAATGGTGTTTTGAGTGGTTAAACAAGTTCCATTAGTAAGAGACTACCTCAGACTATAGGGGCAATTCAAACATCACAATATACTAAGCAAGTAATAGATGTAGTGGTTATGCAAAGGATAAGACCTTTTCATAACAATCTGGTCGACATGTATCCAATTAACATGATTTAATATCTAGTTTTAACCATACTTGGGACCATCTAGACACATGAAACTTATAGTTTTAGACCAAATCTCACTTGTTATTAGCATACTATTGATGCAGGGCAAGTAGCCCAAAGTTCCATGACATAGTACAAACTCTTGGGAGAGGAGGGGGCCTAAAAACCTACTTTTCATGTAATTTTATTTTTATATTAACACTTAAAATCCTCCCAAGAGTGAATATATTGATGGAATTCAATAGTATTACGCAACCTTGTCAGTTTTAGGATTTAGAACATTACACTTAGGTGTTTGTGTCATTTTATCCTTTCTCACATGGTTTTGAATCTAACTATTTATTTTTCTTCCCATGTCAAAATGAGTTTTATTTATACATCACTCTATTATTTGAGGAGGTGTTACATCGTCCATTTGACACTATGCCTTTTGCCTTAGTCTTTTGAAAAATATTTATGTGTGTGTCACATGATTGGAAAGGGTAATGTTATGCCACCCAATCCATTTCAAGTTTTATGCCTTAAAGTCTTGAAACAAACCATTTGTTATATCTTTAGAGCATCATAACATCATTACATTGCTCAAATTGTTACACCAACTTCTTGTCTTGTGCCAAATTTTAGAAACCAAAACCATGTGTGCCTTTTGGATCTATACCTAGTGTCATTATTCCATTCAATTTTGTCTAGCTTGTCTATTTTTAGAATCCTAATTTTCTATATTGAGTTTATAATTAACCTTGACAAGTTTGAATCCAAACATTGATGATTTATTCATATGCCTAATGTAATTTTGTCCTAGACATCGATCTTTCTCTTTTTGGTTGTGCAACTTAGGTTAATTATTTATTCAATTTGAAAACTATTGTTTATGCTTTGATTTGGGAAAAATAGTCTATCTCCCATATGCCTTTTGTTCCATGCCTTATACCAATTGACCAAGTTCATGTTTAAATTTGAATGCCTAGTTTCTGCCAAAGTGTCTCAAATTTGTTAGATTAAAATCTCATACCTTATTTTGTTTTTAAAGTCTAGATTTTGTCCATTTTCCAAAAGTCCTAGAACATGCCTATTTTGAGCATAGATTTTATGCCTTATCTGAAAGACCTAGTAAATTTTTTAATTTAGTTTAGACTTGTTTGAAACAATTTGAACCTAGAGTTTGGCATGTTGATTTTTATTAAACCAATTGATCTTTTTTTTAAGACATTTAACATTAGACATTATGATGTTAAATTATTTTATACCAAGTTTGAGCATACACCATTTTAGATATATATCTCCACCCCTAGACCAAGTTAGACTTTGTTTGGACCATTTTTCCTTTGGACATTATTTTTTAGAGTTTATAGAATGCTAGGCCTTTTTGAAAAAATTTTATCATTAACTTAGATGTGTCTCATTACACTTATAGTGGAGCTATGTGAAATCCTAGTTATGATAAAATGGTCGCACAAATTGACTTTGTTTAAGACCCATATGATGAAGAATTGGTTTGTGAGATGGATCCTTATTTTCCTTGCAATACTTAATTTAGGCAACAAAGCCAAAATCATCAAGAGATATATGTGTTCATACCTTCATTGGGTTAGTTAATGTATGATGTTCTCCATCTTACTACTCATGGCATATGATCCCCCACCTATACCATTAACCTCTTTTGAATTGTGTGATCAACCAATCTCCACAATGTTCAAGGATTACCATTATAGGACCTCATCCTTTGGCTTGTGAGAGAAACCAAGATTCACAACACCCTACCATTACCATACCAAGACCTCAACCTTTACCTTATGACAATAACCAAGCTTCATGATGCCCTACCATTACCATTTAGCACCTCATCTTTTGGATTATGCAAGAAAACAAGATTTACAATTCTTTACCATTATTATTTTAGGCCCTTCCAAATTTGGTAGCTCGTTATCCCAATAAGGTTATAAAATTATGAATAGATAAAGTAAAACTACCATCATATACTGGCAAATAGCCTTTGTTAAGCCTATCATTATCCAACCACTAGCCATCCTTCATCTAGTTCTAACCATTACCCACTTTAGAAAACCCATGACAATCATTGAGCCTTAATTGAGCCAATCAGTACCTCTCCAACCAAGCCAATCATTCAACGACCAAGATATGTTCAAAACTAGTATTTTAAAATTAATTGTAAATCAAGGCCAAGAGAACCAACTAATCAAAAATATTTTTTTTAAAACACCTATTCGTGATGAGTCAACCTGTGATGAATCACTTTTTGATACTATCCCTATTATCAAGGAATCCCACTCTAACAAGCCAATCTTTGCTGAGTGATTTCTTAATGATTATAACCACCTTTAGACAAATAATTATCTCAACCATTATCTTATATTTAAAGAGCCCTCCTTTGACAAACCAATCTCTATGGAATTGTCTCTTGGCATTTTTCCCTTCATGGAGGAGTCTCACTTTGACAAACCAGTCTTTATGGATCCAATTATGCCATCACAGGCCATTACTTGCCCAAAACCAAACATTTAATAAGACATCATTATAACAACATCCATATTAGATGAAGAATCAACATTGAAGTTAGGCCTATTTTTGAACTGATGTCAGATTTAGCATTAGAATCAGAATCAATGTCAATCTCAACATTGGATTTAGAGTCCTTTGAGTTGGAATCAACTTCAGAAGTAGAATACATTTGTGATTATTACAACATTGGTTATGTATGCCTTAAATATTAATTTGAATACAATTTTGATCTTTCTATGATTTTTTAGGATGATTACTTTAGTTTCAACACAAGTTCTCCTAGTATATTATATGAGTATTATGTTACCTCTTCCCATTCCACATGCCATTACCACCACCCAAACTAGCCATTATATTGACATTCCACCTCTCACAAGTGTTGATTAGGATTGATAAAATCATACTTTGATGAACTGCATCCATGGTAACATATCAATTATACAATATTAATGAGACCAAGATCACATTCATATAGAAGAAGAATAAAATCTTAGTGAAACCTTTTTAGAGGTGCTAGGGGACAATCAAAGTCCAAACTCAACATCTTCTAGTGAAACCTTTTTTGAGGTGGTAAAATAGAATCAAAGTCAAAAATTAAATTTCCTTATTGAAATCTTATCATAAGTGCTATGGGATAATCAAAACAATTTTATCAGTAAAATCCTCATCAAGGTGCTAATAGTTGAGCACAACATTTCTTCATTTCCTGATGAAGATTATCAAATAAAAAACAATAAAGCTTATAATATATAGCATAATCATATGGTATCTACTCTTAGTCCCAAACAATAAAAAAATATAGTGGTCATATCAAGATCATATTCAAAATTATTTTACCCCATCACATACAAAGTTATGTTGAATCCAGAGTTAACAACATTGTGTGTACCTAAAAATCTTGATTTTCATTTATTGACCAACCATTATATATTCCATTATCATCCACCTTTACATCACCAAATGAAACCTTTTATCCACATTTATCATCCTTTACTGCACTTTCCTTTGTAGAGGATATAAAGATACCTTGCTTTAATGTTTGAAGGAAACATAATGAATGACCAATGAAAATCACAAAAAAAAACTTGGAGTCCAACTCTGTAGTAGGGTCTTAATAGATAAATTATTGAGAAAAGGTGTGGGTTAGAAATTTACATGACTGACTCTTTTGGTTATATTATTTGATGATGAAGACACACATATCCACATCATCAATAACAATATAAATTGTACTTGGACAAAAACATTTACCTTGCCAAAAACCATACCTTTACTATTTGCCTTTTACCTTGCTATTTTCCATTCCTCTTGCCATTGTTTCATACCCTACCATTTAACATGCCTTATCATTTGTGAGCAACGCTATTACTATTATATCCAATTATCATAACATCATCATCCTTGAACCATGACACACTATATGCCATCCCACCATTATTTTCTTATTAGACCAAATCTTTTTTTGACCTACCCTACCCAATCCTATTTTGATCTTGGTTATTTTGGTTCTTGACACACCTTCCATGAGGGGATTCTGATCTAGTTTCAATAGTTTCATAACTCTGTGTTTAAATCACACTCTATGAAAGTAGTGTGATAATGGATCTAGCAATACATGTTTCATTTATGTTTGATCGATACCACTAATTATAACCTCCTTTGGGTAAATTAGTATTCCACCTTGTGTTGCTGATTATAACCACCTATGGAAAATTTAGTATCATAGACCTATGCCATTATTTATTAATTATAACAACCTATGATAAAATTAGGAACAATACCTTTTACCATGCAATTTCACATCACTTTGCCATTATTATTCTTATTTGCCTTACCATTTGCCTTAATTAATGAGCTTATTGTGACCTATTCAATTCTCACCACCTTTTATGTTGGTGGAAATACTGTGACTTGAGGTCCTAATGAGATTATGTAGGTCATACTTGATTCACATTGAGGTCATCTTAGTCCCCTTTTTCCATACACTCTTACCATTTTATAAGAAACCTAAGATAATGCTCTTACCATGTTTCAAGTGGTGTCTCATAATTCTCAATTGAGTTAAGATACCTCAAAATTCTAAAAACATTTCAAAAAATTTAAAATCCAAAAATATTTGTCCTATTTAAACCTAGTCAGTCATCCTCGATCTGCCCTACTATGAAAAAATCCATTTTTAGTTATAATTCATTCCATTTCCATTAGGGGTGTGACCTTTCCCTTTGCATATATCTTTACTTGGGGGTACCTCCAATTTATCATTGCATTGAGCCTTCATTCATAGGTATTTACTTGTTTTATAATAGGATGATTTCTATTGCTTTTACTTTTAGTCTTTTTATGTGTTTGATTGCTTAGTTATTGTTTTGTTTATCTATTTGTTTGATTTTATTGTTGTGTCTTGACTCCATCTATATGAATTCATGAGGTGATTCCTTGCACATTATTCTTTAGTATATCCATATTCATACGTAAACATTATCATCATGGTTTTTATCATTAGTACATTATTTTCAATTATTTATTGAATTAGGAGTTAGTCCTTATGCATATTTCAGCTAAGTCATCATGGTGTTTTATATCATGATACATACCATCATGTGCTACAACAAAAATTAGCTTGTGAAATATTACAATTAATGGATCCATATAAACATCTCCTTGGTAAATCATCCCACCCTTGATCAAATCAACCAATTAACCATTCTAGTACTATCAATCCTAATATGGATGAGCATATCCACATTGACAAGTACAACTAAATCATTTTCATTGATCAATTTTTTATTCTTCTATTCATCTCTTTTATCACTTTACACATATTTGTGTGCCTAGATATTTGTGGCTTCTTTAGTCCTTATACCATCGCATCTATGTTTTCACCCACTCATCTGCTCATCTTTAATAAGTATGAGAGGTTATATTCTTGAGTTATGCTTTCCCATCTACCATACTAGGGCATAACCAAAAATCATTATTCACTCCAAGTCAGCTTAATGATCATAAAGGCCTATGGAAAAATCATTATTTTGACTCATTCACCCTAATAGGGCATGTGGCTATGCCATTTATTATAATTAACTTTCATAAAATCAGTGTCTCAACCTTTGTTATTGATTATAACCATCTTTAGGAAAATCAGTGTCTCAACCTTTATTACTTATTATAACCACTTTTGGGTAAACCAGTACTTTTTAAATCAATGCATATAACCATTATCTTGATTGGATTAATCTCACCCATGGGTTAATTTCATTCTTCTTTTTTCATATTTTTGAGGGACCATCCATCAATTGTATGTGTCGGCCACTCCCTCAAGGGGGCATCATTATAGGTTTCCCAAACTTTTTTTAGAGATTCTTCTCTAATCATTACATTCTTTATTTCTTAATAGTTTGTTTCATTATTTGAGAATATGTTACTATTCCTATAATTTGCAATGCCTTCCCAAATAGGGGAAAACTATAGAAACCTAAAACTAGCCATAACTAGCCTTTGACCAGACTTCAAACTGATTCCTACCAACCATTGCAAATTAAGCCTAAGAATCATTAAACATCCCAAATTTACTTATGTATCATTTATAAAATCTCAAAATCATGTTGAGACATCCTTAATTGGAGTATCCTATAGTATACAACAATAACCTCTCACAAATTCATCCCTAATCAAATTGTAACGTAACAACTATCAATTTGGCATATGAACCTATTAAGTGGGGTACATGCACACTTAAATCAAATCTTGAAATAGCTAAAAGGTTAATTTAAATCAATTAATAAGGTAAACCAAATTAAATTCCTAATTTAATTATCCATTTGAAATCAATGAATATGTAAAAATGAAAATTCTTAAAATTAGAATATCAATCCTTTCATCATTGCTTTTGTGAGTCACCATTCAACTTGTAATTATATATGAATTAAATGGATGACATAATAATTTTGACCTATGTCTCCCCACATGTCCTTAACTCAATTATAATTAGTTTTAACATACCTAGGGTTAGTTTGAACCCATTCCAAGCCTAAACTTAAACCTAACTCACCTTAAGTGAGAGTTAATTCCTAAAGCTATAAATACAAGGCCATACCTCTTCATTTATAAGCTTGGATATTTTAGATTTATTATGAAGGATTTATTCAATAAGCCTCATGCCAATAGTGTTATAATACCCAAATCTTAAGCTAAGAAACATCAAAGCCAATGTACCAAGGAGAGGTGAAGCCAACAAAGCTCCATTGAAGAAGACTTGATACACAAGTCGAGCAATCCATTCATCAAGCCATTTGGAAGCTCCAATTAAGGTAAAAGAGTGCTTATTTTGTGTTTTTGTTGTGTTTTTCATATGTTTTCTTGTTATTAATCTCTCCCTAATGTTTAGGCTAGAGGTGTTAGGATTTAGTATGTTGTTTTGATTTTTATTTCTTGGACTAACACAATACTAATTTCCCCTCTTGAATTCCTTGTTCACAATAATTTGACATTATTTATTTGCAGATAAAAGCTTGTTGAATAATGTTCATGGCTCTTGTAATTATAATTTTCCAACTGACTCTAACCCATATGTGGTTAAGATTGGGTTAAGGTTGGGTTGGTCAAATGCATTTATGTTTTTGTATATAAGTTGAATTTATGAAGCATGTATCAACATCCTTGATATTTATCACATTTATGCTGATATTTCTAATTTTTGAATTTGAGGCTAATAACATCATCATGACATCATATTCTTTGACATTTGTTGAAATTTATTTTTTAGAAATTAGATATTGATTAATTCAACATGGATTTTTCACTTAAATAGTTAATTTTATTTATTTGGTTAATCAATCCTACTTATTCCTTTGGTTATTTAAATAATTTGGTTAAGTGCCCCACTCAATTAGTTGAAAAATATAATTTTTTAGGTCACAACTTGACTGGAGATGAATCTGTAAGAGGTTATCATTTCATATATGATATTATCCCAATTAGGGATGCATTAACATTATCTTGGGTATTTATGTCTAATGTGTAGATGATTTTGGATTTTTGGTGAATTATAGGTTTAATTTATATTTTTTATATAAATCAGTCTAATATTTGTTTAGACATGTAAGTGGCCAAAATGAGTGTCTACATTTTACCCATATTCTATAAGGTGTTGTAAGACACAAACACAATAACATCTTTTCAAATAATGTAAAATTCATTAAGTCAAAAAATTTCATGTTTGGAAAATAACATATTGATAATCATGAGTTGTTACGAGCCAACAAGAATAGGTTGATACCCCAGAGGGTGATTGATGAGCCTTGGATACCCCCTCAAAAGAGTGGGTGGTAAATAGTGTCATGGAACAGGCCCTAAAAAAGAATAAAATGACATGGTTTAATGGTATAAAAGGGATAAATAATGATTTGTCACTAACCAAGTGACTTTAATCATTAATATAATGAGTTTCCCCAATATGGAGGTTTTGAACATGATACAATCAATTTTACCCCTATAGGGCAGAGTTGAACATTGATCGATCTAAATAATTTTCCCCATTAGGGAAAATTGGAAAATTGAGCTCACAAAATGAATTCCTAACATGGATTAATGATGAGCTAGAACAAGGGAATGGTATGATTCTAGGGTGCCTGCTAGCATGGAGATGCACGTCCTAACTAGCATGTGATACAATCAAACTATTCAATTAGTTTTGATTTGATCAAGGAAAAGAGGATAATTAAAAAAGTGAAAAAGGGGAATTAGTGCATCACCATTTATTTTTAGACCTTCTATCCATTATTTAATTTGGCATGTGACATTATGCACCCTAATTATAAATGAACTATAACAACATTGGATGGTATAAGCATAAGGACTAACTCCCAATCCAATAGATAATTGAAAATAATTCACCAATGATAAAAACATGATGATGATGTTGATGTATGAATATGGATGGACTCAATTACAAGTACAATGAATCACTTTATGAATGCATATACACTGAGTTAAGGCAAAAACAATGAAATCAAATAAATAGGCAAACAAACAAACAACTAAGCAAATAAACACACAAAAAGCTTGAGAATAAAAGCAACATAAATCATCATGTCATTAACCATGTCAATACCTAAGTGTGAATACTAAATAGTATGATAATAGATAGTGCCCCCAAGCAAGGCTATATGCAATGAAATGACATGTAGGGACAAAATATCCTGGTATAAGCTACATGCTTTGATTTTACCCCAATAGATCAAAATTTGTGAGCTTGGCCTAAAATTATGAACTGGATGGTGCCCATAAGGAAGGATTCATGCATAGGGAAGGACACACCCCTAAATACACTTGGCCTAAAAGTATGAATGAGAACCAACCATGAGTTTTCTCCTATAAATTGTATTTTGGGAAGGACACATCCTAATGGTTGCTAAAATATGGCTTAATGACTAAGTTACCCCAAAGTGGGAATATTGATGATTTTTTACTAGATTTAGAATAATAAAAATGTTTTTTTTTAATTTTTGGGCTATATATCTCTCTAGGATATTTTAATCCATTTTCAAATATTTAGGTTTGTGTGGCTTAATATCTCCTGTGGAGATATGAAGCCTTTTCTAATTTCTAGGAGTTTTTTGAAATGATTTGATTTTTTTGGAATATTTTAACTCATAAAACAATGAGAGCATGGCTTAGGTTTCTCATAAAATTGAGATATCTTGGATTAGGTTGCTCACAAAATGGTGAGAGCATGGGAATAAGGGTGTTTGATATGACCTCAAAAAAAAAAAAAGAGATGCTTACATAGTCCAAATGGACCTCAAGCCACTGTAGTTAATCCAGAAATGGGAGAATCATAACTAAGTAATAATAAGTTAGGAATAGGAAAATAGCAAAGGTATGAAACAATAATAAAGGAAGGAAAAGGGAAAGGCATGAAATAATGGTAAGGCATGATTCTATTGTTCTTATTATTGCAGAGATGCATGTCTTGATTAATATAGGATACCACTAGAATGGTCGTTGGGATATAATGGTATAAATGGATAGAATGGAATATTTTATAATGGTAATAGGGTTTCCCCCAAATGACAAGGTACTCGTAGATAATGAATTATTATGGTTTTTTTTGTTTTTTAGCATCTCAGCTCAATGGAGGATTACGAGATGCATAATGTTGGCATGTTTGATGCGTAACCCATACTAACTCTAAATAGTTTCTCTATCAAGAACCTATTTCTAATTTGGACTACATTATTTCTATTGTGATCTTCATTGGTCATTTATTTGTTTTCCTTCAAACATATAGACAAGATGTCTTCATATCCTCGATGAAGGAAAGTGCATCTAGGAATGATAAATAATGATAGGCATTAGATAAATGGTCTAATTTAGAAATGTAATATAAGTATGGAATGAATAATGGGATTATAATGGAGTGTATAATTATTGGGTCACAAATTAATATTAATATTTTAAGTCACACACAATGTTGTTGATTTTATATTTGACATAGTTTTGGTTGTTACAAGGTCAAAGACTTCTGAACACGCTCTTAATAGGACCATACTATTTGTTTGTTGTTTAGACTTAAGAGCTATTACAATTTGAATATAGCTTTGATTATCATTTGTGCTGATAGTAACTTCAATAATGTCTTCATCAAGCAATTAATAACTATTGTGCTCAACTATTAGTGCCTCGAAGAGGTTTCACCAACAAAGTTGTCTTAATTTTCCCATAGCACCTCCAAAAAGGTTTCACTAAGGAATGTTCACTTTTGAATTTAATCATCTTCTATTACCTCAAACAAGATTTCACTAGAACATTCTGAGTTTAGACACAATTATCCCCTAACACCTTTGAAAATTTTTCACAAAGAGACTGATCTTCTTTGGCATAAATGTTGTCTTGGTCTCTTTGATTTTCTATAACTAGTATGTCACCATGGATGTAAGTCAATAATGTGTGATTTTTTCAGTCCCAATCAATGCTTTTGTGAGGTGAAATGTCAATATATTGTATATGTTAATTAGTTTCAATGGAAAGTGGAATGGTAATGGAATGATAAAAGGTATCACAATCCTCATAGAGGCTACAAGGAGAACTTGTGTCGATGTTAAAGTAAACATCCTCAATAACTATAAAAATCTCATAAATGCATTCAATCTAATTTTCAAGGTATGTGTAACAAATGGTGTTACATCCACTAATATATTCTAATTTGGAAGCTGATTTTGACTTAAAGGAATTTGAATTTGATGTTAAAATTGACATTGATTCTACTTTAGATGTTGAATCTGATATTGGTTCAAAAATAGAACCTGACTCTAATTTTGATTATGCTTCTAATGTGGATGCTAAACATAATGTTGGTTTAGAAATGGAACCCATTTTTTATGTATATGTGGTTAAAAAGATGTCATGTTAAATGTTTGGCAATGGAGGAATATTAGCCTATGACATAATAATAGGCTATTGTTCAGTAATAGGATCATCTAAGAGTAGTTCAACAAAGACTAGATTTTCAAAGTGATGTTTCTCAAAGATAGGGGAATGGTTGAAGGGTTACTCAATAAATACTGGCTTGTCAAAGTGAGGCTCCTCAAACATAAGGGAAGGGTCGAAGGGTGACTCAGCAAAGACTAACTTATTAAAGTGAGGTTCCTTAAATATAGGGGAATGGTTGAAGGGTGACTTAATGAATATTACCTTGTTAAAATAAGGCTCCTCAAAAATAGGATAATGGTCAATGGGTGACTCAACAAAGACTATATTGTCAAAATGAGGCTCCTTAGACATAGGGGAATGGTCAAAGCATGTTTCAAAATAGATTAGCTTGTCAAATTGAGGTTCCTCAAAAATAGGAGAATGGTTGAAAGGCAACTCAGCAAATATTATCTTGTCAAATTGAGGCTCTTCAAAGATAGGGGAATGGTCTAAGGGTGACTTATCATATGTTGACTCATCATGAATAGGTGTCTTAACAAAAACATCAAGGATTGGTTGGTTGTCTTGTCCTTGGATTACTCTTGTTTACAAAATCTCAGAATTGGACATATTTGGTTATATTTCAATGTGTTTGATATCAATCAAATATTATACATAAACTAGAATCTAGGACATTGATTAATCAAATGTCCTTAAATCTTGTGATACTGATAATATTCCTCTATTCAGTACCAGTAAGGTTTGGGAGTATTTTTATCAAAATATTAGGGGCATGGATATATAATCATGTTCAATATGATTAATTGGTGTGAAAAGGGTTCTCACCCAAACTAGTTTTACCTTTGGGTTCCATTCACACTTTTTCACTTTAATCTTACTTAGGACTTAATTTTGTGCATATATGTTTAGTGCATATTTGTGCTCCTAATTATTTGCACATATGATTAGCTCTTAATCATATGTGCACATGTTCTTAGTATATAGTGGATCTTTGTCACCCCTCAATGGAGAATAATGGCCTCTCCACTTAGTCCCTAGTGGAGGACAATTGCTAACCCACTCACTTAGTGGGAGGGCCAAATGTTTGTTCCCCACTTTTCTCTTACTCCTATATATGATGCACTTATGTTGTGTATTCACAAACGAGTGATTTACATAGAGTTATAAGGACTTCTCATTTTATTAATCTATTTTGTATAATAGATAATTTACTAATTTTTATGTGTAATAAAACTTTAATATTTGCCTAAGATAGCCTAACAAGATTCTAAGGCCTAATAAAAGCACTTTAATTCTAGAGAATGAACTTGAAGAATAAATTATATTCTATCAATGAATGTAAAAATCATGAAACATAAATACAATGGAATGGAATTGATTAACCTAGAATCAATGGCTCCACATTATGCATTTCACATTACATTAAAAATGCACTACTAGAGTGTAAAACTTATGGGAAGGAGAGAGGAGTAGATAACCCATAGTGGGTATGTCAACACTATGTACACACACCAAAGTGGAGGATAAAGTGGTAGATAATTCATAGTGGGTATGTAAATACTATGTGCACACACCAAATTAGAATACAAAGTGGTAGACAACCCATAGTGGTGTGTTATCCACTAATAATGGAGTGATTAGATTGTGTACTAAACACATGTGCACATAATTAAGTATCTAATTATGCATTGAACATATGTGCACATAATTAATTAGTAAGTAAGATTAAAGTGAATAAGTTTAAAATAAACCCAATGGTAAAACTAGTTTGGGTGGGAACCTTTTTCACACCAACACCCCCCTTACGTGTAACTTAGGAGGAAAGCAAATTGAAAACATGTAAAAAATAATTGGTCCTGATAAAAATGCCTAATGAGGTACCCATGTACAAAATGATCCCCTCAAGCATAATAGATAAGGATAAAAACAGAACAAAAAAAATCCCCCTATGAGAGGATGAAATAAGAAGTTCATGTGACTCTCTCTAAAGTAGTGTTAAATATGGGTGTCCCTATGGATGCCAATCCATTTTACCAAAATGCATAGATGTCAAGTCCTTGTAACCTCCAAGTGATGTAGAATATGGTAGTGAATACATTGATCACTCAAAGTAAACACTGGATTTCAACGTAATGGGTAGTGAAATGAACTTAAGGAAGTATTTCCTAAACACACTCCCCCATTAATGTTGAGCTGGGAGAAGGTAACAATGCATGTCTCTATGCATGTAACTAATGAAAATGGTGAAAAGGGAACCCAAGGATCACTAAGCTATAAATAATATCTTTAAGATGTAATGAATCTATAATAGGGATGGAGAAACTATCCCATAAACCCAATCAAAAACCAAAAGAATGCCAAGAAGTACATAATACAAGATATGTATGAGTGGATGCAACCAATACTCGAACATCATCCTATAGATACTCTAGTCATTTTGAAACTATCAGAGTCTATTGGAAAGTAAGATATATGTCAAAGATATAATCAAGGAAAATATAGGTAAAGGATATGTCAATGAGACATGAAATGGTACTCATATGGGTTCTAGCATACAAGTACCTAATAAGATACACCTTTATAATAGATGAGTAATTTTTTCGTCATGATAAAAATTAAAAAAAAACTCAAGGCACTAATAAAGAGACCTTGAGATGTCTCCACCTAAGAATGTAAGGTACTACGAAAGTGGCCTTGAGGATTCATGAAATCTACATAAATATGTTGAATGAAGGATGGTTTGACAAAATGTAAACACTAGATGAAATTAAGACAATGTCAAAAGGGAATGTAGACTAAGTAGAAACACTAATTTAGAAAAATACAAGTTTTCTATGAGGGGGTCTAACCACTTATCTGACCGAGCCTCACCCATTGGGTTTTGTTAATGAAATGAAGTATCCTAGATGGTAGTGGTACTTGCCACCATAGGTGACCAAATGAGGTGGCCACTTGTACAATTTTATTTTTATCATGTGATAAAATTGTCAAAAAAACTCAAGATGTGATTTTATTTTTGTGTGAGAAAAACTATGAAAAAAAGTCAATTTTACTTTTGTCCTCAGAAAAAATCATGTAAAAAAACTCAAGGTGCAATTTTATTTTTGTCATGATAAAATTCATGTAAAAAAACTCAAGGTGAAATTTTTTTTGACATGAGAAAAAATCACCTCAAAAATTTCAAAGTGTAATTTTATTTTTGTGTGAGAAAAACTATGAAAAAAACTCATTGTGTGGCCAATGTTATCGTGTGTTCAACTATTATTTAATGTTAATGAATAAAATTGATTAGAAAACTTGAATTTGACTTCGATTTATGACCAAACAAATATTTGATCACGTGTAATTTTGACCACATTTCTAATTTTTTTGATGATAAAAATTAAAAAACTCCAAGGTGCAATTTTATTTTTGTGTGAGAAAAAATTGTAAAAAAAAACTCTTTTTTTTTGTTTTTTGTTTATATATATATATGAGAAAAATAATAAAAAACTTACATTTTTTTACTTTTGTTTTTTTATTATGTGAGAAAACAAATAATAAAAAAACTCACATTTTTTGTAAAATTTTTTTTAAAAAACCATTTTAATTCTAAATAGCAGTTAGTAAAACCACAATAACTTTTGTGTTACTGAATAAAATTCAAATTTTCAAAATATTATAAAAAATTGAAAAATAGGCTCAAAAGATATATAAATTCTTTAGCATCATCATCTATAGTTAGAGAGTTGTGTGAATAAGAATATACATGTTTTTTTGATAAAAAATTTTAAATCCGTATTTGTAAATGGTAGATCTAGCTTCAAATGTCCAAATGGGATAAAATAAGAGGTAAATATGACTTTCTCAGATACCCTAGATGTAATGTAGAACTCGTATTTACTCCAAAAATCTCCAAAAAAGTGTTTTCGATAAAAACACACAAATAATAAACCCTCCCATAAACTAGAATTTCTTGCACACCTTTCTGATTCTCAAGACCACCCAAAGAGGATGCAAGAGAAGAGCATACTTAGTATGAGAAGAATATCTCCTAAGAGGATACCTAAAGGCTCTTCACACCCCCTCTAATACCATATAATATTTAGCTAAGATATTATAACATAATCAAGGCCCAATGTAATTACTTTTATGCTATAGAATAAACTTGAAGAATAAATTGTATTCTATCAAGGAATGTCAAAATCATGCAACATAAATGCAATGGAATGGAATTGATTCAATAGAAATCAATGATTCCACATTATGCATTATACATTACATTCTTTCACATTACATTAAAAATTTACTACTAGAGTACACAATATATAGGAAGAAGAGAGTGAGGTAGACACCCCATAGTAGGTATGTCAACACTATGTGCACACACCAAAGTGGGATAAAAAGTGGTAGATAACCCATAGTGGGTATTTCAATACTATGTACACACACCAAAATAGGAGATAAAGTGGTATATAACCCATATTGGGGTGTGGTCCACTCATAGTGGAGTGACTATATTGGGCACTAAAAATGTGAACATAATTAAGCATCTAATTATGCACTAAACATATGTGCATATAATTAAGTCCTATGAAAGCTTAAAGTGAAGAAGTGTGAAATGAACCCAAAGATAAAATCAGTTTGTGTGAGACATTTTCACACCAACAAATATGTCTCTCAATGATTCATTAGGTAAACTTTCCCTTTGGGTCCATGATTGATTTGAAAGTCTTGGTCTATGAAATTGGAATGGGCCCAAAGAGAGAAAACTTGGCTTCAGTCTTGGTAATTGGTCCAAAGAGGATGGTCTTGGTCTTGGTAGTTATCACAACCCTAAAGAGTATGAACATGGTCTCAATAATTATCCCAATAAAGGATGATCTTGGTCTTGGTAATTGGCATGGATTGGCTTAGAAATTAGAATTATCCCACAAAGGGTAGTTTGGGAGCTTGATAAGAAATTATCCTAAATAAGTGTGAATGTGGTCCTTAAAATAAATGATCCCAAAAGGGTGAGGCCTTGGTACTTTAAAATAAATGTGGCATATGGGTTTAAAATGAACCCTAATTTGGCATTAGAATGACCTGGTAATAGATGTTTGAGTTCAAATAAACTCTGATTTAGTATGGTTTGGATCAAAATAGGCAATACGTATAAGGGTTCAAAAAAACCCTAATTTGGCATTATTTATAATGTTATTGGATACTTGATGTTTGGAAAAGGTCTATCTAAAACTAGTCTTGATGGTCTAAAATTAGACTTGGAACTTGAAACTTGGAATTTGAAAGTTTACAATTGGAACTAGAAGACAAATTAGGATTGGCACTTGATTATGAACTAAATCAAATGGTATAACATCACACATTTGATAAGAATTTTGGTATTTAAAATTAAAAACTTGTTTATTTAGCAATTTTGAAATGAAGGCACATTATAATGGGCACTTGAACTTGTGTTTAAGTAAATCTCTTAAACCAAACTAAAAGCTAATCCAAGTAACACAATCTAAATACCAAGAGTAAACCACTCAAGCCCAAGTGATAAGCAAGACTCAAGCATAAACTAATTATCCTTATACCAAAACTTTTAAGTGGATTTTAAACTCAATTTGAGAGGCATTTATTTATGTGAAACAATTTTTGAACACAAGAAGCACATGTAGTACATGCTCCTATCTTAATAATTGACACAAGGTTACATCATATCCACCAAATTCCATTAATATACCCAATCTTAAGAGGAATTAAGTGTTAATCCAAACAATAAAAGTGTACGAAGGTAGAGTGTTTATCCCCCTCTATCTATCAAGAATTTATACATGGCATGGAAGTTAGAGTGTGAAAGAAGCTTGACATTGGTAAGATAACATGAAACAAGTGGGTTTTGTTAATCTAAAAATTTTGCATTGTCTTTATAAATTGTCCAAGAGTATCAAATAATACTTGGGTGTAATAAAATTTCCATCAAATGGATGCGAGTAAAATTGGATTGTTATAAAAGGTTCTTCTCCATTTCATAACCACTTATCCATCTTTTACTCAGTGAAGTGCAATGTCTAATAAGTACAATCTCTAAGGACCTATTTGACTCACTAGGTTAACCACTCAACCACTATCCCACTAAATATTACAATTAATTTATATACAACACTAGATAAGTGGTGTTGGTATGATGTTAGGAGATGAAATCTCAGGTCAACACACCCATAGATAAATTTTGAGGAGGTGATGAACTCTCACTCATTAATCCAAAAATAAAAAATAAAATGTGAAAAATTCAATTCTAAGTCAACCACATTCAAGAAACTGAGGGGAGAGCATACACGACTTGAACTCTGGGCTACAAGAAACAAGTAGCTTAGTCATGTTTCTAAGTCACATTAAGTAAGCGAGAGCATACACATAACTTCTCTAAACAATTCTAAAAATGGAAAATGTGAAACAAATGCCAATTTAAATGTGTTTTAAACACCAAAATGGAAATGTTTTTGATAACTTTGTGTAAAACTTAAAAATAAAAATTTGCTTGGTGTTGAAGTTGTTTGGTTAATTTTAAAACACTAGATAAAATGTTTAAGAATTTTAAAGTGAAAAATGTTTTAAAATTAAAAAAAAGTGTGAAAATAGCCTTGTTTAGTGCATCAATTTATTATTTTAGTCTTATACCCTACATCAAACAATTAGTGGATTCAATAATGTTGGGTAAATTGCAAGAGTAAAGCAAAAAATTTGAACTTTCTGAAGTCTTTGGTTAGTGTCTTAGAGTGAAGTCATAATTTATTAATCTTCAAAGTCATCATTTATTAGTCTTTAAATTCACCATTTTCTTGAAAACTAAAAAAATAAAATTTATCAAAGTCATTGTTTAATAGTGGAAAAGTCACTAATTATCAGAAACAAAGTCATTATTTTATGGAAAGAAGTGGTGAAGTCATTGATTGCATAAAATAATATTACTTGGAAAGTCATAGATATGTAAGGTCAAATTCATTGATATCTATAAAATTAAAAAGGTATATGAACCATCAAAGTCATCATTTTCCAGTAGTAAACTCACCATTTTCTAAAAAATATCATTTTCACTGATACATAGGGTGAAGTTACCATTTTCTAGGGAAACAAAAAAATGAAAATTTTAGTGAAAAAACTAAAAATAAGGTCTTTAATAATATTTTTCAATTTTTGAATAGTCCCAAAATACCCTTAGGATGAATGTGGGATGTGTGGTCTCACTGGGCATGCAATTATATAACATAAGAATCCAAAGATGATTATTAGTCAAACAGTAGTAGATAAATCTAAAAAGGAATTCAAGAATAACATTATATGACTAGATATTAGGGTGATAAAATAAAAAATAAAGAACTAAAAAGAATACAAAATAACTATTTTCACTTTACTTGAGATCCTTGCTTGCTAATCGACATATAAATGTATTTGTGCTTGGTTTGTGAACAGTTGATCTTTGGCAATGTTAGTGCTTTATGGGTAATATTTCCTTTGTTCACTTTGTAAATTGTCTTGGATTGAGTTTATTTATGAATTTCTCTAGTAATAATTTGGCATTATTTATTTTCACATAAAATCTTGTTGAAGAATGCGCATGGTTCTTGTATTTATATTTTCCAACTGACTCCAACCAATGTGTGGTTAATCTTAGGTTAGGATTGGGTTGGTCACATGCATTTATGTTTTGAGATATAGGTTGTATTTATGAATCATGGCTCAACATCCTTGATATTTATCCCATTTATTTTGATATTTCTAATTTTTGACTTTGAGGTTGATGACATCATATTCCTTGATATTTATTAAAATTTTATTTTCATAAATTATATATTCATTAATTCAACATGGATTTATCACTTAAGCATTTAATTTGATTTATTTAATTATTTAATCCTACTTAGTCCTTTAGTTATTTCAAGATTTAGTTAAGTGCCCCACTTAATTAGTCAAAAACATTAATTTTTTAGGTCATAACTTGACTAGGGATGATCCACAAGAGGTTATCATTATGTACAAGTTATTAACCCAAATAAGGATTCCTTAATATGATTTTAGGAATTTGCATCCAATGTACAGATGATTTTAGATGTTTTAGTGATTTCTAGGCTTAATTTGGATTTTTTGCTAGAAATTGATATGATGTCCATTTAGACATGGAAGTGGCCAAAAAGGAGTGTCTACACTAGGTGCTTGTTTGAGCCCATATAATGTTTTATTTATCTTATAAACTTTATTTTCATGACCTAAAATCACATAACCATGTGGTTGTTCCACATACACATCTTCTTATAATAATCCATTCAAAAATATTGATTTTATATCTATTTGATATACTCTCTAATTGTGTTGACTTTTTATTTCCAAAATAGTTTTCACGATATCCAAACTTTATATTAGTGTAAAACCTTCATTATTGTATATTCCATGATTTTGTGAGTACCCTTCGGTAATTAGTCAAAATGTATTTATAAATTTCACCATTTACATTTTATTTAGTTTTATAAACCCATTTAACACCAATTAAATAACTTCTTGGTGGAAGATTTAAAATGACCACTATTATGGAAGATAAATAACTTCAAGACATCTTCAAGCAAAGTTTGATTGCTCCTTTACATGAGTCCAAAATTTTTAAAAAGTTTAAATCCTTTGATGACTTGTGCCATGTTGTTTAGGATTATGAAATGAAACCTATTTCATTGAACAAACTTAAGTGTCTAGCAAACACATAGACTACATATTTTTACATCTTATATAAAGTTTAAAATAAAACCAAGTTATAAGGTAAAACCTCTTGAGCATAAAAATGAAATAACAACCATGGTTAATGTAGTTTTATAGCATCATAATCAGCGTATTTTATCTAATGTACCAAGGAGATAGTTCTCACTTTTACATGAGTCTCTAGCTTCATTACTCACATGGTTAGTAGAGTGTTAGATTATATCTCTCCCTCATCCTATAGATGTTTTTATGAGTCAACCTATAGCCAAATGATATGATGTGAATGCTTATTGTGATTATCACTAGGGACTAGAGAATTCTAAAACCAAATGTTTTACCGTGAAGCATAAGATCCAGTACCTTATCAATGACCAAAAGATTAAATTTTATGATCCTCCAAAAGAATCAAGTTTACAACTTAGTGATCACCAGAAATAGAATATATTTAAAAATCCTTTGCAAGACTATTATAATAAGGATACAAAGGTGCAAATGGTATATAACACACATCCTCCTTAACTACACTATGAACACCCACTATATGGTATTTTTGGTACCTATACATGACATAAACCTCCTATGGTTCAGAGACATGCTATTAATTTTGATGACAATGAGATTAAGGATGATGACTCTGATCTTCATTCTTTATTTGTTCAAGCATACCTTGATCATAAGCCTCTACATAGTGTTATGATTTATAATGGTGCAAATGATAACATTTGCATCATGACATTACTTACTCACTTAGGTTATACTCACCATGATTTACACCCTTTTACTAGACCAATTAGATCATTTAATGGGACCTTACAATGGGTTCTTGGTGAGAGTGACTTACCTTTATAGGTAGGTCTTGCACATGTGGTCACTAGCTTTTTCATTATACCTTCCATGAGTATCTTTTATATGTTATTGGGATGCCATTAGATACATACCCTTTGAGCAATAATTTCTATAGTGTATGGGTTGCTAAATACATTCAGACCAACTGGGTAATTACAATTTTTAGAGTTTCATATGAGCATCCTCTTAAACAAGAAAAATTTATATCCTTATAGTTAATTATCAAGTATACTAAGCCTAACCCACCATAAAATGGTAATAGTTAATTATCAAGTATACTAAGCCTAACCCACCATAAAATGGTAAGAAATAGGAAATCCCCTTTACTAGGTAGCTAATACTTGAAAAACCTTTGTATTAGAGACATACAGTGGAATCCATGGAACCGTCATCTACTATACACCATTTTTAGATATTGATAACCTTCACATGTTCCTATTACTTATACTCCAAATAAACCACAAAACACTAAATGATGGGTTCCATGAACACCTACTCTTACCATTTTTGCCTTATGACCATAAAGTCTTATTTTACATACAAAGAGAATCATAGATACTATAGTGATAGATATCACACCTATGCATGTTCCTTGAAAGTATCACCAATTTATTACACCAATTCCATAGTGGGGAGATATATATGACCATCCTTTGGATGTGATCACATGACAGAATTTTCCTATCATATTCCTAAAATCCCAAAAAATCAAAGCAATTAAAAATCTAAAAATATTTTTGGCATATACACATTCTATTGGTTCTTTGGCATATATATGTTAGTTCCATGTTTATGGATAAGATATTAGTTACTTCTACATACACATGTGATTCATGTTTATATTTTAGTGTGATACATGCATACAAATATAAATGATCTATGCACGTTTGAATGTTAGTATTTCTCTCTAGTCACATCACTATGATGTTGGAGGCATCCACCTCTACGATCATGATACATCCAGGTTATATCATATAATGGCCTCTTTACACTATCATGTTTGAGCTTATGTACTTATGCATGCATTTATTCATGCTTACATCTTTCATAATTTAATTGATATGATATGTGTTTGACATTTTTCGCTAATACATTTGATCCATGGGCTAGTATGTTATGTTTATATTGGTTCATTATGCTTTCATTTATGCACTTCCTTGAGGGTCTTGCCTTATTATTGTCTTGCTTGTTTGAGCATATGAATATACTCCATTATTTATGGCCATCATGCCTTTATTTGATTTTTTGACATTTGATATGGCATTGATTTTTGTATGGACATTTGAATATCTCATTATTGATTTTTTTTTACATTCAACTAACTCATTTCCATTTGATTGTACGACATTTAAACATGCCCCTTATTTGCGGTCTCTTTGAACCATTATCTGTTGACTTACTTTTGAGTATTATTATGTATACTTGGTTTCTTATTAAGATTTTAATATTACTATATATATGTTTACATGTTTTTTATTATGTATATTATGAATTTATGTGATCACATTTTATGAACTTTAATGATATATCTACCTAGACATATTATTTCTATATGTTGCATGGTACATTCCCAAATTTACATGGTTATTTTGTCTTTTTGAGGTAAGGTGATTACCAGTATCTATCTTATCTCACCTCAAGGGGGTCATATCAGTGGGGTAATTTCATATAGGCATGGATTCCACACATTCATAGTCTCAGACTCAGTAAGGGCATGCCATAGAGACATAACTTCCACACATTCATAGTTTCAGACTTAGTGGGATCATGTCATAAAGGAATGGATTCCACATGTTCATAGTTTTAGACATAGTGAGAGAATGTCATATAGGCATGGATTCCACATGTTCATAGTCTCAAATTTAGTAAGGGGCATGTTTTGGAAACATGTTCTCCACACTCAGTATTCAATGTCTCTAGATTATAGTGGGGGCATGTTTTGGAAACATCTCATCCACATTGCCACCTATATTAGTTGTTACTTTAAAATTATAGTGGGGGGATGTTTTGTACACATGTCATTTATAATTAAATAGTTTTAAACTGGCCAAGTTGCATATTTATATGATTTAGATACACATTTGTGGAAAAAATTTATACATTGGTACCATTATTATACACAGTTTCGATATGAGACTTATTTAATATGCATATGCTATGAAATGTGTGCCTAATATTGAAAAATAAAATCAATTTCAGATTTAAAACACTTTTAGGCACTATCACCACCCACTAGGTTGGAATTTTATAGACTATATTGAGTTAATCTACTATAGTAGTTGGTTCAATTTTTGGTATGGTTAAGGTGACTAAATCACTCAATATTTCCAAGTTTGTAGGTTGGACTTGATTGTATCAGCTAAACTCACTAGTTTAATAGTGTGACTTAACTTCACTCACTCACACTCACCGAGTTTATAAGCATGATTGGGTTGCATATTTGAGCTAGCTTGAACAACTAGATGACAATTCAGCTTTTATCCAAGGTTGGGGGAATGGGCCTTCCTATATATATCTCTCTCCTTATATATATTCACTTTAAAGATTTATATTTGTCTTAATCTCAACTTTAGTGATTCATAATGATATATATTTCAAATGAAATTACCAAAAGACAAGATGGCTACATCAATACATAGGTGTACTCCTAAACCTTGCTATCTTTCAATTTAAATCATTTCAATGCATTCAATTTTAAATTATATGCACTGATTACATAATGTACCATTCTCTTAATTATAGGTTAGTCACCAACAAAACACTAAACTTGAACTTAAGCAAATGCAAGGTGTGTTATACATACCCACGCATGTATTCCTTTCATTTAAACTAAAAAATTCATTACTACTTTAAAGGGGGGAAATCTAGATGACATTTATGAGTTATATATCACCTAAATCTTGTACACTTGGGACACTTAGACCTTGGTTATTCCTCTCAGTTATAGACCTTTCCCACTTGTGCAAGTCTTATATCTACTCTCTCTTATGCCCCTTAGCCTATCTCTTAGTCTAACTATACTTATGTTTATGACCTAAGTCTTTTATCTTTCCTATAATTCTTAAAACCCACTTATCTTCCACCTCTGTAAGTTCTAGACCAGTACCTATTTTTCTAATTCCCAAACACTTGTATCCCAGTTAGATGCTTATGTCAACGTAATTATCCCTACTCGACACAAGTGTCCATTACTCTAAAGTCATCTAATTTTCAAATGAAACATATCCTAATGGTTGTCCTAAGTGATTTAATGTGACATATTCTCTTGAGGGGATTGGTATAAATATAATATCAACCCTCATTCATTCTTCACCTAAGAAAAACCTATATTCATAAAAAAAAACATTAATATAGTTTTCAATTGAGTAACAAGGTTCCCTATTTTATCTTCTTTTCATATTAGTCATATGGAAAAAATATATACAGGTCTAAATTATTGAAGGAATAACCCAAGAGATATATTTGTTAAGTTACAATCTAGGTCACTATTGTACTTGTTTATGACATATTGTATGATTCACACATAATTCAAAACATATGGGAGAACTACATAAGTATGAGGCCCTCTTCAAAGTATTCACTATGTATGCTATGCTTATTGATAGAGGGGTCTTTGGCGAAACTTGACACCATGTGCCCGCTAACCCATTTGTCTCATAACCACTATAAATATGAAAGCCTAGGGTTTGATCATATGAAAATGAGTGATAATCCATGACCTAGATCTAAATGCATCAAATAAAATGAGATGATAAAACTAGAATCATCTAGGTGATTGCATCCTATTTTAGTAGTTATTTTTTACTAGACACCTATGTTTGATCTAGACACTAGTGACAATGCAACCATCCTAGGCTGACACAGGTGTCTACAACTATAAAGGCACTTAATACATAATTTGGTGACTGTTATAGAATATTCTTCTAGTTTGCTTCCTATTTCAAATCCAAATATGCATTAGTATCAAAATCAACTAAGCATCTTGTTTTCATTATCATTACAATATATATGATAGCTTTACTTTCTATTTTTAGCATATATCAACATAATAAATTTAGTATATGTTTTATTTGATTTTTATAATTAATTGGTCTAGTATAGATATATTTATCACCCTTGTGCTTATTCATTTTTATATTCTTAATGTTATCTCACATATTAGGATTCACATCTAATTTAGGGTACCCAAGTATGCATTTATTTTCCTTTAAACAAGTAATTTATTTACTAGATTAAAGAGGGGGAAATGTAGACACTATTTATAAACTATATAGTAACTCAATCTTGTAAACTTGGAAAATACATATCATGAACATATCTTCAACTTCTATACCTTTCCCATAATTAAATGGCTTGCATACACTATTTCTCTGTGCCTAATTACTTATCTCTTATTTTACTAATGTTATTCTGATGACTAGATCAAACCTTCTATCTTATCTATAATGTTTTAAACCTATTTATTTTCCATATCTACAAGTTATAGACTTGTACCTATTTTCTAACTACTTGAACACTTGTGTCTTAGTCAGATACCTACATTGATGTAAGTGTCTTATTCCAATACAAGTGTACAATTGCCTAAAGTCATCCAATTATCAAATGAAATGTATCCTGAAGGTCAACCTAAGTGATTTAATGTGACACATTCTACAAAAGGATATATATATATATATATATATATATATATATATATATATATATATATATATATTCAATCTTCATCTAGCATAGACCTAGAAGATACCAAATACACCTAATCAAACACTCAAATGAGAAAAACTTCCTTATTTTCTCTTATTTTCATATCGATCATAGGGATAAAATATCTATAGGTTTGAAGTACCGAAGGATTAGTCTAAGAGTTATATTTACCAAGTTACAAGCTAGGTCACTATTATACTTGCTTATCACACATTTCATGATTCACACATGTTGATATTTTTTCCCAAAAATATCATAGCATCTGATACCCTAAGGGAGAACCCCTTTATTTTTTGGAAACACCCCTTAAAACTACCAAAACCCATTTTTCCCTTTTATATTGCATAATACGGAACTCTGGATGCAATTTTCAAATTGCAAATTGCCACAAAATAACTAACCATCCAAATTGGTAGAATCTAGATCTTGACACACATTTTATAATTTGAAAAATTACAAAATGCATGCCAAGCTCTAGATCCAACAAAACTTCAAACTGGAAAAATTCATAACTCAATATGCATTTTACAATTTACAAAATTGAAAAATACATGTCAAGCTCTAGACCCTATGAACCTTCTAATTGGTAGAATCTAAAACTCGACATGCATTTTGAAATTAGTAAACTTACAAAATGTATGGCAAATTATGGATCCCATAAAGCTAAAGCACCCCTTTTCCCATGGGATCTAAAATTCGAAATGTAAAATTTTTAACTTAAAAATTACATCTTAGGTTTTACTTCCCACCAACCACCCAAGTTGTAGGATCCATAACTCCAGGTGTAATTCATAAGTTACAAAACTTGCAAAATGTATTGTAGGTTCTACCTTCCACCATTCAATAAATTCAAACACCCCCACCTCACAAACATGGGACTTTCTCTAAGCACCTCCTAACTCTACCACCAACTACCATTAATGCATTAATTGCAAGGGGTATCCTATTTAATTCGAGTAATTTAGGGATTTTTTATGATTGTTTAATTTACTAAGTGTGTTTTGGTCTCTGATAACAACTCTCATGCATCCAATGCTCAAACCACGTGCTAAGCAAATTCCTGTAAGTTCAAACAATAACTTTAAATTGAATTTCACATCATTTTCATTCTTGCATGATATTTTCCTTGTGTTTTCCACCATTATTATTGCAATTTGAAGCTTTTTTAAGATCTTTCCCTTCCTGTGAAGAGTTTCAAGTTCTTTTGATTAGAGCTACCATTGCTTATTTTGATATTATCTTTTAAGGGTTTCTTTATGTTTTCTAGGAGTTGGTATTTTCATTTTCCTTATCTTATCATTATTTCCAAGATTATAGTTACTAAATCTAGGGTTTCCTAAGCTTTTGTCTCAAAAAAGTTTCATCATTAAAATCATGAGAGTTTTCCCTTCTAAATTCATAATTAAAATCTAGGGTTTCATCAAGATAGGTGAATATTCTATAAGCATATTCCACATTCAAACTAATGAATATTCCCTATAGACACCTCCAAGGTCCCTACAAATATCAGACTTGCCTCAAGCACCTAAAATCTCCATGGGTTTTACCATTGTCCCAAGCACCCAAGATCCCCACAAAGTTCCCAGTCCTCATAGATAATGGACTTGATTTAAACACTTCCCATCCCCATGGGAATCCACATTTATTTTGACACCTTCCATTTTCACCAGAGATCCATCATGCTTGGAACACTTTCTAGCTTTGTGGAGTTGTCACCTGCTTTAAGCTCCTCCTATTTTTGCCAAAACTTTTATCTGCAATGAACACCTCCCATCTCTATTAGAGATTATATTTTCTTGGAACACCTATAAACCTGACCAGCTCTCATACTTGGTTTCTCACAAGAAATAAATCTATATTATATGTCTCCAAAAGAGATGAAGTTCAAATCCAAAGACCTTGAAGTAACTTTTAGTTTTGAGTCTAATACAATAGAGATAATAGATATTGATTTAGAAAATATTGAACTAAGAGACTTTTAGACTAGAATAAGTGTAGAGTTTAAGAGTGATTGGATCTACAGTATTATGACTCTAGCTTACCATTGTGAACTAGAAATTTGACTCAAGAGAGGATGGTTAGTATTGTGTTAGTCCCAAAATGAAATCAAGATGAAATAAACACACTAGCATAACATCTCTAGGCCTAGTTACGAGGGAGAACTTAATTAACAATACTAGAATGGAAAGTACAACTAAAATTCAAAAGAAACCTTATTTAACCTTCCTTAGATGGTCTAAATATCTTTTTGAAGTGGCTTGCTTAGCATTGTGCTCATGAAGTTTGTATCAATGAAGTGTGGCTACCTCCATCTCTCCTTGGCACCATGTTTGGCTTTGGCTTGGCTTGGCTTGGCTCAATATATGGGCACTATAACAATAATTTTTATGAATCTTTGAAATCAATTCAACATTATAACTTTGGCATATGAGAGCTTAGAATTCAATATTCAAGGCCTCCTATTTATATATTTTTGGAATAGTTTGAGGATCAACCATGACTATCCATCTCAAGATTGATATGTGTGGCCATGAATAAATCCAAATGTGAAATTGATTATACAAATATCCATATTAATATTTGGGATAGAGGGGCATTAACTAGGCATGGAAGGGATTTGATGAGAAATGGGATGGGTTAACCTTGATATTTTATGCATTTATGGCCTAGGGATATCTTCCTAAGAAATGATGTCATCTGATGATGAAATTAATGATAATCAAATTCCAATAAATATTTATTCAAAAAGTTCCATGGACTTCTTAATTAGGCTCATGATTTGGTTTAATTAGATCTTAAGCATGATTAAGCACTTTGATGCAAACCTTGGCTCTTTATGCACAAATTACTCAAATTGGTCAGAGTGTCTTGTTATTGGCTCAAAATTTGTTTGGATTAGAATTAGAAGTCGATGTTAGATGTGTTGAAATTATTATCCCATTTAGGATGTTTTCAACACTAAATAACAAAGGCACATGTCTCATTCAAGATATTTGATAGAAAAGATAAATCTAGGTCACCCAAATGTAGAATTAGCATTTTGACTCAAAATGATCTGATCAAAGTTAGATGCTTCATAAATTGCATTTCCCCATTTATGGAGACTTTGGCCAAAATTGGAACTTGAATATGTCGATTTCAAAGCCTTTAATGTGTTTTAATGTTTTTAGGCCAAATTTTGCACTTTGGTGGAAATTGGTCAAAAGCCTGATTGATGGTTATTGGTGGCCATATTTAGGTGTCTATAGTTTTCCCCTATTTGAAAAGGTGTTACAAGATATAAGTATAGTAATGTATTCTCAAAGAATGAAAAGGTCCTGTATGCTTACAATTTTAATGACAACTAATGGACTGCATGATGGCCCCTCAAGGGAATGGTTGGCATAAGTAGGTCAGAAAATGGTCCCTCAAAAAGAAAGAAGCAAAATGAGGGGACCAAAGAAAGGAATATGATGGGGTGAAAACACAATGAGTGTGAAAAAGTAGTCAAAAGCATTGAAAATGCAAGAAAAATATCCAAATGGTGTTTGGGATGCTTATGATGATGCCCCCTTGAGGGAGTGGCCATCACATATGTGGATGGATGGTCACTCAAAAATAAGTAAGAAGAAAAGGTGGAATTAACTCATGGATGAGATTAATCTAAAAGAGAAAATGCTTGCATGCATTGATTTAAAAAGGATATTGGTTTGACCAAAGGTGGTTATAATCAGGAATAAAAGTCAAAATAATGATTTGCCCATAGGTAATTATAATCATTAAGAGGACATGGATTGGCTAAAGATGATTGAGCCCTAGTTAGGGTTGATTAGCAAGCATAACTCAAGGATATAACCTAGAATATAAATTAAATATGATCAGGTGTAAACATAAATGCTATGGTCTAATGACTAAATAAGACATAAATAACCAAGCATATGAAGATGCAAAGTGGTCAAATAAATAGATATAAGAATAAGATTGATCAATAAAAAAGATTTGGTTGTACCTACCATTGAATAGATGCTCATCCCTATTAGTAATGATATAACTAGAATGGTTAATGGGTTGATTTGATCAAGGGTGGGATGGAAGTATTTACCAAGATGCCAAGGAGAAACTTCTATAATTCTATTGATTATAGACCTTATTAAATCTAATTTTTACTGTAACACATGATGGTAGGCATAATGATAGAACATCATGAAGACTTGGCCAAAATATGTGTAAGAACTGACTCCCAATCTTATAAATAATTGAAAATAATGCACCAATGATAAAAACCATGATGATAATGTTGACATATGAATATGGATGGATTCAAGAATAATGTACACAAGGAATAATCAAATGAACACATATAGACTGAGTTAAGGCAATAGTGCTAAAAGAAAACAATTAGGAAAACAAAGAAACAAACATAAAACACATAAATAGACAAACAATTTGAAACAAACAAATAAATAGAAATCCCAAAAATAAAATCAAAAGAAAGCATCCTAACAATGACTTTACCCTAGTAGGGCAGATCAAGGATAACTAACTAAAGCTTAGACAAGACAAAAAATTTTGGATTTTGAAATATTTGAAATGTTTTTTTCAATTTTGAGGTATCTCAACTCATTAGAGAATAACAAGATACCTGCTTACAAAATGGTGAGAGCATTTTGGCTTAAGTTACTCATAAAACAATGAGAGTGTGACTTAGGGGGATTGAGGTGACCTCAACATGAATTGAGCATGACCTACATAGTATTGAAATGACCTCAATTCATAATAATTCCATACACATAAAAGGTGAGGAAAAACCAACTAGGTCCCAATAATTTCTCAAATACAATGAATGATCAGTCAAATGAAAATAATAATGACAAGGTGATACTTTAATGTATGATAAACAAATGTTGCCCCTAGGTTTCCTATAGGTGGTTATAAATAGGATACAATGGCATAGATCAATGATACCAATTTTCCCATAGGCAGTTATAATTAGTAGTAAGACCAGTGAAACACTAATTTGCCTATAGTTGTTTATAATCAAGGTCACATAAACCAACTTTGATATAGGATGGAAAATGAAAGATATCTTGTCAGATCAACTATCACACTACTTTCATATAATGTTATTGAAACATAGATTTGATAAGAGTTGAAACTTGATTAGAATCCCCTCACAAAAGTGTGGGACAAACCAAAGGAACCAAGATCAAAATAAGATTGGGTAGGATGACTAAAAATAGGCTTTGGTCTAGATAGGGTTGGTATGGTAGGATGAAATTATCTTGCTAAGGATAATGATGGCTTGATAAATTGGATAAAATGGTAAGAGGGTTACCCCCAAGTGGTAAGGTAAGGTAAATGGCAGGGTATGGAATAATGGCAAATGGATATGGAAAATGAAATGGTATGGTACATGTTTTTAGCCTGGGTGTAGTTTTTTATTCTATCATTCCTACTGATGTGGAGATGCACATCTTAATCAACAAATGACACAAACAAAATACATAATAATTTTAATTATTAGCCCACACATCATATGAATATCTTCTCTATCAAGAACTACCTATAGATTTGGTTGTCAAGAATGTTGTTGTGATCTTCATGAATCATTGATTCTGATTCCTTCAAATGTTGAGATAAGGTATCTTTGTAGCCTTTGCAAAGGAAAGTATGGCCAAATATGGTAAATAATAACAAATAATGGATGGTAGGTTTATTTTTAAAATGGAATGGCATATGATAATATAATGTGTAATGGTTGGGAAATAAATTAAGATCAAGACTTTCAATCACACATAATGTTATTGATGCCAGATTTGAGAAAATTTATGTTTTGGCAGGGCCAAAAACTTGTTCTCTCAATAGGACCACCAAATTTTTCTATTATTTGATCTTGAAAGTAGCTACCATCTGATTAGATTGTAGATTAGAAGCTATTTTGATTTGATCTTTGATTTTGTCTTCATTAAGCAGTGAAGAACTTTTATGCTTAGCTATTGTTATCTTGATTATCCCATAGCACCTCTGAGAAGGTTTTACTAATGAACATTAGATTTTGAATTTGATTTCCTTCTTTCACTTCAAAAAAAATTTCACTAAAAGATACTGAGTTTGAACTTTGCATGTTCCCTAACACCTCTGAAAAGGTTTCACTAGAAGAGTGTTCTTCTACTGCATGAATTTGGTCTTTACCTCCTTGCTTTTATTTAACTAATATATCACCATGGATGCAAATTAATACAATGTGATTATGCCAGTCCTAATCAACACTTATGGGAGATGGAATGTCAATAATATGGATATTTTGGTTGATGGTCATGGCCTGTGGAATGATAATGGAATGGGGAGAGGCTACACAATCTTCATAGAAGATACTAGGATAACTTGTGTCCAATCTAAAGTAATCATCCTCAAAAACCATAGAAGGATCATAAATGTATTCAAATTGATCTACAAATCATGCACAACCAATGTTTTAATAATCATGAACATATTCTATATCTGAATCTGATTCTAACTCAATGGACTCTAAGTCTGATGTTGAGACTAATGTTGATTCTAATTCTAATGCTAAATTTGATGTTGTTTCAATAATATAACTTGACTCTAAATTTTATTCTTCATCTAATGGGTTATCTGTGATAATGATGTCTTATTTAATGTTTCATATTAGACAAGTAATAGCCTGTGATGACATAATGGGCTCTATAAAATCTAGTTTGTAAGAGTGGAACTCCTCTAGGATGGGAAAAAGGTCAACAGATAACTCCTCAAAGATTGGATTGTCAATAGAAGGTTCTTGAAAGATAGTCATATGATTGATGTAATGATCTACCTAAAGGTGGTTATAATCATTAAGAAGTGACTCAATAAAGACTGGCTCATCAGAGTGAGACTTCTCAACAACTAATATAAGATTAATGGGTGATTCATCATAGGTTAACATTTCAAAAATGGTTGGTTCATCAAAAACATCTCAGATTGGTCGGTTCTCTTGGCCTTGGTTTCTAATGAGTTATAAAATACTAGTTTTGAACATAGCTTTGTCTCAGAGTGATTGGATCGGTTGAGGTTTTGATGGGATTGGTATTGGATGAGGAATGGCCCATGGTTTTTTAAAGTGGGTAACTATAGGCAATAGATGAAGAATTATTAGGGGTTATATAATGGTAGGGCATTAGGGATCATGGTTTTTTTCATGATCCAAAGGATGAAGTCCTAAAATGATAACAACATGGTGGTATTGGGTTTGGTTACTTGCACAAGCCAAAGGACTAGGTCTTGGAATGATGAAGGGTCATTGTGGAACTTGATTGCTTGTACAAGCCAAAGGATGAGGTCTTGGAAGGATAATTTTGGGGCATTATGGAACTTGGTAGTTTACACAAGCCAAATGATGAAGTCCTGGAAGGATAAGTTTGGGGCATTATGGATCTTGGCAGCTCGCGCCAAAGCATAAAGAAAATAATAGTGGGAAACAAAAGGAAAATATCACGAAAGAATGAAAATGATGTGAAATTCAATTTAAAGTTATGGCTTGAACTTACAGGCATTTTATTGGTATGTGGTTTGATCATTGGATGCATGAGAGTTGTTATCAGAGATCAAAACACAGTAAATTAAACAATCATAAAAAATCCCTAAATTACTCAAATTAAATAGGATACCCCTTGAAATTAATGCATTAATGGTAGTTGGTGGTAGATTTAAGAGGTTCTTAGAGAAATTCCCATGTCTGTGAGGTGGGGATGTTTGAATTTCTTGAATGGTGGAAGGTATAACTTATAATGCATTTTTCAAGTTTTGCAACTTATAAATTACACCTAGAGTTATGGATCCTACAACTTGGGTGGTTGGTGGGAAGTAAAACCTAGGCCATAATTTTTAAGTTAAAAATTTTACATTTCAAATTTTAGATCCCATGGGAAAAGAGGTACTTTAGCTTTATGGGATCCAAAGTTTGGCATACATTTTTTAAGTTTAAAAATTTCAAAATACATGTCAAGTTTCAGATTCTACCAATTAGAAGGTTCATAAGGTCTAGAGCTTGACATGTATTTTGTAATTTTATAAATTGTAAAATGTATGCTGAGTTATGAATTTTTACAGTTTGAATTTTTGTGGGATCCAGAGCTTGGCATGCATTTTGTAATTTTGCAAATTATAAAATGTGTGTCAAGATCTAGATTCTACCAATTTGGATGGTTAATTATTTTGTGGCAATTTGCAATTTGAAAATTACATCTAGAGTTTCATATTCTATAATACAAAGGGAAAAAATGGGTTTTGGTAGTTTAAAGGGGTGTTTCCAAAAAATTAAGGGGTTCTCCCTTAGGGTATTACATGTTATGATATTTTTGGGAAAAAATATCAACATTTGTGAATCATGAAATGTATGATAAGCAAGTACAATAGTGACCTAGCTTGTAATTTGGTAAATATAGCTCTTAGACTACTCCTTTAGTACTTCAAACTTATAGATATTTTATGCCTATGATTGATATGAAAATAAGAGAAAATAAGGAAGTTTTTCTCATTTGAGTGTTTGATTGAGTGTATTTGGTATCTTCTAGGTCTATGCTAGATGAAGAATGAATGAGGATATATATATATATATATATATATATATATATATATATATATATAATGTCTCACATTAAATCATTTAGGTTAACCTTTGGGATACATTTCATTTGAAAATTGGATGACTTTAGGTAATTCTACACTTGCATTGGAATCGGACACTTAAATCAACGTAGGTGTCTAACTAAGACACAAGTGTTCAAGTATTTAGAAAATAAGTACAAGTCTAAAACTTGTAGATATGGAAAATAAAAAGGTTTATAACATTCTAGATAAGATAGAAGGTTTAATCTGGTCACTAGAATAACATTAGTCAAACTAAGAAATAAGTAATTAAGCACATATAAATAGTGTATGCAAGCCATTTAATTATGGGAAAGGTATAGAATTTGAAGATATATCCATGATATTTATTTTCCAAGTGTACAAGATTGAGTTACTATATAGTTTATAAATAGTGTCTACATTTCCCCCTCTTTAATCTAGTAAATAAATTACTTGTTAAGGAGAATGAATGCATACTTGCGTACCCTAAATTGGATGTGAATCCTAATATGTGAGATAACATTAATAATATAAAAATTAATAAGCACAAGGGTGATAAATAGATCTATAGTAGACCAATTAATTATAAAAATCAAATAAAACATATAATAAATTTATTATGTTGATATATGCTAAAAATAGAAAGTAAAGCTATCATATATATTGTAATGATAATGAAAACTAGATGCTTAGTTGTTTTTGATACTAATGCATATTTGGATTTGAAATAGGAACCAGACTAGAAGAATATTCTATAACAGTCACCAAATTATGTATTAAGTGCCTTTATAGTTGTAGACACCTTTGTTAGCCTAGGATGGTTGCATTGTCACTAGTGTCTAGATCAAACATAGGTGTCTAGTAAAAAATAACTACTAAAATAGGATGGAATCACCTAGATGACTCTAGGTTTATCATCTTCATTTATTTGATGCATTTAGATCTAGGTCATGGATTGTCACTCATTTTCAAATGATCAAACCCTAGTTTTTCATCTTTATAGTGGTAATAGGAAAAATGGGTTAGTGGGCACATGGTGTCAAGTTTCCCCAAAGACCCCTATATTAATGAGCATAACCTACATAGCATATACTCTGAAGAGGGCCTCACAACTATGTAGTTCTCCCATATGTTTTGAATTGTGTGTGAATCATACAATATGTGATAAGCAAGTAAAATAGTGACCTAGATTGTAACTTAACAAATATATCTCTTGGGTTATTCCTTCAATACTTTAGACCTATATATATGTTTTCAATATGACTAATATGACAAGAAGAGAAAATAGGTAACCTTGTTACTCAATTGAAAACTCTATGAATGTTTTTTGTATGAATATAGGTTTTTCTTAGGTGAAGAATGAATGAGGTTTGATATTATATTTATACCAATCCCCTCAAGAGAATATATTGCATTAAATCACTTAGGCCAACCATTAGGATATGTTTCATTTGAAAATTAGATGACTTTAGAGCAATGGACACTTGTGTCGAGTAGGGACAATTACGTCGACATAAGCATCTAACTGGGACACAAGTGTCTCAGAATTAGAAACATAAGTACAGGTCTCAAACTTATAGAGGTGAAAGATAAGTAGGTTTTAATAATTCTAGGAAATATAAAAGACTTAGGTCATAAAAATAAGTATAGTTAGACTAAGAGATAGGCTAAGGGGCATAAGAGAGAGTAGATATAAGACTTTTATAAGTGGGAAAGGTCTATAATTGATAGGAATAACCAAGGTCTAAGTGTCCCAAGTGTACAAGATTTAGGTGATATATAACTCATAAATATCATCTACATTTCCCCCTTTTAATGTAGTAATAAATTTTTTAGTTTAAATGAAAGGAATACATGCATGGGTATGTATAACACACCTTGCCTTTGCTTAAGTTCAAGTTTATTGTTTTATTGGTGACTAACCCATAATCAAGAGCATGTTACATTACATAATCAGTGTATATAATTTAAAATTGAAAGCATTGAAATGATTTAAATTGAAATATAGCAAGGTTTAGGAGTACACCTGTGTATTGATGTAACCATCTTATCTTTTGGGAATTTCATTTGAAATATGTATCATTATGAATCACTAAAGTTGAGATTAAGACAAATATAAATCTTTAAAGTGAATATATATAAGGAGAGAGAGATATATAGGAAGGCCCATTCCCCCAACCTTAGATAAAAGGTGAATTGTCATCTAGTTATTAAGACTAGCTCAACTATGCAACCCAATCATGCTTATAAACTTGGTGAGTGTGAGTGAGTCAAGTTAACTCACACTATTAAACTATTGAGTTCAGATGATACAATCAAGTCCAACCTACAAACTTGGAAATATTGAGTGATTTAGTCACCTTAACCATACCAAAAAGTGAACCAACTACTATAGTAGATTAACTCAATATAGTCTATAAAATTCCAACCTGGTGGGTGGTGATAATGCCTGAAAGTGTTTTAAATCTCATATCGAAACTGTGTATAATAATGGTACCAATATATTAAAATTTTCCACAAATGTGTATCTAAATCATATAAATATGCAACCTGGCCAATTTAAAACTATGTAATTATAGATGACATGCTTACAAAACATTCCCCCGTTATAATTTGAAACTAACAACTAATATAGGTGGCAATGTGGATGACATGTTTCCAAAACATGCCCCCACTATAATTTGGAGACATTGAATACTAAGTGTGTTAAACATGTTTCCAAAACATACCCCTACTAAATTTGAGACTATGAACATGTGGAATCCATGCCTATATTACATTCTCTCACTACGTCTAAAACTATGAACATGTGGAATCCATTCCTATATGACATGATCCCACTAAGTCTGAAACTATGAATGTGTGGAAGTTATGTCTCTCTAGCATGCCCCTACTGAGTCTAAAACTATGAATGTGTGGAAGCCATGCCTATATGAAATTCCCCCACTGATAGTCCCCGGTTGAGGTGAGGGAAGATAGATACTAGTAATCACTTTACCTCAAAAAGATAAGATAACCATGTAAATTGGGGAATGTACCATGCAGTATATAGAGATAATATGTCTAGGTAGATATGTCATTAAAGTTTATAAAATGTGAACACGTAAAGTCATAATATGCATAATAAAAACCATGGAAACATATATATATTAATATTAAAATCTTAATAAGAAAGCAAGAATACATAATAATACTCAAAAGTAAGTCAATAGACAATAGTTTAAGGAGAGTGCAAACAAGGGGCATGTTTAAATGTCATACAATTAAATAGACATGAATTAGATGAATGTCAAAAAAATCAATAATGAGATATTCAAATGTCCATACAACAAGCAATGCCATATCAAATGTAAAAAAATAAAATAAAGTCATGAGGGCCATCAATAATGGAGTGTATTCAGATGCTCAAACAAGCAAGACAATAATAAGGCAAGACCCTCAAGGAAGTACATAAATGAAAGCATAATAAACCAATATAAACATAGCATACTAGCCCATGGATCAAATGTATTGGCAAAAAATGTCAAGCACATATCATATCAATTAAATTATGAAAGATGTAAGCATGGATAAAGGCATGCATAAGTACATAAGCTTAAAAATGATAGTGTAAAGAGGCCATTAAATGATATAACCTGGATGTATCATGATCGTATAGGTGGATGCCTCCAACATCCTAGTGATGTGAGTAGAGAGAAATACCAACATTCAAAAGTGCATAGATCATTTATATTTGTATGCATGTATCACACTCAAATATAAACATGAATAATATGTGTATGTAGAAGTAACTAATATCCTATCCATAAACATGGAACTAACATATATATGCCAAAGAACCAATAGAATGTGTATATGCCAAAAATATTTTTAGATTTTTGAATGCTTTGATTTTTTGGGATTTTAGGAATATGATAGGAAAATACTTTCATGTAATCACATCCAAATGATGTTCATATATATCTCCCCACTATAAACTTCTTGTAATAAATTGGTGATACTTTCAAGGAACATGCATAGGTGTGATATCTATCACTATAGTATATATGATTCTCTTTGTATGTAAAAGAGGACTTTATGGTCATAAGGCAAAAATGGTAAGAGTAGGGGTTCATGGAACCCCTTATTTAGTGTTTTATGGTTTATTTGGAGTTTAAGTAATAATAACATGGGAAGGTCATCGATATCTAAAAATGGTGCATAGTAGATGATGATTCCATGGAATCCACTGTATGTCTCTAATACAAAGGTTTTTCAAGTATTAGCTACCTAGTAAAGGGGATTTCCTATTTCTTACCATTTTATGGTGGGTTAGGCTTAGTATACTTGATAATTAACTATCATGATATAATTTTTTATTGTTTAAGAGGATGCTCATATGGAACTCTAAAAATTGTAATTAACCAGTTAGTCTGAATGTATTTAACAACCCATACACTATAGAAATTACTGCTCAAAGGGTATGTATCTAAGGGCATCCCAATAACATATAAAAGATACTCATGGAAGGTATAATTAAAAAGGTAGTGACCACATGTGTGAGACCTACCTATAAAGTTAAGTCACTCTCACCAAGAACCCATTGTAAGGTCCCATTAAATGATCTAATTGGTCTAGTAAAAGGGTGTAAATCATGGTGAGTATAACCCAAGTGCATAAGTAATGTCATTTTACAAATGTTCTCATTTACACCATTATCAATCATAACACTATGTAGAGGCTGGTGATCAAGGTATGCTTGAACAAATAAAGAATGAAGATCATACTCATCATCCTTAATCTCATTGTCAAAAAAATTAATAGAATGTCTCTGAACCATAGGAGGTTTATGTCATGTATAGGTACCAAAAATCCCATATAGTGGGTGTTCATAGTGTAGTTAAGGAGGATGTGTGTTATATACCATTTGCACCTTTATATCCTTCTTATAATAGTCTTGCAAAGGATTTTTAAATATCTTCTATTTTTGGCAATCACTAAGTTGTAAACTTGATTCTTTTGGAGGATCATAAAATTTAATCTTTTGGTCATCGATAAGGTACTGGATCTTATGCTTCACGGTAAAACATTTGGTTTTAGAATTCTCTAGTCCCTAGTGATAATCACAATAAGCATTCACATCATATCATTTGGCTATAGGTTGACTCATAAAAACATCTATAGGATGAGGGAGAGATATAATCTAACACTCTACTAACCATGTGAGTAATGAAGCTAGAGACTCATGTAAAAGTGAGAACTATCTCCTTGGTACATTAGATAAAATACGCTGATTATGATGCTATAAAACTACATTAACCATGGTTGTTATTTCATTTTTATGCTCAAGAGGTTTTACCTTATAACTTGGTTTTATTTTAAACTTTGTATAAGATGTAAAAATATGTAGTCAATGTGTTTGCTACACACTTAAGTTTGTTTAATGAAATACGTTTCATTTCATAATCCTAAACAACATGGCACAAGTCATCAAAGGATTTAAACTTTTTTAAAAATTTGGACTCATTTAAAGGAGCAATCAAACTTTGCTTGAAGATGTCTTCAAGCTATTTATCTTCCATAATAGTGGTCATTTTAGACAACATTATCTTGTACCTCAAGACATATCCATTCATAGGTTCATTGGTTCCCTGTTTGATTTTTACAATTTGGGAATAGGAAACATTTTCATTAATGTTAATAGATAATTTTTACAAAAACTCATTGAAAATAGGTTTGAATGTTTTCACAGATTAGAGAGGTAAATCATACAACCACCTCAAAGCATAGTCCTTGAGACTACTTGGAAATAATTTAGTCAAAAGCCTATCATTGAAGGAATAATCAAGGCATTGACATACATAAATAGCAAAGATGATTTTAAGGATCACCCTTTCCATCATAAAATGGTAACTTAGGTGTAATAAAACCACTTGGAAAAGGGTGAAAATATATCTCAGGTGCAAAAGGGTTATGCAACACATATTAGGAATCAATAATGTGAGGAGACTTTAACACCTTTTTTTTAATGTTTGTAGCTTTATGTTCTAAGGTATTTATAACTTGAAGGAGAGTTTGAGTTGTATACCCATTTGGGTTTAGATTATCAAGTTAATTAGTCACCAAAGGGGAAATGTACATGGTGTGAGTAGTAATATGCATTGAAACTGGTATTTGTGTTGAAACAATTGGTAATTCCATGGTAGATGTAGTAATAGTGTTTTTAGAAAACAAAGGTTAGAATACATATCTTGTGCCTCCATTATAAGTGTGAAGTGGTAATGTCATCAAGGGGAGGGTTGTTGGTATATGGGGATGACCCACAGCGCGAATAACATGATCAATAGATGGACATGCTTGGTCATCTATGTTTTTTTGTTTATACTATGGTTTTTAGAATTTCATAAAGATATTTAAGGTTTTGATTAATACACTCATGAAATAATGTAATAGATTTCACTTGATCATGATCTATTTGTTCATGTTCATTAGTTTCATTAGATTCATGGTTTTCATTTTTCATAATCTTCTTCCTTGGTAACCTCATCAACATGCTACCATTCTCAACATAGGTGTCATCAGGGATCATGGGATTAGGTTCCTCATTGGTTTGATGCATCTTAGGTGGTAGGAGGCAAAACTCAATGTGTTTAATAGGCACACCACCCAATCGAGGGCTATTCCTAGGTTTCATGCAAAATAATATTAGAGAATAAAAAAAGTAAAACAATATAAAACCCTAGTTGATTGAAATCTTAGGAATCATAAAAATTTGCATTTGTATGAATCAGATTCACCATATGTTTAACCTTGAATTGGACGTAGATTCTAATATGGGAGATAGGGTTTAGAATATATAAATGAATAAGCACAAAGGTGGTAAATAGATCTATAGTAGGCAAATTAACTATAAAACTTAGATAGAAAATATATTTAATTTATTATATTGAGATATGCTAAAAATGGAAAGTATAACTATGTTAAATATTTCAAACATAGTGAAAAAAAAGATAACTATTTCTGATGGTAATGCAGATCAATATATGGAACATATAGGAATTAGACTAAAATAATATTATGTAATAGTTACCAAATTCTAGATTAAGTGCTAATGTATTTGCAAACACTTGCATCATCCTCGGATGGTTATGTCGATGCTAGTGTTTGGATCAGGCATAGGTGTCTAGTGAGGAATAACTACTAAAATAAGATGTGACCAAATGGATTCGTATGGGTTCATCATTTCCTTTTCTCTTATGCATTCATATCTAGGTTATGGACTATCACTCCTTGTCAAATAATCAAACACTAATTATTCATATGCATAGTGTCTAAGGGAAAACTGGATTAGTGGGCACATAGTGTCAAGCTACCCTAAATACCCTTTTGTCAATTAGTGCTACCTACATATCAATACTCCAAAGACGGACTTAGACTTATGTAGTTCTTCCATATGTGTTGGAATATGTGTGAATCATGAAATGTGTGATAAGTAAGTACAATAATAACGTAGCTTGTAATTTGATAAATATAGCTCTTGGGTTGTTCTTTCAGTACTTAAGACTTGTAGATGTATTATCCCTATGATTTATATGGAAATAGGAGAAAATAGGGAATCCTTTTACTCAATTGAAATCTCTTTGAATGCTCTTTTGTATGAATCTAGTTCTGTGCTAGGTGAGCAATGAATGAAACTTGATCTTATATTTATACGAATCCCCTCAAGAGAATATCTCACATGAAAGAACTTATTCTGACCATTAAGATATGTTTTATTTTTAAATTATATGACTTTAGGGCACTATACACTTTCATTAGGTAGGGACACTTGTGTTGATGTAGGCATCTAACTGGGATGCAAGTGTCCAAGAAGCATAAAATTAGGTACATGTCCATAACTTGTAGAGGTGAAAGATAAGTAGGTTTTAAAAAATTTGGACAATATAAAAGTCCTAGGTCATCAACATAAGACTTTTATAATTGGGAGATAGGCCAAGTGACACAAGAGATAAAATACAAGAGTTACAAAAGTGAGAAAGGTATAGAACTTAGAGGAACAACCAAGGTCTAAGTTTGCAAACTGTCCAAGACTGAGGTGTTATGTAATTCATAAATATAGTCTAAAGGTGTGTAAAACACACCTTGTATTTTATTAAGTCCAACTTGAGCATTTTTCTAGTGACTGACCTACAACCAAGATCATGTTATAATATATAATCAGTGCAAATAATCTAAAATTGAAAGCATTGAAATGATTGAAATTGAAAGAGATAAAGTTTTAAGAGTACACCTGCATATCAATGCAACCAAATTACCTTTTAGTAATTTGATTTAAAAATATATATCATTATGAATCATTAGAGTTGAGGTTATAAAAATATAAAATCTATAGAGTGCATATATCTAAACAGATATAGAGAGATTGGAGGACACATGCCTCCAACCTTATAGAAAATGTGAGTTTCCACATGACAGTTGAGATTAGCTCAACCATGAATTCCAATCATACTTATAACCTAGTGAGTGTGAGTGAACCAAGTCAACTCACACTATAAAACTAATGAGGTTGGATGATTTAATCAAATTTAACCTATAAACTTGGTAGGATTGAGTGATTTAATCACCCAACCATACCAAAAATAAAACCAACTATTTTAGTAGTCTAACTGGATATAATATGTAAAAGTCCAACTTGGTGGGTGATGATAGTCCTTAGAAGTGTTTGAAATTTTAAATTAATTTGATTTTGTAATTTTAGGCACATATCACATGACATATGCACCTTAGATATGTCTCATGTTGAAACTATGTATAATAATGGTACTAATATTTAAAATTATACCATAATTGTGTATTTGAATCATATAACTATAAATTTTGGCCAATTTAAAAATATGCAAGTGTGAACATGTTTCCAAAACATGCCCCTACTATAATATGAAACTAAAAACTGGTGTATATGTGTGGAGAAATTTTTAAACTGATATAAGTACCAATATGGAGGATATGTTTCCAAATCATTCCCCCACTAAAATATGGGTATTTATATAGTGAATAAGTGTGGAGAACATTTTTCCAAAGCATGCCCCCATTGTATATCTAAAACTAAAAACTTTTATATGTGTGGAGAACATGTTTTCAAAACATGTCCCCACTACAATTTGAATCTGATAACTAGTGTAAGTGCCAAGGTGGAGGATATGTTTCCAAAACATGCCCCCACTATAGTCTATGTATGTTGAATATTGAATAAGTATGAAGAACATGTTTCCAAAACATGCCCCTATAGAATTTGAAACTATGAAAAATGTGGAGAACATGTTTTCAAAACATACCCCCATTGCAATCTAAATTTATGAAGCAAATGTGGAAGTCTACCTCCATGGCATGTCGTCACTAATATACCCCTCTTTTGATGTTATGGAAAGTAGAAACTAGTAGTTACCTTACCTCAAAAGGATAACATAACCATGTAAACTATGAATGTACCATGTAACATATGAAGAGAATGTGTCTAGGTAGATATATCATTGAAGCATGAAGAATTTGATCACACCAAGTCCTAAAATGCATGATGTAAATCATGGTAACATTTAGATAGTAATAATACAAGATCAACAAAAAATCAATCACACACATAATAGCACTCAAAATCAAATCAAAAGATAATGGTCCAAGGAGACCACAAACAAGTGTCATGTTTAAATGCTACACAATAAAAGGGACATGACTTAGTCAAATGTCCAAAAAAGAAAGAACGACAGATTTAAATGTCAACATATAATAAGTAATGAAATATTCAAATTTCAAAGAGTGAAACAAAGGTATGGGGGCTACAAATAATGGAACATATTTAAATTCTCAAACGAGTAAAGCATGAAACTCAAAGAAGTGCATGAATGAAGGCTTAAGCAACCAGCATAAACATAGCATACTAGTCCATGGAACATGTATGTAAGAAAAAAATGTTAAGTACATAACATATCAAGTACGCTCCAAAATATATAAGCATGGATAAAGACGTGTAATTACATAAGCTCATACATGATAGTGTAAAATGACAATAGAATGATATAACATGGATGAATCATGATCATGTATAGGTGAAATAACTACCACAACTCAAGGATATCATCAAGGAGATGCATTTATGGATGCCCCATATCATGTGTATCATAATCATAAATTATGAAATTAGTATTATCAACATCATATGAATCTTCCATAATATTAGGATCATACCAATTCTTTAATTTAGTAATATACGAAAGATGTAACATCTTAGTTTATTTGTGAACATGTGATATACCATTTAGAGTATATGCAACTTGGATGTTACTACTTTATGCACATCAAGAGCTACATGGCTTGCCTTGTTGTTATCTATATTTGGTTCTATATTAGGAATAGTATCACCATGATCATAATCATGTGGAATTATATCCTATTATTTTTTATTTTTGACCAACAAAGGGAGTTCACATGGCTTATTTGATGGTGGTTTTAGGATCATTGGTTCCTTTGGTAATTTTACATCATTTGGAATTTTTAAAATAATTGTTAATGGTATTTTCTCTATTTATTTGTTCTTTTAATCTTTCTCTTGCTTTGAATTATCTTTTGGTACCCATATTTGTTATTTTTGCACCTGTGCTTTATGAGAGTTAATCATAATGTGAGTGGGTTTCTTGATTGATGTATCAATGATATGATCACCACTACATTTAAGACTTTGTATTTATTTCTTTAATGCAAAAAAATATATGTATGATGGCCACGCATTCTATGATATGCACAATAGTATTTGGATCTCCTTATAGGATGTAGAGGAGGTAATTTGATCACTTTGTTTCTATTTTAACCTTTTAGGGTTTATTTTATGTAAATATTATGTTTGATTAAAGGGTTGATCAGTCTAAATCAGATAAATAATTACTGCTCATTTGTTACAAATTTGACTAGCTTTTGACTTTCTAAAAATAGTAATAAATATGTATAACTAAAGAATTATTAAGAAAACACCTAATATGGATGGTCTAAGTGCTAAAAACTAAGATAGGAATGGGTCTGAGTGTTGTCAAATTTATCCCTATATTAGAACCCCTCCTGGATAGTAGCACCATATTTGGATAGATGTACCATGTGGCTCTAGTGTCCTATTAATAGCACTAATATTCTTTGTTCAGGACTATCCTAAACTTTTGTTTGTACAGATGTTTGTGTTTATATGTTATGTTCTTATGTGCATGAAGTTTGGAAATCTATTTTGTGCCTATAATAGCTAATTTAGGATTCAAACCCTAATCTTTCTTACAAGTAAGGCATGAGCTGAAAAGTGTGTTCATTAGTAGGATAGGTTGGACATTCTCAACACCCCATTGTGACAAGAGTTACATACATACCAATACTTCAAGGAGGGATCAAGTCTAATGTGGTTCTCCCCACCTAAGTGTTAGTACAAGTTTAAGTGAAAGTCAGATTAAACATCTTTTATTATCCACAAAAGCAAAAAAACACTATAAATACATGACTTTTAGCCCTATATCCACTAGATGGAAATGATATACAAAATAACTATTTAAATAAAAAATAATTTGAGTAAAATCAAATTATTTTTTATTTAAATAGTTATTTTGTATATCATTTCCATATAGTGGATATAGGACTAAAAGTCATGTATTTATACTATTTTTTTGTTTTTGTGGATAATAAAAGATGTTTAATTTGACCTTAGGAGGGTTTTACCTTTGAAAATATATATATATATATATAGGAAATCTAGGTTAAAAGACATAGGTACCATTTTGGGGACACTAGTGTCATGTGGCTCTAGTGTACTTAATGTGACGCTAATATCCAACTGGTTTAAAACTGGGCACAAAGGGTCAAGATTAGGAAATGAGGGTCTAATATTGTGGTTGAGCTGATTATGGATACCTGAGGCCCACACAAAGGCTAAAAAGTGTGATAATGGGCTCTAGGATAGGTCTAAGGCTAAGCTAGGAATAATTAGTCTCGAGTAGCACTTTTATCACTCAAATACCCCTTTTCAGTGATTACATTTCCCTCTTTTATGCTAAAAATACAACAAAATGAAATGAATAGTATAAAGGAAAAAAGAAATAGCCCTCAACTTACCTAGGAAATGAAGCCTGTGAAGCATAGTCTAAGTATGTGAAGCCGTGTCTGTGTATGTGAAGCATGATCTAATGCATGACCTATAAATGAAATGTGCATAGATAAATCCTCACTTAAGAGATATAAAAATCTAAAGACTATGTTGAGTAAATAAATAACTAAATAAAACTGAGTAAAGAGATGGGAAACAGGAAAGGAATGAATACACCTCATTGGGTACATGAACCTAGTGATAAGCTATGTGTGTGCATGTATATAGTGATCAATCATTGAGTAGCTTGAACTAAGATGACAGATAGATCAATCCTTATGTGTGGGTGGGTCAAGAACTCAATCCATTTTTTACTACATTTTTACCCACCCCTGCTCAGTGGATCATGACCTGTGAATAGCTTGGATTGGACTAATAATGTGTCTAACCCTCTCATGTGGGTGGCTCAAAAACTCAAGTAGGATATGAACCCATCATTATCCACCCATGTGTAGTAGATACATGTTAAATTGAACTATTTAAATTACAATAAATGTCTAATTGAGTATATCTAACTATGTATGTCGGCTCTACAACCACTCAAGTACATTAGGTAGCTCTAGGCCATTTGAGAATGCCAACCATTGTAGATGGAGTAAGTCATGAAACTAGTGACTACCTATAATATAATGTCAAGTGTATAAAGTGTAAATAATGACATGGATTTTCCATTCTATATGATCAACTAATGTGTAACTAAGCATATGAAAATAATGTGTTGTACACATGTCCCCAATTTAGTATTTAAGTATATTGATTCTAGACTAAATTGTAATAATTGTATCTGAGTACCTAAACTAAATATGGCAATGATCATGTCATGCATGATGCCCCCAATCTAAGAAATTGACATGAATCTGAGTTCAGCTAATGTGAATCTGAGTAAAAATTGAGTATAACTATCAAACCTATAACTAGATCTATGTAAACTTATAATTTACTTGGTCTATTATTCTAGCCAATTTGAGTTGTCCTAAAATTAAGGCTACTAGACAATAGTGCCACATCTTGGATAGTAGTTCCATGTGGTGTTAGTGTCCCTATTTGGGCACTAATGTCTTTCTAGTTTGAATTCTATGTCATTGTATTTATTTTTGAGTCACTATTTTCTCCTTGTGTTTACCTATGTCTAATTTTCTAAAATTGAGCTTGTGTGCTAAAAAATGTTATGTGAGTGCAATATAAGAGCCTGATTTCTATGACAAACCCCTATGAATGTGCCTTATTTTGAGGGTAGTTACTGAACCTATGTAATAACTTTCCTCAAAATAAAAATCTTTACAAAATGTGTGTTATCCAGAGCATTTATGATAACTATGTGATAATCCAATATAATGTGCAAGCATAACATCAAAATGCAAGATAATCTAAGCATAAGTATGTAATGTAAGATGTAGGTTATATATGGCATTGTACAAGGGTGTCAATATAGATTTAATCAATGTATGTAATAATAAATGAGTATAACTAAATAGCTACCTAGAGGGATGGGGCATGGTGTCCATCACAACACCCAAGTAAGAAGGGTAGATGCATGATGTCCCTCATGGCACTAAAAATTGGTGTGTGTAACAATAAAAAACAAGTGTCATGGCCAAGATGCATACAAAAAAGCATACATACAAAATACATGAGGCACACAAAGTAGGCCAAGGGGCCACAATACAAGGGACATGGGCACATGTCACTAAATTTGAGAAAACAAGACATACAAGAACATGTTCAAATATCCACATATGCAAGCAATAACTAAGTTAGCTTAGAGCCACATAGAAGGACATGTTTAAATGTCTGCATAAACAATAATAAAATCACAAACAAGGGACATGGGCACATGTCCAATGAATACATTATATGAATAGAAGTGGCATAAATCTAAAGAGCAATGGCATATGTAAATGCCCTCAAATATAGGAAGTAAAGAAATAAAATCAAGTATAAACTATGAAATCTATAAATGAAAGCATGTATAACTATGTAATACAAATTTGTGTAAGAGAGAGGATATACATATGTTGAGTCTAAAGTAATAATATATAGAAAAACATCTAAGTAAGAATAACATGATCAATAAAGAGATATAACAATGCTAAAACTAGAATGTAGAGTATAGAATGATAGAACCTGGTAATAGAAATTATGCATTGGATGCCCCCAAGTGGGTGAATGTGTCAAGTGAAAAACCATGAATCATTGTATATGCCCCTAGTGGGTATATGATAGAAAGAGTGGATCAGTGTAGTGGACCTGAGTCTTGTATACAATCTAAAAGCACTTGAAAAGAACAAGTGAAGGACATAGTATGCTAAAACCAACTATGATAAGATAGATAGCATATGTAGTGTCTGGAAAATAAAATAAATGTAAACATATCAATGCATACAATCTATAAAATTTTGTATTTTATGAGTAAATATTTAATTTTTTTTGTGTTTTTGACATGTGTTCTTTGTGTATTTTATGTATATAATCTATGTACAATCAAATGAAAATGAATTATGTACAATGAACAAGAGAGAAGGAAAGTACGTAAAGAAGAGAGAAACCATACTAACTGATGAATCTAATGGGGGCTTCACTATCCTGATGACCTATGTCAAATCAAGGAACTATGATCATCTATGTTATGTGAAAGGAAAATTGTGTTCCCATAATCTATTTTACTAAATAATCTATATTTGTAAATGTATCTGTATATGCCTATGTACTAGTGCTAAGAATTTACTAATTATGGTGTCATGTGAACTATAGGGGTCTTAGGAACCCATCTGGTATAAAAAGTTGTAGGTGATATAGGTGCCCTATGCTAAGAACCCTGAGACCCTAATAATATTGATCTCGACAAAAAGTGAGTGGAGGAAGGCCCTCTAAAATCTATGACATATCTATAATGCAGGGGTCTCTCTAATAATGGTATTTATGGGAGAGTATACCTCACCTGCAATGGTGGATCTACTAAACTCTATGATGTATCAATAGTAACTCTACTCTAAGTTTTAATTGATAACTATGCTATATATGGTAATTGTGTTGGAACTCTAATTACTGATTATGGAGTAATTACCTATGGAATAGGTAGAAGATACTCGTATGGAAGACCCTCAACATTGACCACCTAATTTGCATGTATGTATTTCATGCATCTATGCATTATGGATGGGATTCATCATAGTTATTGTAACCATGGCCTACCCAATAACATATCAAACAAACCTGAACTAGGTACTACTAAGAACTAAGTGGCTATATGTGTTGGTCCAACTTGTAATGGAAGCATAATCTCCCTAATGGAGCTCTAAACATGACCACTAAAACCACTAATAATTGTGTATATGGGAATATATCATGTTATAAATACCCCAAATTATTTAAAAGTTTCAAAGTTCACATGTTAATGTTTGACCCATTGTCAATCATAACACTCTATATAGGATGATGATCTATGTATGCTTGTACAAATAGTGCATGTAAATATGTATCATCATCAACAATCTCCTGCTCTGAGAAGGTGATGAGAGGTATATCTAGGACTCTAATATGGTACATTCCAATGATTTTGTGTAATGGGTGTGCCTTCTCTATAATAGTATGATATGAAGCTAGTGGTGGATGTGCCTGATATGTGTAGTGAACACCTGATGTGATCCCTACCTTATTTTTTGTGTCCTTTAGAAACATATCTAAGAATATCTTTAATGCCTTCACTTTCATTTATTATAATTTTGGTGTCTCTAAGGGTGTGCCCACATCAATAATGTTAACCTCAATCAAATTTTGTATCTTATTTTTTAGGCTTATGCATCTATTTGTTGTATGGGTTGGTGCCTTATGATACTAGCATAATGCATTAAAATCATAGTTACTTAAAAGAAGCTATGTCATATCAACATATTTAATGGAAGGGAGAGATATGACATTGCATTCCAAGAGCTAATATAAAACCTATTTTGGTGACTCTATAAGGTTGGTGAAGATTTGGTATTGAGGAGCACATAAAATCAATCTTAGAGATGGCTCTGAAGCTATTGTAATTGTGTCCTTTTGATCACCCTTGTTCTCGGTGGCCCTTACCTTTTATGGAGGATTATTTTAACTCTTAATATTTGATTTTGATCCATTGGTATACTTTAGTTTTCCCATTGATAAAAGCTTGACCTCTCTTTATTTTACTATGTGGCACAGATCTATGATTGTAGAAAACCTCTTAAACAAGATAGCTTCATATAATGTTGGTAAAAGACTCTATTTGAAGATGTCCTCAATCTCTTTATCTACCATGGGGCTAGTCAATTTAGTTAAGATAGTCTTGTATTATAAGACGTATTCTGTGATAGGCTCATTTGACTTTTATTTTAATTGTACAACTTGAGCATATGAGATCTAGTCATTGATATTGATGGAAAAGTGTGATAAAAAAATGTCTACCAAAGGATTGATTGATTTGATACGTCATAAAACCACTATAGGTCATAATCCTTTAAACTACATGGAAACAACTTTGTAAGAATCTAATCATTGGACACTTAGTCCAAACATGTTGCATGAAAAACTCAGAGATGGTGTTTTGGGTCACCCTTACCATCATATAATGTAATTTTACATGCCATGAATTTGGATGGCAAGGGAGTTACCTCTATGTGATGTGCTAAATTTGTATGTAAGATAATATTAGAATCTAAGGGATGTGATGGCCTAGTGGCTCCATTCTCAATATGTAACACATTAGCCTACAGAGTATGGACCTCGTGTATAAGGGATTTTACATCTGTAGTAGATGAACTAGCCATAAGAGGTGTATTTATCACTAAAAGTTATTGAATTATAATTTTAAGTTATGCTAGCTGAGTTAGCCCCAATGTAGTTGAACAATGATATTAGCTGGGGGAGTTGAATATTAAATATTTTTTATTTATTAGAGTTCTTCCTGAATAATAGTGATGAGGTCATATTGCATATCCACATGTTTGGACACAAAATATTGAAAATGTTTCTTATCGGTCACATCAAATCAATTTTTGAATTTTTCCATTATAGTTTGGGAAGTAGGAAAACAAATTTTTATATATTTTGAACCTTTAAAAAAAATTAATCTAAGAAATATTGCAAAAAATAAATATTGAAACAAATCTAAAATTTTGGAACTAAATTCTGAGCATAGACACAAAAAGGATATAAACCCTAAGATCATCTAGGGTTAGGTTTGAGCAATGTTCGAAGTAATTTGAGTTCACAAAATGTTTTAACCTTTTAAGGTTTAACTTATGTAAATCTTATGTTTGATTAAAGGGTTGAGTAGTCTAAATCAGGGAAATAATATGCAATAAATAACCACTAATATTTTACAAATTTGACTACTTTTAGACTTTCTAAAAATAGTAATAAATATGTGTAAATAAAGCCTTATTTACTAAACACCTGATACAAATAATCTGAGTGCTAGAAAATGAGATAAGAATGGGTTTAGGGGTCATAAACTGGATCCCTATATAATAAACCCTCCTAGATAGTAGCACCATCATTGGATAGAGATGTCATGTGGCTCTAGTGTCTTGATAGTGGTGCTAATGTCCTATGTGTAGGACTATCCTAAAATTTTGGGTGTAACTATGTCTATGTTTTTGGGTTATGTTCCTACATCCACGGTGTCTAAAAATCTATATTGTGCCTATAATAGCTTATTTATGATGTAAAAGCTAATCCTCCTTACAAGTAAGACATGATCTAAAAAGTGTGTTCATTAGTAGGATAGGTTGGGCATCCTTAACACCTTGATGTGAAGAGAGTTTCTTACATACCAATACTTCAAGGAGGGATCAATCCTGATGTATTTCTCTCCACCTAAGTGCTAGTGTAAGTGTAAGTGATGTTAGTATGATAGTGGCCTTGAGTGCCTTAAGTGTGTTTGAAATTGGAAATTTATAAAATATGAGCTTAGGTTAGTTATAGATGGTAATATGTATAAGTAGGGAAAAATAAGGATTAATAAATTTGATTTTTCTCAACTTGTTTCATATTTGAATAGGTATTTTTCATCTCATTTCCATTTAGTGGTTCGAGGGCTAAAATTCATGTATTTATAGTGTTATGTTTCTTGTGTGAATAATAAAATATTTTTAGACTGACCTTAGGATGGCTTTACCTTTGAAAATATATTCATTCAAGAAAGTGAGGGTAAAGGACATAGGCATCATTTTGGGGACACTAGTGCCACATGGCTCTAGTGTCCTTAATGTGGTGCTAATGTCCAACTAACATGAAACTAGGCACAAAGGGCCAAAATTGGGAAATGATAGTTTAGGACTATGTTTGAGCTAATTATGGACACATGTGGCCTACACAAATGTTGGAAAAGTGTGATACTAGGCTCTAGGATAGGTCTAAGGCTAATTTAGGATTACGTAGTCTCAAGTATCACTCTTATCACTCAAATACCACTTTTAGGTGATTGCAATTTTAAATCATTTCTTTAGAATCTCACTTGGACTTTTAGTATCCTTTTGTTCATTTTATAAATCACTAGTTTTAGATATATTGTGTTGCAGATTTCAATTTAGATACAAAACATTGTTTAGCACAACATTGATAGATAAATATGCAAACACATGATTAAAACTACCATGTTTTAGATCTTTCATGTATGCAATCTAATTTTGTAACCTTTTTATTAACTTATTCATACTAGTGATTTGATCTTTTAGGGATTCACAAGCACAAACCCTAGCTTTTTTAAATATATTATTTCATTTGAAACTATAGGATTGGCCACCTTACCCCTTGGGATTAGCGATGGCATGAACTTAGTTAGATGGCTGGGAGCTATCATTCTCCTTAGGGTTAGGAGGAGGAAGAAATATTTTTTTATCCATTTTAAATGTTCTAAAATTTTATATGAGAATATGATATTAAAGACATACAAGTGTAAGGAGCAATCAATTATGATAATAAAAACTATATTGAATGATTACTGCATTATAAATTTAAAAATAGGAAACTTTATTCCAACTAGGGTTTGCACACAAATACAGAGGTCAGGTTCACAAAATGTTTAACCCTAAAATCTAGATATGGGAAATCTAAGGTTAAAGGGGTAGAGATACTCTAGGGCATAGGTATGGAGACTATCTCTAAAGCAGGCCAATTATTTATAAAATTTAGATAAAAATATATTAAATTTATTATTCTGAGATATGATAAAAATAAAAAGTATAGTTATGTTAGATATTGCAATGATAATGAATACAAGTTACTTAGTTGGTTCTTATACTAATACAAATATAGATCTAAAATAGGTAGAAAGTAGACTAGATTTGAATTCTAGATCAGTCCCTTAATTTTAGAACTCATATCTCTATAGTTGTTAACACTTGCATTAACCTGGGATGGTTGTGTCAACACTATCATCTAACTCAGATTTAGGTGTCTAGTATAGAATACCTATTGAACTAGATGTTACAACTTGGATGCTTTTGGGTCTTGTGTCACCTTCACTCTAGTGCATTTAGATCTAAATATTAGACTGTTGTTCCTTATCAAATAGCAAAACCCTAGTTCCTCATCTTCATATTGGCTATGGGGAAAATGGGTTAGTAGGCACATGGTGTCAAGCTACCCAAAAGACCCATATGTCCATGAGCACTACTTACATACCCAATACTTCAAAGAGTGCCTCATACTTATGTAATTCTCCCCTGTGTGCTAGTTTGTGTGTGAATCAATCAATGTGTGGTAAGAACTTATACAATAGTGAACTAACTTGTAACCTAGAAAATATAGCTCTTGGGTTGTTCCTTTTAAATATGTTTTCCCTATGATTGATATGGAAATAAGATAAAATAGGGAAGCTTTGCTCACTTTAGTGCTTGATTGAGTACCTTTGGTCTTTTTTAGGTATGTTCTAGGTGAGGAATGAATGAGGATTGATCTTATATATATATATATATATATATATATATATATATATATATATATATATATATATATATATATATATGTATGTATGTATGTATGTATGTATGTATGTATGTATGTATGTATGTATGTATGTATGTCACATTAAATAACTTATGCCAACCTTTAGGCTATGTTTCATTTAAAAATTAGATGACTTTACGGCACTGGAAACTTGCATTGAAATAGGACACTTGTATTGACCTAGGTATCTGACTAAGACACAAGTGTCTACACAGTTAGAAAATAGGTCTAGATCTTGTAAATACAAAAATAAGTAGGTTTATTACATTTTAGAAAGATATAAGGTCTAAGTCATCAAGACAACATTGGTATGACTAAGAGATAAGTAATTAGGCATAGAGAGATACTTTATGAGAACCTTTTGGCAGTGGGAAAGGCTTATAAGCTGAAGCTACATCCATGATATGTATTTATCAAGTGTACAAGACTAAGATTCTATATAATTTATAAATAGTGTTTACAATTACCTCAACCTTCCTCTAGTTCATGCACCCATCATAATGTTTGGCATGTGTGTCACAACTTCTTTGACTAGGCATACCTCTATTCATCAGAGTCTATATTCATGCAAGCATATACCACTCTTGTGAAAGTGAATAGATTTTTGAATTCCAAATGTCCCACAAGATTAAATACAAGTTTGGACATATTTGTGTTCCTAATGGCATGCCTAACCACCTAAACATTAGGAAGGCACACTATGCTAAGACAATGTGACACTCTAGTATTATAAAAACATTTGTATCTTTACAAAAACACTTTTATAGGCCTCATATGCATACTAACATTGAGAACCATGTCAATTACAACATTTTTGGTCGCATCACAAAGCCCATAAACAAAAAATTGATTGTATACACCATTTTCTATTCCTTGCAAGTCATGGATATCCATTAATATGAATTTCATGTTTATCCTACCTATAAGGAAACATGAAAACCATTGTGTGTTCATTGTAGCTAATATGTTTTTAGAGATGGCTATTATAGTTGATTGCAAGAAGAGCATCAATGCGTGTTCAATCTTCAATCATATTTGGATCCACTTTGGACTAGCAACATCCATAGTATCTAATTACAACATATAGTTTGTTAGTCACTTATAACATGTTTTATGGCAAATTATTGATACATAATTGGATTTATCTACAAACTTTCATCCTCAAATACATAGGCAAATAAAAGTTGTCAAATGCATACTTTTAAGTTTTTTATACATGTACAATAACACATACCCATGCATGTAGGATGGAAGTTTTCTTTACATGATCAAACATTCCTATAACATAGCTCTATATATTTCTATGGGGAATGATCTATTTAACACATGACTTCGGTTTCAACCATTAAGACCTATAGAGTACATATTGTATTGCATGTCATCCAACATGGAATTATATATATAGGAAAAAGAAGTGAACAAAACATAAAATTTTATGTAATGCATCCAAAATGTTTAGAAGATATTATTGTGCCAATAAAAGAAGTATAAATTACATCATAATGCACATTGAACACCTCAATAATTGAAAGTGTATGATAAGGTCTAATTACATCTTAATAAGGAAGGTTTCAGGGGTTCTCATTATAATATCAAGCCTCTAAGTTATGATCATTACACCATATTGTGCATAACTAGACAAAAAATATTTTCCTTGAAATTCCATAATACTTGGGTCCTCATCTACTATTTAATGTGGAAATCGGTAAGCCATAATTTGGACCTATTCTTAAGCAATTAATAACTAAACATCCTCTAGACTTGGATATTGAACACTATAAAGCAATGTCAAGGACTAAATAAGTGAAGTCACAATAATGGGCACCCACCAAGGTGCACATTATATTTGTTCAAAGTGGTCAAGGTAGGGCACATGATGATCATGCTAAATGGTTCATTTTCATAGTCGTCGGGCTTACCAATTCACCTACATGTGCAAATGTAAAGTTTCAATAGCCGACCTATTTTTTTTTACTAAAACTAGAAACATAATGTGTTGGTTGTTTAAGCTCTTTTAAAAATACTTTTTTCAAAAACATATAACACTTGGAAATAAACCCCTATTTTGATATTTAAAAATTGCCAAAATAGGAAGTAACTGAAGCTAAAAACTTGTTGACATGAGGGTTTATAGACCATGTGTAGGAGGATAAAATAACATCAGTGAAGAAACCATATGGTTAAATGAGATAGGAAATATGAAGAGTGTGGTTTAAGTGATTCAACGACATCGGATCAGAATGAAGAGGTAGCACATATGAGATTATAGTTGCAACAAAAAATTTAAAAAATGAGACTAGTTAATTCTTATGTCAATGATCCTTCATTTACATAAAACTCATTAGATTTGAATCATAGGAAAATTTGGGATGCAACGAGAAGAAAAAATTAAATAAATATTATTGCATGAAGAGAGTATTCAAATCATTAACATAGGTCCCGTCTATCATGCCTTGCCTTGTGATACAAGGTTACTGGGGGATATTGACCTTATCCTCATATTTTTCTTTCATGCATGTGGTTGTGTTGAAGAATTTACCCTATATACCTAAATATAACATAATAAAAGGGCTAGTATGATTAATATTAGATCATAAAACGTGTTTAGCCACTTATGGTCTTTATGGTGTTGTTTCCTCATTTTTGAATGGATATATGTGTATATAACTAAATAATGCATATAATCCTTATCAAGATCCTATATGGATCACATTACACTGGATGTAATATATTGTCTTCCTTGTGCTTTCCAAGCATTTATTGAGGTATATTTCTTAGCATTGAATAGTGAATCATCATTTTCTGAAGATAGGACATGTTTTAGAGATGGCCTCCTTTCTAATTCGATGAATACAGTATGAGTCCAATTTGTGCTTATTTTAAAAGGACTCTTATGTAAGGATATTAAAAAGCATGAGAATCAATTTATTACCAATATATTATATGCCACCTCCTTAGTCTTGAAGCACCTTGTCATGTGAGATATCTCCACTCTTTTTACGTCCTATAATTATATTATTTGGCCTCAGGTTTGAATTTATACAAAATGTATTCTTTAATATTCTAAACAAAGTACATCATTTCTACAATTTATATTTACATATTCTCATATTTCATTGATTAATTAAACCTTATTATAGTATTTATGTATTTTTTAAATGATAAATTAAATATAATATATATAATTATAACATGATCTTGAATTTACACTTTCAAGTGAAATATATTTATTAGGCAAACATCATTACCATTCATATATTATAAATGAGTTTAAAACACCACTAGATAACACATGCTCAGTTTTGACCAACCCTCACCCAATAAATTGTGATAAATATAAGTTTGAGATCAATTAACAACTAGTGGGAGCTGTAGAAGGTTTATGGTTAAACACGATGCAGAATACACTAGTGGTTAGCTAGGGTGTTATGTTACTTTGTGTTATATCTCAAAAACTTAAAAATTTGTATGTTATATTCTTATTAATTTTATCTCTTGACATAATGAATGAAACGTTTTCATTCCTCTTGCATTATGTGTCTCTTCAATGTCAAATTTTCATCAAAATGTTTGATAGTTAGTAATATGGCATTGATGTTGGCTGTCGAAATACAATCAATTTAGAAATATAAAAATAAAATAAATAATTAATCTCCTCTCCAAGCACCTTGTGTCAACTAGAAAGAGGTGGTGTTTTTTGGACCAATTTGGGAGCACCAGTTATCTATGATTTTTTCATTTTTTTATAGCCACACCTATCTTTTCATATTGCAAATTCTGAAATCAATGTCATTTTAAGACCCTTGTAAGACTTGCAAGGATAGGGATCAATTCTGAAACTCATCCATCAAGTATGTAACACATTCAGTTTGTCCTCCTAAAATGCTTCAGTTGGTTAAATAACTCAAGATTCAAATCAATTAAGGAGCAGGGTCAAAACAAAGCTTGGAATTGTTCTTATCCTTAGGTAAGTGATTTTTTTCTATTATCCATCCATGGTTATTTTTGGAATTTCATTCAGCCTTGCCCACTTAGTATTTTAAATTATTGTGAGTTTGTTGATATTAATTCGTTATTGTTTTTATTTCTGAGTATGCTTTAGGGAATAATTCCCTTGTTAGTACCTATCATAAATGCATGGCACTATAGTTTTCACTATAGGCATTGAATTTTGTCAACAAAAATATGGGACCAATCTAAAGCCACTGCTACTGAAAAAATTGCTAATTATATAATGTTTGTGGATGCTACTTAATAATTTATCAATTTTTCCATTGAAATTAAACATCCATTAATTTCCCTATTCATAGTCCAATAAAAATATTTAAGTTTCCTTTAATTTTAAAAATATCTATGTTTCAATTGTAGACATTAGGGGCAAGATGGTGGCTGGGTTACTTGTAACTTATTTTTGTAGCCACGTATGGTTGTCCAAGCACCAATGAAGGGACCCTTATTAGTACCTACCACTTTGGTGTTATTTTGGCCCTTAAAATTAAATAGTGATTATTTTTCCTGTTATGTGTCCAGTAAAAATATTTAGATTAGTTTTTTTTCCAAGGATTAAATGTTTAATTCTAAGTATTAAGGGAAAAAGTGGTGGCTATAACAGAAAGTTACTCTGGCAGCTGTGCTAGTTGTAAAATTTTGTTATAGCCACATGCGATTTTCCAAGGACCAGCTAAGTCAGTCTCCATTTTTAACCTCTTCTTGACATGGACACCATTTCTTCACATTTGGATTATTACTATTGTGTGACTACTAGGACCTGCCAGTGGACAGTTTTATTACAAGTTTTTTTAAACACCTTCTAAGCATAAATTTTACTTTTTCATTTATTTATTGTATCCTCTCTATAAGAATACAAGATTTTATACATATAAGTAACCACCAATTTATGAGTATATAATTTTTTTGACAGAGTTCTCAGAGATTAGTTATTATAATCTCAGAAATGGAATGAAAACTTTATTAATTTAATTAATAACTATTACAAAGATATTTATTTGCATGAAAATACTATTTGTGCATGTGCACATCTTTGTTATGCTATCATAATTTTCTTGTGTTATCACAATCTTCAAAATGGTAAAATATAAATTCGCACTAAATGGTTCAAAGACATGTCTATATCTGTTGTAGGTAGTTGTATGTGCCTACTTGATTTGACTATTATATTTATACCTTGGGGTGACCTTCAATGCAAATATTAAACATGAATGTACTATAGATTGAAAACCAATCTCTTTTATTGGTTTTCACATACTCACTATCTCCACCTGGACACATATTATTCGAACAACAAATAGCTTATTTTCATTTATGTTAGGTCCAAATGGACCTATTTTACCTTTGTGCATCATGGAACCCAAGGACTCTTTACATACAATGATCTCCTTTAAATAATGATGACATTACAACCTCATAAATTTGGGTGTATATGTTCTAGATCCCTAAACTAGGAGCTTAGACTAAGCTTTAATGGTAGCCCATACATTTGACATATTTATTCTAGATCTACCTGGTTTGTATTTGATTTTGGTTCATTTTCATTTGCTTAGGTCAAAATATGCCTCATCGAGTTCCCATCAAAAATGTCTTGGGCTCACCTTCGTTGATTGGTTATCGATATCGACTTAGACCTATTGACTCTTTGACCCAAATATGTACTATTAAATCTCTTGGTATGAGTTAATGCATACCATTAAATCATTGTGAACCACTAACACTATTCATCCATGTTTTCACTTCATTGATCTTGATGTATAATTGCATGCTGACCATTGATTTTGCCTTTATTTTAATGCCAACAGCAATTTTACAAGGCTCAAATTTGACATCTACACAATCATCATTTGACATCCACATAACTATCATTAACATCCACATAACCATCCAATTTGAATGATGATGGTTATTTGTTTGATATTTATTTTGACATCCACATACCCATCAATGATGTTTATGTGACTGTCATTGATGCTCACATGATCGTCACAATTTAAACCCTAGTGGTTTAATTATCAAGCTTAACTTTAACATTTATGTGACTTTTAATGATGTCCATATGACCGTTATAATTTGAACTCCAATGTTTTTTTGTTGCGGCCTAATTTTGACGTTTGCGTGAATGTCTTACTCTGTTAGACCAGCTTTAAAAGCTTAGATATGGAAGCAAAAAACTCATGAAGGCACCAAATTTGTAAGAGATGATCTTAGCACTAAGGGAATTGATTCCATGTGATTCTTTGGGTTTACAAGGTTTCTTGATCATACTTATAAAATGCACAAGTGGACCAATTTTTTCATTTCTATGTGATAGGCAAGACTACCTGGTCCTTTTAGCCTTATGTATAAGAACTTTTGCTTGATCCTTTAAGCTTTGATGAATTCTCTAAGTATTTTGCACTCACCCATGACCTTAAACTACTTGAACACCATTAAACCTGCTCCCAAACCCATTCCTCAAAGATTAACAAAATGTACTTTAAACTAGCTTAAAATGTTTGAAAAGATTTATAATCACTATGATATTCTCCTTATCATTGGATCCTTAATTTAATCTAGAACTCTACTTAACTTCCTGCTCCATGCTTGATCTCTAGAACATTTTATTGCATCCAAACAAAATTTTGTATTTGGGTCAAATCTAGATACCATTTCTCTAATGTTCATCCATGAAAAATGCTTGTCATACTTAAAACCACTATGTGAATAAAAAAAAATTCTATGTGTTTCTCTTGATGCCACATAGGCCTGAGGACCCCACACTAGCATATAACCCTGATGCAAAATTTGAGCACCAATAGTTAGGATTCAAAAAATAGTAATTGAATAAATAATATGTTTTAAAGGTTTCATTGTTTGTAAGATCTCTTGTGTTATTAACTAAGTATTTTATAAGTTGGGTGCTAATAATTCATCTTAAAGCATATTAACGCATGGATTCTTACTTGTGCTTATTATTGATTTAGGAATTAATTTTTTTTTTACTAAAATCATTATCACTGAAGACATGACAAAAATTCACATCTTCAGCCAAAAGGAGTAATATATAAACATTTATAGCATTAGAAATTATTTATCTATTTTGAGGTTTACCTTAGCTATGAAATTATTTTTTGTTATTTATTATTTGTTTCTTTCTATTTCAAACATTAATTATTGTTAATAGATTGTCATATTACAAATGTTTATCTTCTGGCCAATCCAAACATTTATATCAATTGACAAATACATTTGGGCCATGTGTAGTCTATTGAATATGATATTGTGTGTTATCTTTTAAAAAATGATAATGAGTTTCAAATGATTTTTATATTATAGATATTATATTTACCTTCTCGATTGACGTATTTGAAAAGGTACTTGTATTTCTTTTTGAAAGTATTTAGAACAAATACGTTTGAGAAAAAAATGAAATGTTATAGACTATTTTTTAGGAAATTTACTTATTTTAAAAAACAAAATGCAATTTAGCTTCTTTTATGATTTCCTTAATTATTTACTTATTTGAAAATGTACTTTCATTTTTTATTTGATTTGAGAGTATTTAAAATAATTCAATTCACCTATCTGCTGAGGTATTGGAGGTTTTTAATTTTCTTTTTAGCTATCTGGATTCATTGAATTAGAGTGAATGATTTATTGCTACATAAAAAGCTTTATATAGAATTTAATTAATTGTAGAGCAAGATTGAATTAATATTTAACTATTAATGGAATAAAATATTGATTTTGGTGAATGAAAATGTTATTTTTGTCATCGCTAATGCAATTGCACTTTTATGCAATAGGGAAACCATGAAAACCAAAAAATGGAAACCAAAAAGTAGATCAAATGAAATGTTAATAGATGTTGAAACATATAAACAATAATCGAAGATGTTGTTTTCAAACATTGATGATGCGCTAAAATATAGTCACTTATTTTGAATTAATTCATTTAAATACAATGTAGTTGGTTGTCTTTTTTATGCAAATTTAAGTTTTACTAAATTTTTGTTACACATCAAATGAACTACGAAATGGAATGATTGATTATTTCATAGTATGCTTAAACAATAGAAATATAGATGCAATATGGTCATACAAACATAAAATGCATTCTGATGTGCTTTACGATTTTCATGGAATACGTGATAAAGAAACTTATTTACGTAGAATGAGGCTTTCTACAAAGAACAATATAAATGTAACCAAAATTGGCCTATGGGATGATACATTCTGTATCTAATAGATATCTAAATGGTTGAACATATCAATTTTATTATGGTCATTAATACAGAAAAGAAAGTATTTACACTTTAATATAGAATCATCAATACCAGAATATTCAATATTATTTCACAACAATAATCCTGCCTGTGGCCACTATGAGCCTTTATTATACAAAAGAACAAATTTTGAAACTATTGAAACTAGTGAAATTGAATAATTAAAATTGTCAAATACATGTGCAAATTTTCAATGTGAATGAAATGTTATTTCATATGAAATGGATAATTATGGCCTTTATCTAGAATCACCATTTACTAATAGTTGTGGTGAAACTATATTCAATGCAATAAGATTATTAACAAAAAATGAATTTGATATCCAATCTCTTAGACACTATATGGCACAAACATTTTGCAATGCAATTTTCAAAACGGACAAATATGCAATACATTGTTTGCAGTTATGCCAATTAGAATTATCAAAAAATGAAAATAGAAACATCTCGAATTGGAAAGAATATATCGATATGATTGGAATGTCATATGAAAAAGGAAAGATAGAGGGTGTCCATTTATGCTTTTTATGGCTTTCAAATATTTTTCAAATTTAAATTCAGAACTGGTCAACAAGAAGCAAAAGAATCATTAACATATACAAAAATTGCTTACAACCAAAAGAAATATACAACATAATTTCATTTGAAATAGACACAATGCATATTCATTATGAACCTTTATGAAAAAGATGGCAAGTATCAATTTCAATAAATTTGTCACATGTGCCTATACATATAGTAGATGAAGAAATGTGCCTACAAAATTTAAATGCAATAGATAAATCTAATATCATGTCTCAGAAAACAAGTGCACAAGAAATTTCCATCTCGATCCTATCACCATGTAAAAAATAAATAATGATCAAAAAAGAAGACAAACAAATACCTGGAAAAAAAAGAGGAAAAACATTGCATTTGTTAAAAAAACAAATTCGTGAACAAACAATAATGGCAAACATTGTAGAACAAAACAAGGACAATTTTTTTAAATGGACAGTGATAAAGTTCTAATGGTTATGAGAATAGGAGAAAGAAAAAATGTGAGTGAAAAATAGCTGCCATTGAAATGCAATACAAAGAAACATATATCATTTCACTATTTAAAAAAATACGCAAAAAAATAAATAATGAACATGCAATGCAAATAGAAAATTAAAAAATGGAAAAAGCAATTGAAATATACTCATGAGAGATTAAAGATACGCCTACCATTGCTTGTTTAGTTAGTAAATGTTTACACTTTAAAAAAGACATAGTTAACATTAGCAAGGATATCATTAACATTTGGTCTTCGATTACTATTGATTTTGAATTTGAACAAAATAAGATAGGACAATAACTATGTAAATAATACAAAAACTCAATTTAAAATGAAAAGATGCCTATGTTCACTTGTCCTTTTCGAATAAGAAGAAAAAAATTAATAGAGACATTTCAGAAACTAAGCTCACTAGAAGAAAGATTAGTTTCTATGTGTATGAATTTTGCACAAATAAGACAACTTGGATATAAAAGAGTACAAATAGAATTGATTGGAAGAATTATAAATGTGCTTTTTTATTTTGACCATATTCAAAAGGCATTGCCTCAAAAACCTATAAACAAAGTTCAAACAATTACAGTTAAAGTATAACGTAAATTAGAATATGAAAATGCATATGTAAGAGGGATATTAGGCCAACATGTGTCATGGATGCATTGGTTGAGCTATGAAAAATGCCATTGTATATGCAAGATAGAGTTTTAATTGAAAAATAATTGATATGCCACACTTGAAAATGAAATTATGCAATCAACAAAGGACATTGACAATGTAGAAGACATTAACAATAATGCAATTAAAAATGACACCCATCCAATCACAAAATCATTTATACATGGATTTGAAACTATACATTCAATAAAAGATTTAGAAACAAAAATTATTGAAATTGCACCATCTAAAAGCTTAAAACCATTAGGTATTTTCCAAGATAAGTTTTCAAAAGAAATGAACTTCCCAACTTTATATTATGGCTGCAGCTGACCTAATAATATTATAAAAATATTTTCATACCAAAAAATAGAAAAATGGGAACTTTTACATGAATATAATAATATTGTAACTCATATTACAAACTTTTTTTTCAAAGTAATTAAAACTATCATACAAGTTTGTAGGTGTGCATGGATATGCATACAGAAAGGTAAATTGAAAGGGGAAAAAAAATATGCAAAATATGTTAAGAGAAAATAAAACATAGAGAAAATGTTAAAATCTCCAATATCTTTTGAATCTCTAAAAAGCATTTGAATATCACCTAACTATTTGGAAAATACAAAGAAAAATATTTTTTCAATGATAAGACAATTAGGATTGCCTACATTTTTTGTTACTTTAACAAGTGGCGAATAATTTTGGAGACCATTATGCAAAGCATTAGCAAATATAACCAAAAAAAACCACCACACCATAATTAAAACATATTTGAAAATGATATTAATGCAATAAGAAGAAGAAATCCAGTAATTTATAGTCATTTCAATCATAGGCCAAATGCATTCAAGAAAATGATGATGCAAAATAAGCAATTATTTGGCCAAATTGTAGACTACTTCTTTGTCATAGATTCCAAAAAAGAAGAAATGAACCTGTTCATTTTATGTTTTGGATACATGATGCCCCTATATATGACCATTGTGAAAATGTGGAGATTGAAAAATCCATTGACAAATATGTGTATTGTAATTTGCTATTGCTTGATGATAATTTAATAAAAATGCAAACACATCATCATACACACACTTGTAAAAAATATAATAAATCATACTGTAGATTCAATTTTCTATTGCCTCCAATGGATAGGATAATTTTACTATAACCTTTAGAAAATAATGATGATGAAACTAAAAATTGTGCTAAAGCTCTTTTGAAATAACTTAAAAATAGAAAATATGCCAAAAGCATAACATTTGAAATGTTTTCAACAAACAAAACTTTGATTAAGGAGAGATATTTAACATTATTATAATGGCTAATTGTCCATCCTATTATAATGTTAAAATAGAACCAGTGGACATGTGGATAAATGATTTTATGATTCATGTTCCCAACCTTTCATATGCAAACATAGATACATAATTTATTCTTGATGCATATTCTACAGCATTGCACATCATACATGACTAAACTAGATCAAACACTGATAGGTTATTTTTGCCAATTATATGACAAACTATTGAAAACACATGAAAACAAAGTTGAATTCATATGAAAGATTATTAACACTCTCCTTAATTATTAACAAATGTCTACTCGTTTGGATGTACACATTGTCCTATCTTTACCACTGCATTATGCTTCAAGAAAAACAACCTTTATAAACACATTACCATTGTCAAATAGAAAATGCATTTTAAAAAGCCCAAAAATATTAGTACAAGAACATGATGATTTTGAAAACATAATGTGTGTTTTTGTCACTAACAAATACAATAGAAGCCCTGAATCTTTAGAGCATAAATGCCTAGAAAAATAAGTAGCATACTATATGAGAACATCTAAAAATATCAAAAAATGAAAAAAAGCACAAATAATACGTTATGTCATATACAATGAACATATCAATCATGAAAACTATTATAGAGAAAAAATGATGTTATTTATACATATCAAGAACTTAAAGAGTCATTCAAATAAAATTTTCAAACATGGTCAATGGCTTATGCTATGCATAAAGAAAACATAGAAAATATCGAGTGCAATTTCAATGCACAATTATAATTAAAGTGGGGGAACATTGACATTGTTGTTGCAGATGTCCAATGAAAAAAGAATACAATATTGGACATCAACAATTAAAATGAACTTGAAAAATGCTTTACAAAAATTGAAAAATATGATATCAATGCCGACATAAAGCATATCACAAATAAAATAACAATAAATACCAAAAGAAGAAACACACTTGAAATAAGCAAACAACCATTCTTCATAAGTAAAGAAGACTATTTCAACTCACAAAAATAGTTGAAATATCAGTAACAACATATTGTAAAAGATATCATAATGAAGAAAATATTATCTCCAAATGAGTCATTGTATTTATTGTTAACAGGCAAAGTAGGAATAGGAAAAATGTATATAGAAAAAGTAATATACCAAGGAATATGTCACTTTTACAATAAACAACTTGATAGTGATCCTCTTAAACCAAAAGGTACTATTGTTGCATTTACTGACAAAGTTGTATATAATGCAAATGGCGCAACTGCCCACTCTATTTTCCAATTACCCCACAGAATGTCTACAATGCTCCCATTGGATTCATATACTTCAGATACAATGATTAAAAGATATGAATAACTATGCATAATTCTTATTAATGAGGCATATGTAATAATAACCCATATGCTTTATAATATAGACAAGAGGCTTCGTCAAATTATGCATACACCTACAATTCCTTTTGGAAAAATAAACATAATTTTTTGTGGTGACTTTTACCAAATGCAACCCATCCAAGAAAATTGGATATTTAAAGATCCAAAATTCCATGGTGAAATAAAACCATATGCATTTTGGACCAATAATGTCAAATACTTTGAACTAGAAGAAGTTATGAGACAACGAGATGGAAAATTTGTTTCAATCTTAAATCATATAAGAACATGCAAGCAAATAGAAAATGACATCAAATACTTAAATTACCATTGCTATAGACCTTCTCAATTTGATCCAACATTTCTGTATTTGTTTCATAGAAACAAAGATGTTTAACTTCACAGTGAGAAAATGCTTATTATTTTGTAAGGAGAAACATATGTGCTAAATGCAATTGACCATATCCAACCCAATGAAATTGACAAAGAATTTATAGATAGTAAAAAACTCATGTTGCCAAATAAAATAATCCTTAAAAAACAAATTCTAGTAGAAATAATTGGTGGAAATTACAATATAGTTGATGGCTTAGTCAATGGTGCAGATGTTATTTTCAAATATTACACAAATGATATTAGTAATATTCTATGGGTAGAATTCTATGATTTAAATGTTGGCAAATTTTAAAGATAAAAAATGAAACAATTGTACACTGAACACATTGATAAACAATGGACTCCTATAGAAAAATTACAATAAAATTAAGCATAAATAAAAAATATACTTATGCGAGAACAATTTCCTATTCAAATAGCATGTGCAAGAACAATTCATAGATCACAAGGATTAGCAATTAATGCTTTAGATTTTGACCCTCATCAAGTGAAATACCATGGCCTCATCTAAATTGCACTATATTGAGTCAACAGCATGGAACATTTGTACCTTATAAACAAATTAGAGAATTAAAAAAATTTAGTATCTAATGAAGTGCAAGGAGAAATGCAAAGACTTCAGCAATTTTCACAATGGCAATTCTTATGTGACTTTAGATACAAACTCTCAGAATATTTCATGATATGTTCTTTGAACACAAGTATCTTGAAATTTTAATTAGAAAACATAACACATGATAATCAACTCATGTATGTGCATGTATTATGCTTACAAGAAACTCAAACAAATACAGTGCAAAATAAAACAATGCTAACAAACAAATTTGAGTGCTTCAGTATAATGAATATTCACAGACAAATTTGAGTGTATCATGACACATTATAAAAAATGAATTTCTAAGAAAACCATTGAAACATTTAATACATCAAATATAAAAATAATTATAATTGACATCAATTATTCAAACATATACATCTGCAATATCAAATATCTACTTAGCACTAAAAGCTCCCCTTGCAGATCTGTTAACACTCATATAAAATGTTACTTCAACTGTAAATGATAATATGAATATCATTTTGATTGGTGACTTCAATATTGACATGATGCAAAACAAAAGTTCATAATGCCAACTATGCCGATGTATGGAAAACCATAATTTATTTCTTATAGCAAAGATGCCAACTACAAATGGAGGAACAGTCATAGACCATTTTTGCTTAAATATTGATCAAAAAAAAATAGATTCTAATCTCTTCCATGCATATTGGACTGACCACAATGCAATTTTACTTGTTTTTCATATTACAAAATAAGCAAGGAATTATATTATTCTATTTTATAAATCAAATTTCAAATGTGACAAATGCAAAATGAATACAACCAAATTGGAAAGCAAATATCAAAATAAAAGGTATGCAATACTTTTTTGTTTGAAATCAATTTCTATTTTTATTTTTATTATATGCATTTTGTAAATTGAAATATACAACTACATTATGGGAATAAAATTAAGTTTATTGCTAATTTTATTTTATTGGTCATTCAACTCAGCACAAATGGAGTAAAATATTGAAATGGAACATATAGAAATAGAATCACAAGGGCAAGTCAAAAGGTATGTAATTACAAATTTTATATTTCTTAAATTCTACTGTTATTTAGAAAATGATAGTAACTGTTAAAAAAAATGTAGACTAAAAAACTCAAGCCATATGCAAGTCACAATTGACAATATCAACAACCACAAATGTGGAGAAATATTTGAAGGTGATGTCTTTGTGACACATATAAAAATACTTGACAAACAAAAAAAAGAGAAATTTTATGAGTTGATTCAACATACAATAAAGGAGAGATGATAATAACCCTGAATATAGCAAATTTGTTAATCCGTATCCATGAATAAAAATGCTTACCACATAAAGGGATATATATCACAAACTTTTCTATAGCTCCAAAAAGTACTTATGATTGTGGTGACTATGACTTTATTTTAATATAAATTAAGACTAATGCAATGGAACTCATAGATCCAGTTTGTCCAAAGCATATGTTCATCCCCAATTCAATAATTCAACATGTGGCCACCATGGACTACTATACAACTTGCATGGTAATAGCTCTTTGTACATCTGCAACAAAAGTTGGAAATCAGTTTATTATGGAAATAACATATGGAAACTTGAAAAGTAACAAAGCCAAAGTAAATTTAATTACATTTATTTAAATCATGTTACTCCAAGAAAATTTATTACATGCTAGTATCAAATTACTAATTCTCTATTTATATTGACAATTTTTAGGTCTACCTTTCTATACACTGGAAACTAAATATAATAAAATTGAAAACAAGATCTGTAAGAAAGGAACCTATAATTTATCTTTTTAAGAACCTTGAAAAATGACCTAATGCAAAATATATGAACTTGTGTAACACCCAATCAACATTCATCACCTGTGTACATGCCAAAAGAGCCCTACAACACTTGCAAATGTTAGTAGATACAACTATTGAGGTAAATGCCAAATGTGAATGTGTCTAGTTTCTTATTCCATTTCAAAAGAAAACTAACATAACATTTTATCCTTTTTGGTTTCAAAAAAAGGTGCATGGTACTTTAACAATTATCTAAGCACACTCTAACCCCTTTCAGCCTATATGTAAAAGTTGCAATCTTGTAATAAAATACTTTAGGCCTACCCATACAACAACAACATATTACAAAAACTATACAAGTGAATGTGAATATTTATATTCCCACTGACTTCTCTACGATATAAATACTACCAGCAATAGCAACATCTAATGCATTGCCAGAGACGATGTCATTAACCAATTGCTCCCTTCAATTAGACAAATGGCACATGTTGAATACATGGCTGACAAAGAAAGCATAGTTGAGCTTTTATCAAGATTGACAATGCAAGGTGGTTTCACAGTGGACAAGAACAATGTCATTAAGCATATCACTATATCAATTGAAGCAGAAGGTATGCAAATTGTTTAGAACACTATTTTTTGAAATAGAACCAATTAATTATATAAAATATACACATTTGAATAAATTTAAATTTGAACCTCTCAAAATAGTGATACTAAAAAAATTAAAATACAACTGGCTACTTACTTTCACAAGCTAGCAGTCATGCATCATCAAGCCACAGCATGCCCCCCCCCCCATCTTTCTGAGAACAGGTATGTATAAATTTCAATTAAAAAAAATGATTATAGCATTATAAAAATCCTAATAGTTTTATATATTGACAAAAAAATGGTGTTTAAAAAAAAAATATTATCATGATTTATTACTTTGACTATCACATGGTATAGTGAAAAATTATTGCATAGTTTTCAGTCACTGTTAACTATCATTGTGTTTTGCAGGGTCCACCATGAAAGTTTTGAAGGAAATAATGTAATAAGGTGGTATATGTAACCAAAAAAAAATGCAAATATAGACAAAATGAAATCAGTATAGTTGACAAACCAATACAAAAGCTAAAAGAAAAAGCCAATTCTACACAGGATACTGTATTTAATGAAAATTAGCTTGCTTGTAAATTATAACTTGATTTTAACTAATTTTTAATATTTTTGCAAACATTTTCTATGCTAAAATCTTGAAATTGGATCTTTTTCACTAAAGTATGTCAATACATGTATAGAAATTAGAAAAAATAGTTATTTCAGTTAACTTATGCAAATGTTTGTTGCTATAACAATAAAAAATGCAATTTTTACTTTGTTGAGTATATAACAAAGAAAATGAAAAAGTGCATACTTTGTCATAGATAAAATAATTAGACTATGTGCAAAATGTGTTCAATATGACTATTGAATACTATGATTTGAATTAACCATATTACTGTGGACAAGTAGCAGGTTGTAATATACTTTCTTTCTTCACTTTCAATTTGCTCTTGAAATATAAATTTTGGCTATGCTTGTTCAAAAAAATCAATCTCCCAATTCTTATGTTTGTATAGTTGACAAACTAATACAGAAGCTAAAATAAAAATCCAATTCCACATAGAAAACTGTATTTAATGAAAATTAGCTTGCTTGTAACTTATAACTTTATTTTAACTAATTATGAATATTTTCAAAAACATTTGTTATGATAAAATCTTAAAATTAGATCTCTTTCACTAAAGTATGTCAATACATGTATAAAAATTAGAAAAAAATAGCTATTTCAATTCACTTATGCAAATGTTTGTTGCTATAAAAAAATTTAAAAATGCAATTTTTACTTTGTTGAGTATATAACAAAGAAAATAAAAAAGTATATACTTTGTCATAGAAAAAATAAATAGACTATCTATAAAATGCGTTCAATATGATTGTTGAATACTTTGAGATGAATTAACCATCTTATTGTGGACAAGTAGCAGGTTGTAATATACTTTCTTTCTTCACTTTCAATTTGTTCTTAAAATATAAATTTTGTTTATGCTTGTTCAAAAAATTCAATCTCCCAATTCTTATGTTTCTATAGTTGGCAAACTAATAGAGAAGCTAAAATAAAAGCCAATTCCACATAGAAAACTATTTTTAATGAAAATTATCTTGCGTGTAACTTATAACTTGATTTTAACTAATTCTGAATATTTTCACAAACATTTGCTATGATAAAATCTTGAAATTAGATCTCTTTCACTAAAATATGTTAGTACATGTAGAAAAATTAGAAAAATTAGCTATTTCAGTTAACTTATGCAAATGTTTGTTGCTATAACAATAAAAAAAAATGCAATTTTTACTTTGCTGAGTATATAACAAAGAAAACAAAAAAGTGCATACTTTGTCATAGAAAACATAAATAGACTATCTGTAAAATGTGTTCAATATGATTGTTGAATACTATGTGAGTTGAATCAACCATCCTACTGTGGACAAGTAATAGGTTATAATATACTTTCTTTCTTCGCTTTCAATTTTCTCTTGAAATATAAATTTTGGTTAAGTTTAGAAAATTCAATCTCCCAATTCTTATCCTTTCAATGAAACCAAAAAATAGTAAATGTTTTATGCTAAGGAGAGTGTTCAGGTCCTCTTGCTCAAACATAGCACAACATGAGGATGACCCTAGGTTGTGGGTCACCTAATCTTAGATCAGACCTCTAGTATTTTTTAACAAGGCTAGCTACTATGATTGTTTGTTATATTACTAACCTAAGACCCCAATATTAATGCCACTGGGACTCTATTTGGTATGAAAAGTTGGAGAAAGATCCTGCAACCTGAGATTATCGTTGCATGCGATCATGAATGGTTTCATGAATCTCCTCGACTTCCTCTATGCCATTAGGACTCTGTAAAGACAGAAGTCTCATACTTATGCATCTGACAAAGCCATAATCATGTCTGCTCTAGGTGATTGATCTGACTATCATATTTATGCCTTGGAATGTTTTTTACTTCAAATCTTGAGCATAGATCTATTATAGATTTAAAATAAATTAATTTATTAGTTTTCATATAATTAGACTTGTGCTATGAGATTTTGCTTGGTCCTTGAAAGTTCCAATGATCTCTTGAGGCATATGCAAACTCATCCACAACCTTGAATTTCTCAGACACCATGAAGACCTACTTTCAATCACAACTATGAGTATCTACCCTTACTTTGAAATCTAAATCTAGATCTACTATAGATGAAAACCAATCATATCTATTAGTTTTCCTATAGTCTTGATATCATAGAGGCTCAGTTGGATGCGTAGTCTCATTTTGATAATAAGCTACCAACTTTTGATTTGTATTAGGTCCAAAAGACCTATCATGCCTTCATGTGGCTATAATGTCGATGTTCAAACCTGTAATATCAATTTTGGTTCACTTGGATCATCCTCAAAATATCCTATGGTCGATCTTGTTTATTGGCCCTTAGTTTTTATTTCAGGCCTATCAAATTAAGACACTTGTCAACCTCATGTTTATTTTGAGCTCCATTGACCTATTGACCTTTCTCACATTGTTGACCTCCTTTAGTACAAATGAGCGTGATCCATAGATATTTCACCATTTTAAATAATCAATTGTCATTTGAAAAGTGTTTTTCAATACATATTTTTGATATTTTAATAATTAAATTTAATAATTGGTCGATAAAAATATTTTTTGAGTCAAAGGCATTTTTTTTATAATTTATAGTTTAGTTTTAATTTATTATCAATACTATTGAATACTTTAAGTCTTTTATCATTCAGTAAATTATCTAACAATATTATATATTATATTATTAATTACAATATTATGACAATTTATATTATTATTATACTTCACAATTTATTTTACATAATAATAACACACAATCATATTCTGGTAGTATTATTAATATTAATAGTTTATTATCAATTAGAATAATTTAATTTAATATTAAAATTTATATTTGCATATTATAATATACTATATTATATATTAAAATATACTATATTATGCCATCATAGTATAAAAATATTATAAATATTTAGTTTTAAACATATCATATATACATTAATATGTATTACAATAAAAATATAATACAATATTACGATAATAATATATATTAATACCATATAACAATATATAATATAATATAACATCTTATAATAATATGATCACTTTTTTCTATTTTGGAATAATATTAATAGCAATAATATTTAAAATAATATGATCTCCATCCAATAGGCTTTACATGTGTTCTATGCACAAAAGGCACCTATGAATAACCATTTTAAAAGCCTCCGATAATTCTTTATTTTTCAATGTCAACAAAATTAAATTTTGAAAGATATTAATATAATAATAAAATAATAACATATCCATAACATATAACATAATATTATGACAATAATATAATAAGATATTAATTACAAATTAATATCATATAAGAATATATAAAATAGGCTACAATATCTTACAATACTAAAATAATATGAGTATACTAAATATTATTAGAATTTATATATTTAAAATAAATATTACATTATTATTTTGTAATAGTTTGTCCACGAAAAAATGAGATGGTGACAACAATCATGTGTTTTGAGTGAGATACAAGTATCAATTTATAGTCTTTCACTTTAGACAAAGTTGTTTTGCCAAAAGACAATGCATTTTTAAAATGATATTAATAATTGCAATAATTTTATAAAGAAATTTGTAATTAAAATGAACTATTGCTTTTGATCTTCACAAATATATTGCCTTGAAAAAAAATCGTATAAATCATAAAATGTAATTAGAATTTAATTACATTAAATCCCATCATATTATATTTATACCTTGGCATGTTCTTCAGTGCAAATCCTGAACATGGTTGTACTATAGATTGAAAACCAATCTCCCTTATTTGTTTTCACAGTCACTATCTCCACCTGGATGCATTTTTGTTTTCATTTATGTTAGGTTAAAATGGACCTATTTTACCTCTGTGTGTTGTGGAAAGCAAGGACTCTCTATATACAAGGATCTCCTTTAAATAATGATGACATTACAACCTCAGAAAGTTGGGTCTATATGCTCTAGATCCCTAAACTAAGAGCTTAGATTGAGATTTAATGGTGGCCCATATATTTGACATCTTTATTATGGCTCTACCTGGGTCGTATTTGATCTTGGTTCATTTTCATTTGCTTGGGTCGAAATATACCTTCATCCATGCTCTCACTCCGTTAATCTTGATATGTGATTGCATGTCGACCATTGATTTTGTCTCCATTTGAATGCCAACAATGATTTTACAAGGCTCAAATTTCACATCTGCATGATTATCATTTGACATCCACATGACCATCATTGACATCCACATCATCAATCCTGAATCCATGATTAGATACACTTTGTTAGATCTTCCTAAACCCACTGGCCTATCTTTACCTGCTCGCTGTTAGATTTGATCTAGGTGCCTGAGATTTGGACACTTGTCAGCTCTGCATTCAGTTGGGGACCCTTTGACAATTTTTGAATGTAAATGACTATTTGATGAGGCCCAACTTTGACATCTATGTGAACATCATTAACATTCATGTGAATGTCTCAAGATTTTAAAATATAAATGATTACTTATTGGGGTTCAAACTTGATGCTCGTGTGAACATCTTCATCTGTTGGATCAACCTTGAAACTTGTTTGAACAATTTCCACACAAAAAATAATTCTTTAGATACTTTGCATCAGAGATTTTCCCTGAAATAATTCTATTGGACATTTTGTGTCAGAATAATTTCTTCGAAGTAATTTCCATGAACAATTTCCCTCAGTAATTTGTCTTTATCAAAACTTTTGTTACGGATATTTTGTCTGAAAATTTTGGGTCTTAGGACTTTTTGTCATGAACATTCCTTCAGGATTTTTGTTTCAACCTTTTTGGCAAAGACATTTTCTTTGGGATTTTTACAAAGACCTTTGCCATAGACATTTTCTCCAATACACTTTCTCTGAAAGAATTCATCCTTAACACTTCATCCGAAACACTTTCTCTGAATAATTTTCCCATAATAAATAATTCTTCAGACATTTTGCATTAGGAATTTTCCCTAAAACAATTTTATCACACATTTTATGTCGAAACAATTTCCTCGAAGCAATTTCCTCGAATAATTTGTCTTCATTGGAACTTTTGTTACAGATATTTTATCTGAAACTTTTAGGTCTTCAGACTTTTTATCATGAATGTTATTTCAGGATTTTTATTTCAGCCTTTTTGGCAAAGACATTTTCTTAAGGATTTTTTCAAAGACCTTTACTGTGGACATTTTCTCTAATACACTTTCTCCGAAAGAATTTGTCCTTAACACTTCGTCTGAAACACTTTCTCTAAACAATTTCCCCATAACAAATAATTCTTCAAACATTTTGAATTAGGCATTTTCCCCAAAATAATTCTATCAGACATTTTATGTTGGAACAATTTCCCTGAAGTATTTCCATGAAAATTTCCCCGAACAATTTGTCTTTATCAGAATGTTTATTGCAGATATTTTGTCTAAAATTTTTGGGTCTTCAAACTTTTTGTCATGAACATTCCTTCAGGCTTTTTGTTTTGGTATTTTTAGTAAATACATTTTATTCAAGCTTTTTGCAAAGACCTTTACCATGGACATTTTCTTCGATACACTTTTTCCAAAAGAATTCATCCTTAACACTTCATCTGAAACACTTTCTTCGAATAATTTCCCCATAACAAGAAGTTCTTCAAACATTTTTCATTAGGCATTTTCCCTAAAATAATTCTATCAAACATTTTCTATCAGAATAATTTCCCTAAAGTAATTTCCATGAACAATTTCCCTGAATAATTTATCTTTATCAAAACTTTTATTGTGGATATTTTGTCTGAAACTTTCAGATCTTCAAACTTTTTGTCGTGAACATTCCTTTGGGCTTTTTATTTCAGCCTTTTGGTAAAGACATTTTCTTCGAGCATTTTGAAAATACCTTTGCCGTGGACATTTTCTCTAAAAGAATTTATCCTTAACACTTCATCTGAAATACTTTCTCTGAAAGAATTCGTCTTCTGACTTTTGCTTGATCCTTGAAATCTCTAAGATTTTCTAAGTCCTATGCAACTCATTCCATTACCTTGAATCACTCATTCCATCCAAAACACTGCTCAGCTTCCTACTCCATACTTGACATCCAGAACATGGTATTGTATCTAGGCAAATTTTGTATGTGGTCCAAATATGGCTAACATTTCTAGTGACTTAACTGGGAAGCATGCTTGCTATACTTGAGAACCCAAAAGCTTGCATGTCAATGTTCAAACTTGAAATATTAATTTGAGTTCACTTGGATTGTTGTCAAAGCCTCCTGGGGTCGATCTTGTTTATTGGCCCTCGATTCTTGATTCGGACCTATCAAGTTAGGACACTTGTCATCCTCATGCTTATTTTGAGCTCCATTGACCTATTGACCTTTCTCGCACCATTCATCTCCTTCGATACAAATGAATGAAAGCCATAGATCTTTTGCCATTTGAAATAGTCAGTAGTCTAAGTCTTTTATCATTTGATGAATTATATAACAATATTATATATTATATTATTAATTACAATATTATGACAATCTATCTTATTATTATACTTCACATTTTTATTTATATAATAAGAAGAAATGATAATATTTTGTTAGTATTATTAATATTAATAGTATATTATAAATTAAAATAATTTAACTCAATATTAAAATATATATTTGCATATTACAATATACTATATTATATATTAAAATAAACTATATCATGTTATTATAGTATAATAATATTAGTAAATATTTAATTATAAAGATATCATATATACATTACTATATATTACAATAAAAAACAATACAATATTATGATAATAATACATATTAATACCATATAACAATATATAATATAATATAACAACATATAATATAACATCTTATAATAATATGATCAGTTTTTTTTTAATTCTGGAATAATATTACTAGTAATAATATTTAAAATAATATGATGTCCATCCAATAGGCTTTACATGTGTTCTATGCCAAAAGGGCACCTATGAATAACCATTTTAAAAGAAACCGATAATTCTTTATTTTTTAATATGAAAAAATTAAATCCTGAAAATTATTCATATAATATTAAAATAATAACATATCTATAACATATAACATAAAATTATGACGTTAATAATATAATAACATATTAATATCATATAACAATATATAAAATCGGTTACAATATCTTATAATACTACTAAAATAATATAAGTATACTAAATATTATTAGAATTTATATATTTAAAATAAATATTACATTATTATTTTGTAGTAGTTTCTCTACAAAAAAATGAGAAGGTCATAACAATCATGTGTTTAGAGCAAGATACAAGTATCAATTTACAATCTCTCACTTTACAGTTTTGTCAAAAGATAATGCATTTTGAAAATGATATTAATAATTGCAATAATTTTATAGAGAAATTTGCGATTATAATGAACCATTGGTTTTCTATGTTCACAAATATATCACTAATGTGTATCGTTGAGATCTTCATCCTTCGTCTGGCAAAATAGAACCAATTTTCTTTAACACATGACAATAAGAATTGCACTAAGCTATATATAAATAATATAAGCCTTATACAAAATAAATTGTTCATTTAATGACACTTGAAAACTATAGAAAACAATTTAGTATTGCACGTACAACAATAAAAACATCCATGCTCTTGTGATGCACAATTGCATGTTGACCATTGATTTTGCCTCCATTTGAACGCCAATGTCTATTTTACAAGGCTCAAATTTAACATCCGCATGATTGTCATTTGATGCCCACGTGTCCGTCATTGACATCTGCATGATCATTAAAATTGAACTCCAATGGTTAATTACCTGAGATTTATTTTGATGTCCACGTACCTAGACGTCCACGTGACTGTCATTGACATCCACGTGACTGTTAGAATTTAAACCCCAGTGGTTTAATTGCCAATATTAATTTTGACATCCGTACGAATGTCAATGATGTCCACGTGACTGCCATAATTTGAATCCTAGTGGTTTAATTATCAAGCTTTATGTTGGCATTCGCACGACCGTCATTGATGTCCATGCGAACGTCAATGACGTCTATGCAACCATCACAATTTGAAAGTCAATGGTTAACTATCATGAGCATTATTTTGACATCCGTTCCACTGTCAATGACGCCCATGAGTCTATCAACAACATCCATGCAACCATCATAATTTGAAATTCAATGGTTGAATTGCCACAAGCATTATTTTAACGTTTGCATGACTGTCAATGAAGTTTGTGTGATCGTCGATGATGCCCACATGACATCCATGTGACTGTCACGCTTTCAATTTAAAAGTTAATAAATCAAAGAAGATCTAATGGCATGCCTTTGCTTGAACTCAATTAATCGACGATGCATGAGCAAAGTTCAAATGACAAAGGTTCTAAGATCAACGCAGGAATGACACTTGTCACCATCTCGGTGAGCAAATCAAAAATCTAACATAAAGCATGAGTCAAAAATCCAAGAGCTCCATGACAAGCGTGCATTCACCGACAGGGATGATCCTAGAACTCAAACATAAGATCCAATAGGGAAGGATCAAAGCTCAGGCAAAGAACAAAGTAAATCAACGGTTCACGCTTAATCTTGGATTCAAAAGATCGACGGAGTGCGATTGATCTATGCAAGCAGGATCAATGGTCTGAGACCAACATTGACATTTCAAAGAAGCACATAAACACTTTTCAAAAATCCCTAAATAAACAAAAAGCCACCACATTAACACTTAAAAAACAAGTTCTTCTACCCTGCAAAAAAAACAGGTACTCTCGCTGCAACACAACTATTATTTCATTCCTTATCATGAATTGAGAAATTCAAATAAAATCCCCTACCTTGCTGTTAGGGAGAAAAGAGACATCATCTGCTAAAGTTTCCAAACTATAAATTTATATCATAAAATACTTCAAAATATCTGCTATATGTACTCTTTGTTGGCCGAATATCACAGGTAGAGTAAATTTTCCTCATAAAGAGAATCAGAACAAATTAGCCTTTCAGGGGTGTTGGTAATTATCTTCTTGGTGATGTGCTTACATAATACCAAATAAAATATTTATAATGTACCTATTTTATATGATGGTTGTAGTTGTGGTGTTGAGGTGACTATGTGTTGGACTTTCCTTTTTTTGCCTACGCACTGAGGTAAATGTGTGGTTAATTGCTATTTGGTTGTGCATTACTTAATAGGGTTGTGTTTTGATGTGAGGTGGTGCATGGGTGTATACCGGCAATTCTAAATTATCTTTCCAATTGCATGGGAGTAGACGAATGGCTTCTTCTCTAACCACTGCTTATTGACATTATAATTCCGGACTGGAAATCAGAGATTACTAGATGAATGAGTTACATGAATGAGTTAATGAGGGAAAATGTGGCAATGTTAAACTGGTTTCTTTCAATAAAATAACAAGGGTTGCATAAGAACTAGTTATTTGAGGTTATGTGGTTTATATTGTTGTTCTTTAAAAAATGAATGACTTCTAACTAGTAGTTTCAAAAGAGTGGTAATGAAGCTATGAATAATTGAAAGATCTATTCATATATATATATATATATATATACAATTTTATCTTTTAGATGTCAAGATTAAAGTCTGACTTAAATTAAAGTCATTAATCTTTTATTTGTGGAGCAATGAATTATTAAAATTTGTTGTTTATTTTGTGCAATTTTCCAAAAGACGCCCTTTATGTTGGGTGAGGTGTTTTGAGGGGTTAAATTTTGGCTCAAAATTGCATTTACAGCGTTATTTAATTCTAATAATACTTTTTATTTTCTGACACTTTAGGATATAGATGTAATTTATGCCGGTAGAATCAAATCACTCACCTATCCATTCTCTTAGTTGGGCAACTATTAGAAATTATAAGCTATGTATATCTCAGCATTATTCCAATTTGATTTAGTTCATTATAAAGGTTTAGCCTTGTAAAATAAAATTTACCCAACAACACACTTTACGTGGTTGTTATTTTGATTTTAATTGCTAGTGTCTTTTGGACATTATTCGTGGTTAAACCATTGTATTTATTGAAAATATAAATAGAGAGAGAGGTTCGATGTGAAATTCTCGGAGTGTTATCTTTTTGAAGATTGTATGGCAATTTGCTACCTTCTTAAAAGCTACACTTTCAATAATATCCTTTTGTAAGCTCTGTGAGGATTTTCCACTCTAAACTATCATAAAAATTATAATTACTTATGGAAAAGTCAGATTAACTTATTTAGATGGATCCAGTGATCTTATTAAGACCCACACATTCCCTTAAAAAAATCAAATGTAAAACCCAAAAGTATTAATTAATATATTATCCACTTTAATGATTATCATCTTTTATCATCTTGTTGGCACTACGAACCTTTTATTTACATTCTCTTTCATAACTTGAATGCTAAATAGAAAAAATATATATTTAAGTATTGATCTCGAATGGATATTAAATTTAAAAAATTAAAAAAACAACTAATTATAGATATATTCCCGCAACCATTATTTGTTGGATATCAATATGTCCTTATATTTTGAGTTTCGAGAATATTTTACTAAAAGCCGATTGACCAATAACAAAGCCACCGCAATTGAAGAGAAGAGCATCTCTTGGCCTATTTTATATTTGATTCCGTCCCCTGTGTATTGTATTAATTTAAGATGGGACAAAAGGTGGAGAAAGGAGAAAATGAGAAACCTTTTTAACCTTCTCGCATTAGGTAATGGTATTATGAAAATGAAAACTTTTGAGTAAGCCTATTTAATAAAATAATATTCATAATTCGTGACATGGAATACATATGCTTGATAAGCCAAATTATGTGAATGGAGATAGTTTAAATAATAGTGGAAGTAAATTCCATCATTTGTTTGTCATCTTATATTTATGTGACTTAACATGCTTGTGTGAATAAGAATAGTTTTTTAAATGCATTCTTAATTTTTAATATTATCTTGATTTAAAATAGTTGTTGAATGCATTTAAATTTTTAATATTATCTTGATTTGAGATGTTTATTGTTATAAATAAAATGGAAGATTTTTTTAGAAAAGCAAATATTGTCAGCGAAACGCTGACACAATATATATGTGGTTTTAGTGCAGGGAAGGATTATAACAAGGTTGATTTGAAATTAAGATATCTTTTTCATGTTGTTAAAGTTTCATATAAATGTGTTATTTTGCTCTACAATAAATTAATATTTAAACATAATTATTCCCTCTCTATCTTGAATTACAGAAATGATTCTTCTTATTTCTATTAAAATTCTGGTGGATACATTTCCTTTTGAAGAAAGATTGTATTTTTTGCATTAATAAATAAACATCTAATTTTGTTAATTAAATTTAATTGAAATGTGAATAATTTAAAAAAGAGGAAGTATCACTAAACTTCGTATAAGTAAATTTGGAATCATATCAATTCATTTATGTTTATTATCATTAGTAAAATAAATTTGATAACCTCGTATTTAAGGTGAACAATCTAACTTTAAATTGATATGCGTTAATAAGAGGTGAAACCTTATAAAACATAATCCTTAAATAACTCCTCCTTAAACACATCTAAGAAATATGTTGAATTATACATTTTAATCTTTATTATATTACCCTATTTAAATTATGAAACAAACATCTATGTGACACTAACTTATAAATAGAAGTGGAGGACGGGCGAATTCTTCAGATAAGGGGCGAACGCAGCAAAGAAGAGGAACACAAGAATGAGAAATATCAGTGTGTGGAACGCTAGCGGGGCAGATTCCTGCGGAGATTCAGGCTTCCGGAGAATGCCAAGGTGGAAGAGGTGAAAGCTGCCATGGAAAATGGAATTCTCACGGTTACCGTGCCCAACCAACCTGAGCCCAAATCTGAAGTGAAATCCATTGAAATATCTGGCTGAATAAACGAAAATTGATGCAATTATTTCAATTTTGGGTGGTGATCGCTTTTACTTCAACAGTAATTTTGTATGAAGATGAGAAATGTAGGGGTTGTACTGGTGTTGCGTAATTAAGCTGTCAAAAATAGTGGCGGTAAGGGTTTCGCCATATCCGTGGCGAGGTCCGCGTTGGCAATTGTTACAGTTGTAATGGCAGTTTGCTTTACATTTCTATAAATAAAAACAAATACCTACAAAAATGTGTTATGATTTCTGTATGGTTCCGTTTGTGTTAAAAACAAAAATTGTAGGGGAAACAGGGGAAGCGTTACTTCTAAAATTGTAAGGAAATAATTTCATCTTTATTGCAACGAAGGATACCTGAATACATGTGGTCGATGTTAATGGCGTGTCTTAGAAATATTTTAGAAATTGTTTTCATGTTCTTTCAATATTTTATGTGAAAAATGTCGGATGTGCTAATGCATTGTGATTGGGGTGTCAAAAATGGGGTAGGGTTTCTGTTTGTTTTCTCTGTAGCAAAGTTCATTTTGACGGGGTTATTGAAGGATAAGCTAGCATATGTATTTGTTTGGGCTTTCTTTTGTTTTCTCTGTAACAAAGTCCATCTTGACGGGGTTACTAAATGATAAGTTAGCATATGTACCTCTATGTGATTAGGGTTTTAAAAATGGGGAAGGGGTTTCCGTTTGTTTTCTTTGTAGCAAAACCTATCTTAACGAGGTTATTGAAGGATAACCCAGCGTATGTATCTGTGTGGGTTTTCTTTTTAAATTTATGGTAAGAATTATATATATATGATAATTGGTGAATTGACTAAAATAATTAAAATAATGAAAGAGAAAGTGTATTATATTTAAAATAATTATAAAATATTATATTTAAAATAATTATAAAGTATTTAATAATTGAAAACTTAAAGTTGGGAATATTTAATATTTAATAATTGAAAAATTATTTAATAAAAGAAAAGTTAAGAAATTAGATATAAAGTTGTATAATAATATTGTGAGGGTTTTTGTTTTTAGAATTATATATATATATATATATATATATATATATATATATAACAAAAAATAAAAACACATAAAAATTATAGCAAGGTTGTCTTCAAAATAGTATTAGAGTATGATAGGTTAATTTGTGAATTGATATTTAATAAAAGAAAATTTAAGAAGTTGGATATAGAGTTGTATAATAATGTTGTGAGGGTTTTTGTTATTAGAATTTTCAATATATATATACAAAAAAATAAAAACTCATAAAAATTATAGTATGGTTGTCTTCAAAATAGTATTAGAATATGTTAGGTTAATTTGTGAATTGATATTTAATAAAAGAAATTTTAAGAAGTTGGATATAAAGTTGTATAATAATATTGTGAGGGTTTTTGTTATTAGAATTTTCAATATATATATATACAAAAAATAAAAACACATAAAAATTATAGTAAGGTTGTCTTCAAAATAGTATTAGAGTATGTTAGGTTAATTTGTGAATTGGTATTTAGAATATGTTAAATTAAGTTTGTGGTGTTATAGAAATTTGGAGATTTTATTTTTAGAATAAGTTTTAAGGAAAATATGAACAATAATATCTCATATTTTTAGATTTTTAGATGTAATAGATATTTAGATGTAATAGAAAAATTATAAATATTGAAATATTAAAATGAACATTCTTTCTAAACTTTTAAAAAAACAAATTGTAAAATATTGTAGAGAATGGATATGAAGAATTAACCATGAGAATATTCTTAATAATATGAGTTCAGAACAAAATAATATATTAAGAGAATAAAAATGATGGTAAAAAAAATATGTTCATTTAACAATCATGTGTTAGATAATATATTAAAATAAAATAAAAAGGAGGATGCAAAAGATATGTTCATCTAGGAATCAATGGAGGGATTCATAATTATAGGGGTAAAAGTAGTGACTAAATTCGAACCACGTTTTAAAAGGTGGAAAAATGTTTATCAAAGATTAAGTAAAGTGCCTTATGAGATTATAAATGTTTAAAAAAAAAATTGAGAATTCTTGGATGAAAGAATCAAAGAATATGAGTGAATTTTTCCTTTATGTAATGGGTATGATGAACCAAGCAAAGTCTCATGGATATAATTGTTGAGAAGATTTTGAGAATTTTATGTTGAGAAGATTTTGAGAATTTTATCAATAAGATTTGATTCCATAGTTGTAGTTATAAAGGAATCTAGAGACATATCAATGTTGATCGTTGAAGTTCTTTACAAGCACATGACCAAATGATGAATATAATGGCAAGTCCTTCTTGAGAATGCATTTAATTTATAGATGTTCTTCGAATAAAAAGAGAAAAGGATAGATTATCATTAGGGAGAGTCATTAAAAGGAAGAAAACATGTAACACACACCAAAACACAACTCAACAACAATGTTTTAAAGAGCTGAAAACCTGAGAAAATGCATGAAAGTAGTGTTTTACAGGGGTTTTCAAGTGCTTATGGATCCGTATAGTAAGTTCATGGAAAGAAAAGGTTAGGAATCCTTAAATGGAACTCAGTGCAGACATCAGATAAGAGAATCCATGAGTTTCAGAGTCAAAAAGATAAAAAACCGATCCCTTCTCTCAATACCTCTCCTTGGCAGAGTTGGATAGCCTCTCATGTTCTTGTTCAGTATGAACAGGAAAGAGAAAATGATGTCTTGAGATCTTGGATAAAGTAAAGGGGTCTAATGAACTTTTAATATTTGGCATCATTTTGCAAATTGATGACCTGTGCTTTATAAATAATGGTTAAGAATCTAGGCAGTCAAACTGCTCTTTTGCATCGACACAAGGTCAATATTGGAATGATTTCAATGAATTTCTAACCTATTTGAAGAAAATGGTAATTATGTATATCTTATAAAATCCCTCAAGGTCCTACCACTTCACCTCAAGCCCCAACTTGGCATGTGTGAGCTTGTGGAAGCAAGAAAATCTTCATATGATCACACTTGCAAGTTACAAACATTAGTTCATGGCGTTATGGGGCCTTCAATGCATTATAAATGTCCAAAAAAGTTTGTTGATTGTAATGATGGCTTCTTAAGAGACCCACTCAAGTTTTCTCATCATTAATGGTGTACCTTATAATCCAATGAACCTTCAATTTCTTCAATACCCTACCTTCAAATGGGATTTCCTGTGTAGTTGACCTTTAGTGCAAATATGGACCAAGTGTTTCAAGGTGATGGATATTGAAGATCATTAGAACACTTTGGAGCATGCAAAAGTGTTTTATTCATGTGGAAGAGTCCCTCTTTCATAAGGAACAGGGCTCAATATGGCTCCCAAGACCAATAAAATCATGAACTAGCCTCCCAATGCTTTCATAGACATGTTTAGCAAAGTTTAAGGTTAATAAGCATGGTTTAAGGTATTTGTGAAATCCCAAGTTTCAGTCTCTCCCTTCATATGCCTGATTAACCAACTCCAAGTGCCTCGACTTGTTGAATATATAGCTGGGGGTGTCTAGGGTCTTCATAGGTGATCTTGAACAAGAGTCAATAGTCCATATAGAACCTCAAATAACATATACTGTGTAATGGTCTCATCAATCCATTTCACCCTATAGTAGGCTCTGATTTCCAAACTTAGAGCTCCATAGGACTCTATGACCATCACCTATAGGGTTAAGCTCTTATACCCAAGCTAAAGGCATGGAAACAAGGTCAAATGTTGCATAATACTATGAATATCCAATGGGACTATGAGAAAAAGGGTCTATCCAAGTATGGATGTTGTTGAGAAGTTATGACCAAGTTCAAAAGATCACTCAAGTGCAGTTTTCAAAGGGTTTCCCAAAACTATTATACAACTGAACCTACAAGATGCAAGGAAGCGTCATAGGTTATGAATATGACTACCTTAAATAGAGGTATTGATATTTAAGAGAGCCCAATTAGGTCTCTAACATAGTATAGAATCCCTCCTTTTACTCACGGGCCTATGAAAGAGCTCCATTAACATTCACACACTTAGATCACTACCTACAAGACTGTAAGCAGTCTGCCTCCAAGATTGAATATGAGATGATATATGTAGATGAAAGAGAGAGATCGAGCAAAGGTGTAAATCATAGAAACCATGTTGTGGAAAAGCAAGGGAAACTTGAAAGGATAAGTTAAACTAGTTGGATCAGGGATGTACAATGAGCTAAGTCTACCTAACCAATTGGGATGCCTAATTGATGTGAATGACAATGTCAATAAAACATGTAAGGGTAACCCCAGGCTAATGATGGCATTCATCTTCCTTAGGATCTCCTATGATGATGGTACAATATTGAGGAAACTACTTAGTTTTGATTAGGCATCCATGACACACATCCCTGTATGCCTAATTGTAGGCGTTTAGAGAACAGGGTTGAGGGAAGTCTAGTTCAAAGGGTGTTATCAAACCATGAGATCATGTTACATGAGATTCCAAGTCCATCAACATTTTATAAGGAGAGTAAAGAGTAATCAAATCTCTAGTGGAACAACTAACTCCAACACTTAGGTTGGGCAATGATGGTCATGGCAAGGCTTCAAGAGAGGGATAGAGATGGAAGTCTAAGAAGCTGAAGACAAGTGAAAAAAGGTGAAAAAAAATGGAAAAGGTTGATATGTTGACATTTAAGCCACCAACACACCTACATGTGACTCAAAATCTTGAGACTCAGTTTAGGCCTTTAAGACCTAAAGCCCTCCTTGATCCCTCAAGACCCCATCTTCATCTTTGTGACTGACTCAAAACCCCATGATAGGCCTAAGTTCATTAAGAGGTATATGATTATGATACATGTCCTAAAGAAAGTGTTTTAGATATAGTAAGGGAAATAAGCGGTTGATTTGGTCTCATTACCCCTCTCAAGCTCTGCTACACTAGTCTGGCATTTTGAGCTGCCAACTCCAATGCTCATATCTCACATGGAAAGATGAGTAGGGCCCAATTATCTTAGGTGGATTTGGGTAACCCTATGCACTTACTATCAATGGAGGAAAGAGTTGAATTTAGGAGCTTAACTCTATGAACAATCCTTAACACTGTCAACCCACCTAGAATGTTTAGCAAAGGATCGAATGCTATCAACTTTCACTCAGAACTCACCGTATAAGGTGCATGGGACTAGGAGATATTTGTGAGTTTTAAAGGGGTATATGGTCTCAACATCCATGGAAATAAGTTTTGTATTTGAGGCTTGTACTCTATGAACCATCGTCAAGATGGTAGGGCACTAAAACCCTTCCTAAACCCTGATAAGGAACTGATGAAGGATTTTTACCCTCAAATTCCTTTAAATGAGATGGTTGACTATGGAAATGGTCTTAATGGTCTTCCTTGGTCACATGGGCACAAAAATGGTCCACTAATTGACATGTGTAGACTATATGTTATACAGATCAGGACTAGAAAGGATTGCTCCAAGCCTATGTGCAAGAAATAGGAAAGAGCCTACATGTTTTACATGATTCTAAAGAGTGAGAGACATCAAGAGGTTTAGAAGACTTCATAATGACCACCTACAAGGGTTTCCACAACAAATGGCCACCTGCAAACATGCCTAAGTGCCTAGTTAAGGGACTGTGTGTATGTGAAGAAGAAGCAGGGGGCTTAACCAAGCTAACACAAATGATCCAAAGGCTCTAATAGATAGGTTACATACTCTCAAAGGTTTCCAAGTGCTCTCATAACTCCATTTTGAAGTTAAAACACAATAACCCTATCATTAGGCTTGTTAGCCTAATACCCTCCTCAAGACATGACTACTTGAAGACTAAAGGCAGAGGATAAGAGGGGTTAAATGAGACCTTAAACTATCATGGAAGTACACTTCAAGGATTTTAGATGTGTAAAAGGTGTTTGTTTACAAAATAAAGCTCAATATTGACCATTTTCACCTAAAACTACAGAGGATCTACATGGAGTCTTGAGCACATTGGGAAGGTTGAGGGGCCTTGTACACTAGAATTTAGTGGCATTAGTTCATAGGTTTAAGGTCTAACCTTTATGAACTATTGTTAAGAGTTCACCCCCTTTGCCCCCTTCCCCCCCCCACCAAATAGCTCTCTAAAACCCTAATAGAAACTTAATGGGAAATATATTGATAAATTTCACTTAAATGTAATGAAATGGATTGGGAGACACTTGGAACACCTTTTTCACTCTTAGAAGGTCCTAGACTTGGCATTGGTCTTTACAGATAGTTGTATGGATCCACCAAACTATTTTTTGCAAGATTTAGTGATGAATTCAAGGTACATTGTTATATGAAGAATTGTAGATCATTTAACAAGGTGGTGTGAGGTTTTTTACAACTTATCAGATCACAAAATACTCTCAAATCCTCTTGGAAATGCTTCTACAGGTCTAAGCTAAAAGGGTAGTCTATAAATGCTAACGAAAGGTGACCCAGTCACTTAAATGAGAAAAGTTGCAGGTATGCATGATTAGAAAGCCACATGCCATGGTATAATATGATTTTCCATGACCTAAAACATGCTCACTCAGCCATTCTTTAAGGTGATATGCAATCCTCATGGTCATCCAAGTAGCTAGAACTAAGTGACTAGGCCTTATTGCCTAGTAGGCCTATTTGGTCAATAAGAGAAGATGAGTATTGGTAGAGATGGATACTAAGGGATTAAATTTAGGTCATGAACACCCTATAGCTACCACATAAAGGTGATTAGACACTTTTCATATCCATAATGGAGGATGGGGAAATTTTCCAAGCCTTATTGGCATGCAAGAGAGGGGTAAGCTAATAAATGCTTCATGGAGGCCTAATTGGACCACATTTCTACCTTTGTAACTTTCATGAAGAGAGGTGGTAGACCAAATTTTCATGGTCATGATTTTAATGGTGTCAACCAAGGCTAAATTATCTCCTAACCACTACAACTCCATGTCCAAAATCTCATTAAAGACCACCAGCCAGCCAATGTAATGCATGGAGAGAGCATGGAGTTGTTATTGAAACTTGTAGCTGATGATGGATGGAATTAGGGTCATCAAGACCTCTTATCCACACTTCCAAGGAAAAATATCTTCTCTCACCTTCTCTATTGTTCTATAAATTGAGGTTAAAATACCATTGTAAGCATCCATCGAGTGATTATGATGAAACTCTACTCAAATTGTATCTTGTAAACCTATTGAATGAATATAAGGACTGGTTCAGATTCTCTTGCTAGCTTAGTTTGCTCTATGCTTGTTGATTTTTAGAAGTGGTTGAGTTTCATCTTCCTTTTTAGGTCCTTGCCTTCACCTAGTTTCTAGGAGATTTTCTAAATAGGTCATATGGTGTGTAGAAGTGTTAGTGATTGTGTTTGAAGTAGAATCTGATTGGTAGTGTCATGAGAGTAGACCTTCCATTCATCCTCAAGTTACAACCACTTAACATAGTCTCTATATGAATTATTGATGTTTAGGAGTCTCTAGGAAAAGAGTGATCTAATCCCTAGTCCTTGTCTTGTTCTCAAGTGTTGTTGAAGTATCATTTAAAGTGGACAAAATCATGTTGGTGCATCACCTCGACTTAGTTTAGGATTTGTTTTATGCATCATCTTCTATCTCTTTTCATCACCAAGTTAGTATTTTTAGGAATCGATCTACAATTTATTCACCAAGGGAGCTAGCCCCAAAACTAGAGATTCACCTGATCAACTAGGCCACCCACACCTAGAGGTGATCCCATTGTATCAGCTAGATGAGGTTGGCATGAAACACAACTGCCTCAAGGGTGAAATCCAGACTGATAACAATATCAACCTATTTAATGGGATGGAGAGATATGACATTGCATTCCAAGAGATATTGTAAAACCCATGTTGGTGACTATGGAAGGTTGGTGAATATTTAGTGCTGAGGAGAAGACAAAACCAATATAGGAGATGGATATGAAGTTGCATTAACTGTGGAATTTTGATCACCCTTGTTCTCTATGTCCATTACCTTGTATGGAGGCTTATTTTAACTCTTAATAGTTTATTTTGATCCATTGGTGTACTTTAGTTTACCCATTGATAAAGATTGACATCTCTTTCTTTTACCATGTGGCACAAATCTGTGAATGTAGGAAACTTATTGAACAAGATAGCTTCATGTAATGCTAGTAAAAAGCTTTGTTTGAAGATGTCCTGAAGCTCTTTATCTACCATGGTGCTAGCCAATTTAGTTAAGAGACTCTTGTATTATAAGACGTATTTTGGTTCATTTGACTTTTATTTTAATCATGCAACTTGGTCATATGAAATCTTGTCATTGAGAAGTGTGCTAAATACATGTTTGCCAAAGGATTGAATGATGTGATAGATTGATTTGGTAAGTCATATAACCATTGTAGGGAATAATCCTTTAAACTACGTTGAAATAAATTCATAAAAAGCCTATCATTGGACACATAGTTCAAACATGTTGTGTGAAAAGCGTAGAGATGGTGCTCTAGGTCACCCTTACCATCATATAATGTAAGTTTACATTCCAAAAATCTAAATGGAAAGGGAGTTGTTGCTATGTGATGTGCTAAAAGTGTATGTAATATAATATTAGAATCCAAGACATGTGATGGCCTAGTGGCTCCATTCTCAAGATGTAACACCTTATCCTACAGAGTATGAACCTTGTGCATAAGGGATTGTACATCTGGAGTAGAGGAACTAGTCATAAGAGGTGTAGCTATCACTAAAGGTGGTTGAATTACAATTGTTGGTTGTGCTAGTTGAGTTGGTCCCACTGTAAGTGTAACAATGTTGTTAGTTGGGGGTGTTGAAGATTGACCATTATTTATTTTTTGAATTTCTTCCTAAATAATAGTGATTGAGGTCATCTTGCATATCTACATGTTTGGACACAAAATATTGCAATTATTTCTTATTGGTATCATCAAATCAGTTGTTGAATTCCACCATTGTAGTTTGGGAAGTAGGAAAACAATTTTTTGTATATTTTGAACCTTTAAAGAATTTTAATCTAAGAAAGATTGCAAAAAATAAATATTGAAACAAATATAAAATATTGGAACTAAAATTTGAGCATAGACACCAAAAGGATACAAACCCTAGGAGCATTTAGGGTTAGGGTTTGAGAAATGTTTAAATTAAGTCGAGTACATGGAATGTTTTAACCATTTAGGGTTTGGCTTATGTAAATCCTATGGATGATTAAAGGGTTGAGTATTCTAAACCAGGGAAATAATATGAAATAAGTAACGACTGATTTGTTATAGATTTGACTAGCTTTTGACTTTCTAAAAATAATAATAAATATGTGAAAATAAAGACTTATCTGATAAACCCATGATACAGATGATCTGAGTGCTAGAAATTGAGATAAAAATTGGTCTGAGTGTTATCAACTAGATCTCTGTATCATAACCCCCTTGGATAGTAGCACCACATTGGGATAAAGATGCCATGTGACTCTAATGACCTAATGTTGGTGTTAATATCCTCTTTGCAAGTCTTTTCTGAACTTTTGGGTGAACCTATGTCTATGTTTTTGGGTTCTATTCTTGCATGCATGAAGTATGGAAATCTATATTGTACATGTAATAATTGATTTATGATGCAAACCTTAATCCTAATTCCAAGTAAGGCATGAGATAAAAATTGTGTTTGTTAGGAGGATAGGTTGGATGTCCTTATCACCCCATTGTGAAGAGAGTTGCCTACATGGATGAGGAGTGTGAGTCCTTGGAGAACCAAATAGGTATTTGTTGGTAGAATTGTCAGCTGGAAGGAAGCACTGGATAGAGGGATGGATTCCCATTTTAGAGAAGAGAGTGGATGGACACATGAGACAGAAGGCTATGGTATATGGTCTTGATTAGGCTGCAGAACAATGGAGGTTTGACCATTGTATTTTATCTTTACCAGGTTGGATAATATTAGCTACATTATTCTGTTACTGTATTGTGTTACTTGTTGCAGGGTTTCATATACAGGGAGTTTTCTGAGTTAAGGGTAGAGTTGGTTCAGAAGTATGTCATGAAGAATTTGGGAGCAGCAGAATTCTTATGGCATAAGATATAGGTATTGCATCACAGGTTTGCGTGGTGGTTGGTCTTCAAGAGTGACTTTAAAGAGGGATATAGAGCCTAAGGAACAAAATAGATGGTGTATAGGTACAGGTACAAGTTGCAGCTGTTTATCTCCAAGTGGGAGATTGTTAAGGTGTGGAGCTAAAAGCTTCAATTGTTTGTAGACACAAGGAAGGATGTTGAAGAACCAGAGGCACCAGCATCAGCAGTATGACCGACATCGGTCAGATGCAGTAGAGAAGGAGACCGGCGATGGCAGATAGTCGACCGACGTCGGCAGCACCAGACAAGCAGGGACCGGCGTCGGTCGCCTATGTATTTCCATAACTGTTGTTGACGAACAGTCAGTTAAGTGAAGCGAGTGTTTGCATGTCAAATGACTAATTATAGTCATGAGCTGCGAGTCTAATTATTGTAGTTAGATTTCTATTTTTGTAACCATGGGATCCTATTTAAAGACACATGAGGCATGCATTGTAATTATCAAGAAGGCAAGTAAAAGCATTGAAGCAAGCAAGGTCAAGGAGATCTGCAGGTGTAAGGTCAAGGAGATCATCTGAAGCATTCAAGAAGGGATAGCAACTCAGGTTGTAGAGTTGGTTTTGTGTTGAGCAAGAGAGAGAGGGAAGAAGGTCTTGAGGTGTGGCAAGCCTTTGAGGTGGAGGAAGAAGTGGCATCTTCCTTATTGTATTTTCTTCTAGTAGTATTTAATACAAAGAGTGTGTATTGTCTCTCAAATTCTTTGTTGTCTCAAGTTTCTAGTTACTTTATCATTCTAGTATAATTCCGTGTTTAATTGCTTATAATAAAGTAATCAATTGTGATTCTGTTGGATAAGGGGTCACCTAACAGTTAGTATCAGAGCATATTGATTGTTGTAGGTGTTTCTTCCCCTGACAAGTGGTATCAGAGCTACGGTTTGCAGGAAGCAGGTTATTGTTTTTTATTACAGGTCATTCACAGGGTTTTCTGATTGAGTGGGAGTTCAGCAATGGTAGAAGAAAGTAAGATACGAATGGAGAAGTTTAATGGCAAGAATTATCAACATTGGAGGATGCAGATTGAAGACTATCTGTATCAGAAGGATTTGTACTTACCATTGGGTGGGGTTGCATGCAAGCCCACAGATATGAAGGATGAAGAATGGAGTGTTCTTGATCGGAAGGCTCTTGGTTCCATAAGGTTGAGCCTTGCATCGTCTGTGATTTCTAGCTTATCACAGTGCAAGACAATGGAAGAGTTGATAAAGTCCTTGGCGAACCTATACGAAAAGCCCTCGGCTTCTAATAAGGTATATCTTATGAAGCAGCTTTTTACTTTGCAAATGCAAGAAGGTGGATCGGTACATACTCATCTCAGTGATTTCCATGGTTTGGTAAACCAACTAGCTTCAGTCAATATTGTTTTTGATGATGAGGTAAAGGCTCTCTTGATTTTATGTTCTTTGCCTGAAAGTTGGGACGGTTTGGTTATGGCAGTAAGTAATTCTGCATCTGCTTCTAAAATCTTAAAATTTGATGATGTTGTGAGTGTGATCTTGAATGAAGAAATACACAGGAGAAGCACAGGTGAATCATCAGGGAATGCTCTAAGTGCAGAAAGCAGGGGAAGGCAAAGGGAGAAGGTTGAGCAAGGGAAATCAAGGTCAGGAAGGAGATCTGAGTCCAAAGGTATTACCTGCTGGTTTTGTGGAAAGAAAGGACATACAAAGGAGTGTTGGTTGAGAGATAAAGAGAATCAACATGCAAGTACTAAAGAAGCAAAGGATGCAAATATTGTGGTACAAGATGCTCTCATACTTTCTTTGGATAGTCAAGTAGGATCATGGATTTTAGATTCTGGTTCATCTTTTCATGCATCCCCAAACAGAGATTTGTTTCATGAGTATGAACAGGGAGACTTTGGAGTGCTCTATTTAGGGGATGGTACGCCTTGTCAGATAGTTGGCAAAGGGAAAGTGCAGCTGAGATTGCAGATTGACAACACATGGGTGTTGAAGGAGGTCATGCATGTTCCAATTTTGAAGCAGAGTTTAATTTCTGTAGGAAGGTTGGGAGATGAGGGATGCACAATAACCCTCATAGCGGACTCTTAGAAGGTTACCAAGGGAGCACTTATTCTAGTAAGAGGTAAGAAAGTAGGTACTCTTTATCTACCTACTTGTATTACTTATTCTACTTCTGGTGTAGATTCAAAGATGTGGTCTAATAGGCTTGGTCACGTGAATAAGAAGGGAATGGACGTTCTTGATTCAAAAGGTATGTGTTCAAATTCAGAAAGCACAGATAGAGTTCATTGCAGAAAAAGGAAATTTGATGCTTTTGACAGGAACAAAGAAGCCTTGGTGTTTATGGAGGAGATGAAGGATAGAGATCAGTCACAGGGGCTGAATAAATCTGAGCAGGGCAGCATGGATAGAGGTTTGATCCAAGAAGAGCTCACGGATGAAAATTTCATCACTTATAGGAACACACAGACACCGATGTTGATCACATGGGACTAATGTCGGTCAGCCAGATACCGACATCGGTCATGTGCAGACCAGCAGGGTCGATAGGTCGGGCAGGAGAAGTCCGACGTTGGTCATAAGGACCGACGTCGGCAGGAGGGACGCTGGCGTCGGCCAGGGAAACAACATCGGTAGTTAGGGTCAGTGCAGGGAACTGACATCGGTCGGGAGCAGACTGGGAGATGGCCTAGATCGGTCACTGGAACGGATGTTGGGTGAATTAATAAGTCTCAAACACCCATGTGGAGGTCAGGAAAGGTATGTGAACCTCATATTCATTGTTCACCTTCTTTATATTGCTTAATGATAGTCATGAACTAGGAAGATGGAAGAAGCAATGCAGGTAGAATCCAGAAACAGTGGGAGCTTGGCATCGATGAGGAGTGTGAGTCCTTGGAGAACCAAACAGGTATTTGTTGGTAGAATTGTCAGCTGGAAGGAAGCACTAGATAGAGGGATGGATTCCCATTTTAGAGAAGAGAGTGGATGGACACATGAGACAGAAGGCTATGGTATATGGTCTTGATTAGGCTGCAGAACAATGGAGGTTTGACCATTGTATTTTATCTTTACCAGGTTGGATAATATTAGCTACATTATCCTGTTACTGTATTGTGTTACTTGTTGCAGGGTTTCATAACAGGGAGTTTTCTGAGCTAAGGGTAGAGTTGGTTCAGAAGTATGTCATGAAGAATTTGGGAGCAGCATAATTCTTATGGCATAAGATACAGGTATTGCATCACAGGTTTGCGTGGTGGTTGGTCTTCAAGAGTGACTTTGAAGAGGGATATAGAGCCTAAGGAACAAAATAGATGGTGTACAGGTACAGGTACAAGTTGCAGCTGTTTATCTCCAAGTGGGAGATTGCTAAGGTGTGGAGTTAAAAGCTTCAACTATTTGTAGACACAAGGAAGGATGCTGAAGAACCAGAGGCATCGGCATCGGCAGTATGACCGACGTCGGTCAGATGCAGTGCAGAAGGAGACCGATGATGGCAGATAGTCAGCCAACGTTGGCAACACCAGACAAGCAGGGGCCGGCGTCGGTCGCCTGTGTATTTCCATAACTGTTGTTGACAAACAGTCAGTTAAGTGAAGCGAGTATTTGCATGTCAAATGACTAATTATAGTCATGAGCTGCATGTCTAATTATTGTAGTTAGATTTCTATTTTTGTAACCATGGGATCCTATTTAAAGACCCATGAGGCATGTATTGTAATTATCAAGAAGGCAAGTAAAAGCATTGAATCAAGCAAGGTCAAGGAGATCTACAGGTGTAAGGTCAAGAAGATCAGCTGAAGCATTCAAGGAGGGATAGCAACTCAGGTTAGGATTCAAAGAATGCCAAAGGGCATGTTAGGATTTCAGAGAGGCAAAATGAAAATTCCAAAGGTTTATTCTCAGCAAAAGTGTCCTTCAGAAAAATTTCAACAGGACACTTGTAGAAAGCTCGAAAGGTTAATTCTTTCAGAGAAAAGGGTCCATGGGAAAATTATTTCAGAATTTTTATTCGAAACAAAAATTACAAAGGAATGGTTCCAGTATAGTGATGGTTATATGTAAATCAACTTCAATGTGAGGAGATAGCCATTGGCATTTAAATAGTGGGTCCTAGGCAGATCGATGGTCCTCATTCAAACGCTCAAAGATCCAAGGGCTCACGTTCTCCATCTGCCAAAGCAAATTAGAGGGTTCATCTCACCATTGATTAGGTCATGATCCAAGTCATTTTTTATGGAAAATTAAATTAATAATTGGTTGTACATGTAAACTCCAAGTGATGCCTCTCCAAGGCCAATAAAATGAAAGTGACTCTTCCCTACATTGTTACGCACCTCAACAAGCTAGTGAGAAGCTCTTAGCATCAAAATAAATCTACAACAAGTGGAATCTCATTTACATAACTGATTGATGCCATTACTTAGATCAAAAATATCTTGTTTCTACTAATGTAACCATTGGAGAAGCATCTTGGAGAGAGTAAGCTAGTTGTGTAACCACTTGAGGTGACATGGATCAATGGAATGGCCTAAATGAGCATCATTTGCAAAGATAGTTGCAACTGAAGATGGAGACTCCTAACAGAACGATTCCTCTATTTGGTTCCAAAGGCTTCCTCCTCACTTCCTTTTGTTATAAATATAGCCCTTGGGCTAGTGTAAAAACAAACACACAATGTATGGTGAAGCCCTGTTGCATTGATGTCATATTTTGCCTTTAAGCATTAAGTACCAATATGTTTCTTTCAAGTCTTTTGAACAATTGTGTGGGTGTGTAAGAGATGTATAGTGATAGTAAGTGATGATTTTCCATCCTTCTGCCCTTTATCCTTCATGCCTGAGCAAAATTTCTTAGTCTAACAAGTCATATAGAGTATGTTCAAGTGTGTTGAATTGTTGTAAGTGTGTAGCTATTCTTAGAATGTGCAATTTATCTTTCATTTCATTTGCCTTATGTCATTTCATGCATCTCATCTCTATACTAAAATACTTGTGTTAGAAATCATTAGAGCTTTGGAATGGTTTGTGCATTTTGTTGCATTGTGCACTAGAATACGATATTCGTATGGAAGATAATCTTGGTGTATCACCACTCTTATATTAGGTTTTCCTTTTTTGTAATCTCTAACTCTTTTCCTTTCAAGAAAACTAGTTTAGATAGAATTTGATTTGCAAAGATACATTCAGGGAGCTAGCCCTTTAAATTTAGAGGTTCCTCTATAAGTATACCCACATTCCTGGAAATGTTCCAACATTGCCCAAATCTAGAAGAAGATTGAGCACTCTCTTCTAGAGTGGCAAATTTGGAGACAACGGTTCTCGCACACCTGGTGGGATAAATTATTGACATGTCAAGGTGAATGTTGGTTTTGACAAGCCTAAGGTTGTAGAAATATTCTTAATCTAGCATTTAGTGACTCCAAAAGGTGAGAATATTTGGTTATACATCAAGTTTCTCATGTTATACTTCATGGTCCTCACTAGGTCATCTAAGATTTTTTATCAAGCCCCTCTAGCTAAAGCTCTTATTGAAGTATAACACCCTTAACCATTCTTAGCACTTAGAGATCCTTGGCAAGGAGTTTTTTGAGAAGAAGAAGTTGAGGAAGTTAGAGAAATAGGGGATCAAGAGGAAAGAAGAGAAATGGAGAGGAAACAACCTTCCTGGCCTTCGACACCCAAAATCCAATTGACCTTCCTGCATATGACCCTATTCCTCCCAATGCTACCAAGAGTTTCCCTAGTTTCAATGGAAAGGGTCCTATTACCCCATTTGAGCATATTAGGGACATTTTAATTTCTATAACTTCCATAATGTCACCTGAGCCAACATAGCCATTAGATTACTTGTTGTCTCTAAAAGGCAAGGCATTTGACTGGTATAAGAGTTTGGAAGGCGGTTGCATTATAAGTTGGGATGGCTTTGGGGAATTGTTGGTAACTAGATTTGAGAATAAGAGTGACCATACTTCATTGATCCATCAATTGAACATGATAAAGATAGGTCTTAATGAATCTATGGGAGATTTTAATGAAATATTTCAAAGGACATGGCATACGTTACCACCTGTCATGAGACCTCCTCTGAGCTTTGTGTTTCCCACTTATCTCAAGGGTATTGGTTTTGATGTGGTGTTGATGTTACAGTTAATGGAAGGATTCACTCTGCCAGATGCATATGAAATAGCTATTGAAGCTAAGAATAGCTTGATACAAGCTAAAAAGCTACCTCCAAGAGTTTCCATGCCTTTGTTGTCTCATAGTTTAGTTGAAGCTCCAAGTATAGAACAAGTTCCTAAAACCAATTTCAATATGAGATCCTTCCCAAGAAGATAGATAATGTTGTGGATAAATATGAAGAGACCTATTCATTATGAGCTCAACTCAAGCAAGCTCAATTCTAGGTAAGTGCTCCACCTAACCCTCAATACTATCCTCAACAAGGCTATAGAGCTCCACCTCAATACAACTACCAAGGAAGAGGACAAGGTCAACAAGGTTTCAACAAGCAACCCAATGCCTATAATCCTAATTCCACTCTTTTCATGAAGGTTGTTGTCCTAGTGCATGCTAACCTGGTCCAAGGGGAGGACCATTTGGACCAATGGGGACAACCTCAAGATCATTTTATGCATAATGGTGGAGAACATGACCAATATTTGGTATAAATAGAAGAAACTAATCCTTACATGACATCAAAAGAAGTTAATCCCATCCAAAGGGATATTCATGGAGCAAGTAGCAGTGAAAGTGTAGGTATGATGAAATTTCCAGTGAAAGATGATTATGTGTTGAATCAAAGAATGTCAATTACAGCTAACACAAGAGTCAAGAAGAGAGATCTAGGAGATGTTCTCGGAGTACATGTGACTCTAAGTGATGCCTCTCCAAGGCCACAAAGTGTGAATCCTAGTGCAATACCTACTACCAGTCATGCCCCTCAACAAAGTCAGAATGCAAGTAGGGTTATCAAGCTTATAATGCAACAAGTTCAGACTCCTTCACTACCTTCAAGAATGCAATAAAAGGTGAATAATTACCCTCTAAACATTTTTTATTCTTTGAAGTATACCAAAACAAACATATCTCTTTGGGAATTCTTTCATATGCCTAGTCAAAAGGAGTTCTTACAAGAACAACTTGTGAGCATTCATGTAGCCCATCAAACTTCAAAACACAATAATGTATCCCTTACCAATTCTCCAAATCATGTCTTAGATCCCTCCACTAAATTTTAGAATCCTCCACCCTTCTACCTAACACTCATTGCGGGAGACAAGTTGGTTCACATTTGTATTGTTGATAGTAGAGCTAGTACCATTGTCATGCCTAAGGTGGTGGTTGATAAGTTGGAATTGAAGAATGAACCACATAGTAAAGGTGTGTTGCAAATTGATGGGAATCCAACCATGATAGTGGGATTGGTTAGAGGTTTGAAATTATTTCTACATGATTTCCCAATTTTCCCCATTTTACAAGATGTTGTGGTGGTAGACCTTATAGCTCATTTTGTTATGTGCTTGTCAAGGTACTTCACGGCTAAGATAGGAGGATACATTTTTGTTAACTAGTCTTTTTCTATTTTTTAAAACAATATATGGAACCAAGGTGACTATAAGGACTCAACCCTTAGCAAGGTTTCATATTGAGCCATTTATGGAGACAAGTTCAAATCAGAATTGTCTAATTATTAAAGAAGAAGAATTTGTTATGGATGGTGAAGCATCCTCCCCCTTTGAAGGTATTTTTGATCTTTTTCTTGATAATTACAATAGTAAAACACATATACTTTATCCATATACTTTTATAGAAGAAACTGATTTGGGAGTTTATTGTATGCATGAAAAAAATGCTTCCATTCCTTCACTCACTAAAGAAGACCATGAACTTGAAGGGATATGGAAAATATTTTTTTGATGGCTCAAGAAGCAAAGTAGGTGTAGGAGCTGGCATTGTGTTAGTTTCTCCATTAAAGAATCAATACTACTCATATATATTCCACTTTAGCTGCACCTATAATTTGGTAGAATATGAAGGCCTAGTTCATAGCCTCCAATGGGCAAAGAGGAGAGGGATCAAGAATTTGAAAGTTTATGGGGATAGTGAATTGGTCATCCATCAAGTGAGAAATCAAACTACAGCCAAGAATCCCTTTCTTAAATTCTAAAAGTATAGGGTATGGGACCTACTTGATGACTTTGATGCCTTCAACATACAACCCATAACGAGGGATTCAAATAAACATGTTGATAGATTGGCTGCCATAGGAGCACAGTTTGACACAATTGCTGATGTAGGGAAAGAGAAGGATCAATCCCATATCAAGGTCATGTGAGCTCCTCTATTCTAGATGATGAAGTGTCATGGTAGGTGTTTGAAATTGATGAACACATTGCATACTTCTTAAAAATTGAGACAAGATTCTCCTCAAGTAACCAAAAGAGACTGCATGATCAATATGAAGAAAAAGTTAATCAGTCGAAGACAAACAAGATACCTAAGGGGCTGATTACTTTGGAGAGTGTTTTCAATGAAGATGATAAAAATAACAAAGAAAGAGTGAGCATGTAAATAAAAAAATAGAACTATGAGAGAGTCATGATTTGTAAGGACAAGCTCCTGAAAATTGGTAAGGTATGTTCTCTGTCTGAGAGGCAGGCCTTTATTGATTTATGCAAAGAGTTCCATGACATATTTACTTGGGAATATAAATATTTGAAAGGATTTGATCCAAGTCTAGCTCATCACACCATTGAGTTAGAACCTGGAGCTAAACCAGTCAGGCAAAAGCAAAGGCCTATCAATCCCAAGATAGAGGAACTCATGAAGAAAGCGCTGACCAAGTTGATTGAGTCTACGATTATCTTTCCTATCAAACACTCAACTTGAGTGGCTAATCTTGTACCTATCTAAAATAAGAATGGAGAGATCATACTTTGTGTCAATTTTCTAGACCTTAATAGAGTGTCTCTCAAGGATCATTATCCACTACCTTCCATACAATAAATTATGCAAGTTGTTTCAAGATCTCAATGCTTCTCACTTATTGTTGTTTATTCAGGTTACAATCAAATACTGGTGAATGAAGAGGATTAGTTCAAGATAGTCTTCACTACAACATGGGGGACCTTTGGCTATAAAAAGATGCCTTTTGGTTTATCCAATGCTGGAGCTACATTTTAAAGAGCAATGGACATGGCTTTTAAAAGTTTGATCAATAAGTTTCTACTTGTGTACCTTGATGATATAACTATTTTTTTGAAGGATGTTACTAATCATATAAAACATCTAAGGCAAGTGTTTGAGAAATGTATGGAATATGGAATATCCCTTAATAAAAAAAATGCATCTTTGTTAACTATGAAGGTAAGTTATTGGGTCATATTATTTCAAAAGAAGGCATGTCTATTGACCTCGAGAAGATCGAGGCTATTCTAAGCTTGTCTTTGTCTCAACACAAGAAAGGACTTCAAAGCTTCTTGGGTAAAATAAACTTTGTAAGAAGGTTTATTTTAGGCTTTACAACTGTGGTAAAGCCTATCAAAGCCATGCTCAAGAAGAACTAAGCTTTTGATTGGAAAAATGAAGGTAAGAGTAGTTTTGAGGCAATCAAGCAAGCAATTGCAAAATATCCTACTCTCTTAAACCCAAACTTTGCCAAATATTTCATACTCTATACCTTTTCTAAGCTTGATACAATCTCAGCTATGCTTATGTAAAATAATGATGAAGAGGTAGAGTAGCCAATTGCATTTTTCAACCAAGGATTGCAAGATTATGAGGTCAAGTATATATTTGTTGAGAAGCAAGCTATAACAGTAATAAGAGGATTAGAAAACATTAGACACATGGTTTCAAACAACAAGATACATATCATGTTTTCTCATCCTAGCACCAAGGAGTTTCTCCTAAGTAAAGACCTCAATGAAAAGAGAGCTAGGTGGATTACAAAGGTGATGGAGTATGATGTGGACATTAAGGTGACAAGATTGGTAAGAGGAAAAGGGTTATGTGAGCATTTAGCTTCAGATTTTTAGGAGCCAAAGTAGTAAGTCTTGATCAACTAGGTTCAACCCCAACCAACTGATCACATACAAGTTTAAAGTTGGACACAAGACATCATTAGGATTTTTTAAAATGCTGAGTGCCCCAATGGGTTGAACAAGTCTCAAAGAAGGTATTTTAGATTGTAGACCATTCCCTACTATCTTGTAGATGGTGTTCTCTTTAATAAATATGTGAATGGTGTGATATTGAGGTGTGTTAATAGTGATCAATTTGATATGCTATTAGAAAAGTTTCATAATGGTACAGATGGAGGTCATTTCTCTCCTAAGACAACATCTAAAAATATAATGAGGGTTTGTTACTATTGGCCTAGTATTTTTAAGGACTGTTACCATTGGGCTAAAAAGTGTCCTCAATGTGTTTTCTTTGTAGGCAAATAGAAACTTGCATCCCTTCCATTGAATCCTATCCAAGTAGACCAACCTTTCATGCAATGGGGTCTTGATTTCATTGGTGTGATCAACCCTCTATCAAGTGCTAGACACAAATAGATATTGATTGTTGTTGACTAATTCACAAGGTAGGTAGAGGCTGTTGCATTGAAGGAGGCAAGTGAGAATGCTATCTTGGAGTTTTGTGAGAGCATTATAACAAGGTTTGGAGTTCCCCATGTTATCATTTCTGATAATGCACTTGTTTTCATATGTGCTAAAACTTTTGATTGAGAAAATAGGAATGGATTTTACTTGAGTACCTCATCCAACTATTACCCTCAAGGTAATAGGTTGGTTGAATCTACTAACAAGAATCTCATCAAGATCATCAAGAGGACATTGGAGAATAATCAAAGAGCATGGCACAACAAGTTGAAGATAGCCTTATGGGCTGACAGAATTACTCATAAGATATCAACTGGTAATTCTCCCTTTGTGCTTGTTTATGGGAGAGAGGCTAGTTTGTCCATATCTCAATAACTCCCTACTCTAGAACTTGCACATCAACTAAAACTACTTTAAAATACTCTAATGGAAGTCATATTGACAGAACTAATGCAGCTTCAAAAAGCAAGAGAAAATGCACACAAGCCCATGGAACACCACCAAGTAATCATGAAGAAGTCATTTGACAAGAGAGCAAGTGAAAAAGTGTTCAAGGAAGGTGACTTGGTCCTGAAATGGGATGAGGACAAAGAAAAATTGGGTAGACATACAAAGTTTGACACATTGTGGAGTGGCCCTTACATCATTAGCAAGTGCAAAAAAAGCAACTCCTTTCAGCTGACCAAGATGAATGGAGAAGAATTACCTATCCCTATGAATGGGATACATCCAAAGTTTTGATATTAGTCCTTGCAAGTATATTATGTAAGTAGTTGTTTAGGTGTGTGTTTCCTTTGGTTTTTTGTTGTGTTCCTTAAGTGCCTTGTTGTGTTTCTTTATTTTTGGTTGGCGTGTGTCTTTGCCTTTGTGCATATCAACCAGCTTGTGTTTTTGAGCTAAGGGCCTCTTCAAGTCATTTTTTGAGTGCCTATATGTGTGACTCCATGCCCAATGGAAGGATTTTGGCAATTGGTCTTAGGCATAGCAGGCATGCCTCCCCTAGGAATCACCAAGAATGTTAGCCAATTTTCACACCTAGTTTTGCATCTTTCATTTTGGCTAAGTGTAACATTCTTAATTGGTTTATCTCCACAGAAAAAAGACCAAGTGTTATTTCCTTAAAAAGCCTTTGTTTGGTATTTTTACAAGTGTTATTTTGGTTTTTTTTGCTCAAGTGTTTTTTCTTTCAACAAGGTTTTGCTTCGGGTTTTTTGTCCAAGTCTCAAAGGAATTGTTTCAAACTTTTTGTCTGAAAAAAAAAGTTTGAAGGAATTGGTCCATTTCAGGTTTTTTGAAAGGCATCTTCAAGATTTTTGAAGGAAAAGTGTCCTTTGGAACTTTTCTGAAGGGTTTTTTCTTTCAAGCAATTGGTCCATTTCAAGTTTTTTGAAGGGTACATTTCAAGATTTCTAAAGGAAATGTCTCTTGCACTTTTTCGAAGGAATTGGCTTCAATAATTTTTTTGAAGGAATTGTTTCAGACTTTTTGTCCAAAACAATCCTTTTGAAAGGTAATTTCTAAATCAAAGGGACATTTTCAATATTTTTGAACGGCCTTTTCTTGGATTGGTCCTTTGAATTTTTCCAAAGTAAATCGTTGGTCCTCATTCAAATGCTCAAAGATCTAAGGGTTCACATTCTCCATCTACCAAAGTAGATCAAAGGATTCATCTCATCATTGATCAGGTCATGATCTGAGCTATTTTTGATGGCCAATCAAAAGAATAATTGGTTGTACATGTAGACTCCAAGCGATGCCTTTCCAAGGCCAATAAAATGAAAGTGACTCTTCCCTAAGTCATTGCACACCTCAACAATCGAGTGAGAAGTTGTTAGCATTAGGACAAATATACAACAAGTGGACTCTCATTTACATAACCGATTGATGCCATTACTTAGCTCAAAAATATCTTGTTTTTGCTAATGCAACCATTGGGGAACCATCTTAGAGAGAGCAAGTTAGTTGTCTAACCACTTGAGGTGACATGGATAAATGGAATGGCCCAAATGAGCATCATTTATAAAAATGGTTGCAGCTAAAGATGGATACTCCTAATAGAATGATTCCTCTTTTTGGTGCCAAAGGAATCCTCCTCTCACTTCCATTTTACTATAAATATAGCCCTTGGGCTAGTGTCAAAACAACCACATAGTGTATGGCAAAGCCCTGTTGGATTGATGTCACATTTTTCCTTTAAGCATTAGGTACCAGTCTGTTTCTTTCAATTTTTCTAAATAATTGTCTAGGTGTGTAAGAGATGTATAGTGATAGTAAGTGATGATTTTCCATCCTTCTATCCTTTATCCTTCATGCCTGAGCAAAATTTATTAGTCTAATAGGTCATATAGAGTGTGTTCAAGTGTGTTGAATTGCTATAAGTGTATAATTGTTCTTGGAATGTGCAATTTACCTTTCGATTCATTTTCCTTGTGTCATTTCATGCATCTCACCTCTATACTGAAATATTTGTGTTAGAAATCCTTAGAGCTTGGGAATGATCCGAGCATTTTATTATATTGTGCACTAGAATATGATATTCATATGGAAGATAATCTTGGTGTATCACCACTCTTAGAGTAGGTTTTCATTTTTTGTAATCTCTAATTCTTTTCCTTTCAACAAAACTAGTTTAGATAGAATTTTTTTTGTAGAGATACATTCAGGGAGCTAGCCCTTTAAATCTAGAGGTTCATTTCCTCTATAAGCATACCCACATGCCTGGAAATGTTTTAACATTGCCCAAATTTGGAAGATGATTGAACACTCTCTTCTAGGGTAAAAGATTTGGAGACAACACTACCACCACTAGCTAAATATAAAAGAAACTCATGATTTTATTCACTTAACAAATTTCAATATTCAACACAGTTAACAGTCCATTACTTGAAGTACTATATGATAAATATTGAATTCTCATTAAGTGATTACAGATTACAAGATAGAATGCTCTATATTCCTTCAAAGATTCACACACCAATCCTCTTTTGAGTGTTTACAATAGGAGTTTTTATACGTAAACAAAATCATAATAGGAATGAAGTTAACTCCGATTATAGTGTCCTGGGAGGAATTGACCATCTATTCACTTTAGCCAGCAAGCTCTAGTAGGTTGAATACTATGAATTATGAATGGTCCATCCTAATTAATGTGGAGTTTCCCAAGGTGGCATGTGAACTTAGAGTCATCGAGTAAAACTTTCATGCATGGGGTGAAGATTTTGTTCTTTAGATGGTGATCATGCCATGCTTTCTATTTCTATTTCTCAACATCTTGATTCCAGTGGACAAGGAACCAAGCCTCATCTAGTTTCATGAGTTCATCGCACTGAGATTTCAAAGAGGCATCATCATCAAGGTTTCTTATATGTGTTATCCGAAGAGACAGATTCAGGAACTCAACTGGTATGATTACTTCCTTTCCATATACTACATTAAATGATGTACTTTTGTTGAAGCATTTATATGTGGTCTAGTATGCCCAAAGTACTACAAATACCCTATCATCCCAATCAGTTCTACCAACATTGCAATTTTTTGTCAAAATGGTACTAAGGATCTTGTTGACGGCTTCATTTGTTCCATTGGCCTAAGGGTGGTATAATGTTGTCTTGTTATGTGTGATCATGAATTCAGCCAATAAGATTCAAATTGTCTCATTCAGGAAGTGGGTTCCATGGTCATTGGTGAAGCTTAGAGGACATCCAAAGCATGTTATAATGTTTTCTCAGATGAAAAACATGGAAGTCACTGCAATATAGTCTTTGGTTGGTGTTGCTTCATCCCAGTGTGTTAAGTAGTCATTTGCTATAATTATGTACCATGAGCTTGTGCGTTGTCCTATTAGAGTGATGGGCCTCACAAAGTCAATAACTCACTTTTCAAATGGTTCTTGGGAAAAAATTAGTTGCAATGGCATGGTATATCTTCTATTAGGTCTTCCCACATGCTATAAAATATCACATTGCCTTGCATATACCTTTACATCTTTAAATAAAGTCAGCCACCAAAGTCCAACGAGTAACACCTTGTGCATGGTAACCTCACCAACATAATGTCCTCTAGTAATACCTTTGTGGACTTATCATAATACCTCAAGGCATTCATGTTGCCTTAAAAAATGATGTAGTACCTCATCATGGTCCATCTTATACAGATCTCTTGTTATTACTTGATAAGGTGCAGCATAGACCATAAGTTGTTTCTTTTCTTGTAAAATGAGAGAATTAGGTGCACATCTAATATTGAGGAATGACACAATATCCTCTAGTTATTCAGGTACCCTAATGACTTAGAAGAGTTGGACATTAGGAAGGTCATCATATATAGCATGTGGAGGTTATCCATTTTCAATTTGGGATAAATGATCAAGTCCACATTTGGTTTCCCCAGGTTTTATTACTACAAAAAACTAGAATTCTTGGAAGAAAACTATCCATGGATAATTGGCTTATTGACAAGATAATTTAGAGTCTCATGGTCGGTTTAGAATATAAATATTGTGGCCAGAAGCTATTGTCTAAATTTTTCTAGCACGTAAACCATAGACAAGGCTTTACATTTAGTGGTGGGATAGTTCCTTTTGGTCGATGTGAATTTCTTGCTGGTGAAATAGATTGGATGGTCCAAATTTCCCTCTCTTGGTTTTGAAATTAAATTATTATGCCAAATATTGTGCTAGATTCATCAACATAAACATGAAAGGGTTTTGTCCAATTTAAAAATTACAAGATATGAGTGGTAACTAATCTTTCCTTCAGAGTTTCAAAAGTTGTTTTATAGGAATTAGTCCATATAAATTGTTCATTATGCTTTAATATCTCTTCTAGGGGTGCTACAATCTTGGCATAACCCTGAATGAACTTCCTGTAGTATCCCATGTGTCCTAAAAATGTGCATACCTTGCACTAAGTTTTTGGCACTGGCAAACGAAGAATGATAGAGACCTTGGTTGGATCTACTAAGAGTCCCTCTTTACAAATGATATGCCCAAGGAGTACCCTAAAAGGTGTCACAAACATACATTTCTTCAAATTCAAAGAAATTTGTAACACTCAATAGTGCTCAAGCATGAACCTTAGATTGGCACAGTGGTCCTTGATTAGCTCATATACCATCCAGCTAAGTAGACTTGGAGAAACTTATGGATAAATTCTTTGAAAGCCTCTGCTGCTTACCGTGAGAATACCATCGAAACATTTTTAAACTTGAAAGGCATGATGGTATAGGCAAAAGATCCCCATTATGTAGAAAATATGGTCTTGGAGTGGTCTTCATCAGCTATTTGGACTTGGTGATACCCTAAAAACCCATTGATAAAGGAGTATATCTCACAACTAGCAACACCTTCTAGTATTTCCTCCATGAAAGGTGTTGGGAAAGGATCAGTGACACAAGATGCATTCAAAACTTGATAATAAATGCAGATACAAATACACCCATCCTTCTTGATTTTGATTACCATAAGACTCACCCATTTAGATTCATCAATAAGAGTAATTACTCTAGTATCGAGCATGTTATCAATCTCTTCTTTCACATGTGCGTAGAGGTTAAGGTTCATCCATTATGGTTATTTCTTTATGTGGTGAGCACCATCAATCAACTTTATATGAATCTTCCCAAGAGAAGGGTGAACCCCTTTCATTTCACTATAATTCCTCAGAAACACATCCTGATACTCTTTCAACAACTCAAAGATTAATGAAATTTCTATTTCAGTCCAATAATTTTTAATGGTCAACACCTTAGGTTCCTACTCTGTGCCAATGTTAAGTTGAAAAATTTGAATGGGCCCATGATAAGGGTTTTCAATGGGGGAGTTGGTGTCTTGAACAATTCATGATCCAATACTCATAGGAACATGTAATTTGTTATTTAATAAATCGAGTGGAGTGGACCCTTCTCCTTCATCTACTTGAAAGATGAGCTTCTGCTTTCCCCAGTATATTTCTTCATGGCTTTCTTCACTAGAGATTGTTGAAGGTGTAAGATTTCATTATCTAGGGGCTCAATGAATAAACCCAAGGGTTCCTCCAGTTGTTGATGAATATGATGCAGGTGGTCTTCTACCAAACATGAATCTATAATGATTGCTTCACGTATGGTTTAAAAAGTAAGGTGCAAGTTCATCCTTGGTGAAGAGTAAGAAAGCAATAACATCATGTTTTCCTTTAATAACTACTAGAACCTTGTTCCCATGTGCCTTTCTTCATGTATGTACCAAGCTCATGCCCAAGTTCAAAAAGTTTCATAGAATGTATGGACCCATAGGTATTCTATTAAAAAAGTTTCCTCAGTTCACCATCTTATTTCAAAGGCCTCCAGGTGAGGTTGAGGTGATTCTATGCCACTATAACTGAGTGTGCCTCTGATCTTATTATCATAGTGGAATCTATGATGTAGAGCAGCTCACACTTTATCCCAAGGCAAAAGGCACTCTTTATGCGTATGCCACCACCTGGTGGTGGCGCCATCAAAAATATGTTCTAATGACCTCATTCGTTCATTTTCTATACCATAAAACTCTTTGAATCACTGGACAAAATCATGCACCTCTATTTGTCCTTGGAATCATGGAGCTTCATTAAGTCTCTCTAATGATGGTCCCTCCAATGGTCATCACATTGCTAAACCCATGAGGCACACAAATTTATGACGCTTGAGAAGTTGACATGAGATGTTTTCATCTTTATTGATGGTGTTGTACAATCTTCTAATGAGGTCATAATCACCATGGGCCCAATAGTTGTAAGCATTGCTTATTATATCCAAGATAGACTGGTTATCCATCTAGTGAAGAATACCATATAGTGTTGGATCATGTTGTTCATCATGTTGAGCAGTCACATTATATAGATTGTTGATGTCTTCATCAGCACTCACAGGCTCGATATAGGTTGGTCCTTGTGCTTGGTCTAAGGGTATTATCACATACTGATCGATATTCTCAAAGATAATGTATTAGTTTTTAAAGCTTAAATTTGCATGATTTTCATAGCACCAGGGCCTTCCCAGTAAGGCTAGGTAGTCATCAGCCTCTACCAACTCCAAAACCTCAAGGTATGCTTTGAAGAGAACCCCAAGTATTTTAATAGTGATGTTTTTAAATACTTCGATAGGATGCACACGAGTCATGTTTTCCATAAACAAGACATGAGGTGAAAGTTACAAGGCTGGACTAGACATTTTATGCCAAGAATATTTAGTGAGAACATTTAATTCAGTGCCAGTATCTACTAGAATATCCTAGATTACCCATCTATTGATAGAAACATTAACTAATATTTCTCTATCTTCCAGGGAAGTAGAACTAGGACTTTCCTGATGTTGGACATGGTTTAAATATTGATCTTCACTTTGCTAACTGAGTTGGGTGTGGGCTTTGTTCGATAGGCGGGCTTAGTCTTTAAGATAGGTGCTAAGCTGGGGAATCATGTCTTCATCAAGCATGCATTTACATTGTTCCTAAAAACTATCTCGCATTACTAGAGGTTCGATTTCCCTTTGCACTACTATGCACTGTGTGACATCCCTATCCTTAAGGTATTGAATCTCACCTTAGAGCTCATGCATAAGTGTTATTGTATCTTTAAGGACATCCTTTTATTGAAATGCATCAGGGTACTTCTTAGCTTGTGGTTCTTCCTGACATACCTTTTCAATCAAGTTGGGTATAGACTACAACTGGCCCCTGATACAAGTAGTAATATTTACTTGCTATACAATAGGGATGGTTGGTCGAGCATGCCATTGTGATTTGTCTATATGTATCATATCGATGCCTTTTTCATTATGGTCCTTTGTGATGGTTACATATAAATCTGGACATTCTTCTATTTGGTGGTGTTTTTTGTAGTAAGCACAAGTTGATTATTCTGGGAAATCCCTCTGATAGTGGTCTAGAGAACCACACTTGTAGCAATTCCTTGGTGGAAACTAACCACTACCTCATCCTCATCCTCTTCCATGCCCATGATAGCCACTATTGTGTTTGGAAATAGCAACTGAGGTTTGGCACGTGCCACGTGCTTGAGCTTCATGAATATCACTAATCAGATGACAATCATTGGTGTCATGGATATAAGCATCATAAATCTTAAAATATGTGGATACTTTTGTTTTTGTGCCCCATTACAAAAGTGGATAGGAGTGGACATCATGGTCATCATGATAAATCTCACAAGTTTGCTTTAGGACTGCGTGGATGTTCTTACATGGGCAGTTACTTCCTGTGTGTCCTTTAGTTTCACTGTTAGTACACTAAACACCACTACGTGTCTCATGTGGATTGTTTGTTGATAATTTTTCAAGCTAAGAAACCATAGATGCTATTTGTGCCTCCAAAAAGGGACTAATCCTAATATCCATACTTCTAACTGCTTTAGCACGTAGGGTAGCCTCTAGAGCCTCATGCACATTGGTAAAAGCTCTTTATGACAAGATCTATCAAAAAGGTAACAATAATCCTCCTACAAACCATTGTGCATGTTGAGAAGGATTTATTTCAAAGGAAAAATTATAAAGCAAGGTCTTGAACTGAACATCATAGTCATGTACACTCTCTATAATTCCCTACTTTATATCTTTCAACACCACTATACTCTATTGCTCAAACTCAGGAATATCAAATTATTGTAGGAACACTACTTTGAGATGGTCATAGTCTACCACTGCTTTTTGAGGGTCAAATTTATGATATAATTTATGTGCACACTCTAAAAGGGTAGTTACAAATTGTGTTACTTTTCACTCAAAAGATGTGATGCCACACACCCTCTAAATCAGTTCACACTTGTGAACATGCTTGACTACATTTTATACCCATCGGTACTTAGGTAGGTGCAATGTCATTTCATAATAAACCATAGATGTTTAAACAAATGATTGTTGAGAAGTTCTAGCTCCTATTCTTGGAGGGAGTCTGCTTCTTCTAGTACCTCCTAATCCCCCTCCAGCACCTCCAGTAGTAGTGTTCGAGGGAAAAGGCATGGTGGAGGGTTGACTTCCTAGATTTGGGCCTATACTCTAGCCTTGAGGGCCAGATCCTCTAGGCATTCCAAGTTGTGCCATAGACTTATATTGAAAAGAGAAAGATATAGATATTAAGTTATTGTCTAATGGCCTAGTCTCATTTTCCCTTATTCATTCAGTGTCTAAATATGTACTATTTGTATCTAAATTCTTTATATGTACTATATTTGACTCAAAGGCATGAGCATGCACTATGATGGGGGAGCTTGGTTGACTCATACTTAGTTCATATCTGATAGTCTATCTCATTTCTCCTTTGTAAGATAAAAGCGATAAAGGTTGTGGCTCATAAGTGATGGATTCATCATGTACTTCTAACTCCCTCCAGCTCTTCACAGTGTTTCTTGAGTGCTCCTAATCTCTTCCTGTGCCACTAAATCCCATGATCCTCTATCAAAATTAATCATACTTCTATTTTCATAGTGTTCATTGGCTTGCTACCATGTTGAACCCATAATCTTGAACCAACTAGTATTCTCCCCTCTAAATGTGCAGCTCATGCATAGGAGATTTTAGCCTTCCATGGGTAGTGTTTCCAACTCAAGATCAATAACTAGATTTTTTAATCTCAAAGGGAAATAATAAAAGATATCATCCCCTTGGTTCTCATAGAAAATGGAAATTTTCTTCCTTAGGACATGAATATGTGGTCACAGCATATTCCAAGATGTAACTATTTTGAATACATTTCCACCAGCAATCAACCGCTCACATCTAGGAAACTTTCAGTCGTGCTAAACTCCTCTACCGTTCTAGTGTCCACGACTGTCTTCATCCAAGGTTTTGGGATCATCCTTGAGCATATGTTAATATCCAAGAATGCAAAAGAATAGGGACCTCAAAAAAGAAAGTCTCATACAATGAGTTGTAGAAATTTTTTTCTACCCACTGTCATGCAAAAAATCCTGGTTCAAGATATGGAACCACAAAATTGTCTTCGACACTGGTAATCCATTCTTCAATATTCTCTAATGTAATGCACTCAAACATTTCCTATAATCATGTTCCAATTGCTTCAGGTCCTAAAAATAGAACCAAAATGTTGGGTTTTCTCTATTTATGTCGGTGCTAAAGCCTCTTCCCAATAGGTTAGTGCGCTAACCCTATCACACAAGGGATGAGTCTCATGCTCTCACTCAAATTGTGTAGCAAAAGATTGATTCTCGAAGAATTTGAAACATGACGTCTGTTTACTCATTTATTATCAAACAATTATCCTACTATTATTCCTTAACATAACAGATTATACTACCATCACTACCTAAATATAAAAGGAACTCAAAACTTTATTCACTTAACACATTTCAATATTCAACACAGTTAATAGTCCATTACTCAAAGTACATATGATAAAAATTGAATTCTTATTAAGTGTTTACAGTTTACAAGATATAATGCTCTATATTCCTTCAAAGGTTCACACACCAATCCTCCTGTGAATGCTTATAATAGGGGGTTTTATACTTGTTTTGCCCTATCCAAGTGTCAAGTTCCCAACTCAAAATAGACACATCACACATAGACTCTCAACAGGCTAAGAGTCATGGCTCTTAAAATTAATTGTTCCTATAGAATTGGGCCTCTATGCCCCTAAATGCCTGCTTTATGTTATACATTCATTTTCAAGTGTTTCATTCCTCACGAGCTAGTACAAGGCCTCTGATTGGTGGGGTCAAAGTGTCCTATTTGATTTATTCTTCAAACTATTCCCACGTTCCTCATGTTCCACTTCCCTTACGTTACCCTAATCTTTCACTTCTTATTATAGGTCCTCTGTTCTCAAGTTTCTCATGCCACATTTTCTCTTGACTGGGTCCTCTTCCACTGGGTCTTTCACACCATTGTCCTTCCACATCATTCAACTCTCACACTGTTAATCATGTGCCATGGTCCTCTCATGCCATGGTTCTCCTGGATCGTGTTGGTACTTGCATAAAAATGGACAATGGTCCCTCCGCATTGCTCATCAAAATTAGAACAAATACTTGGTCAAAATTGAGGGGCCAACAAATCCCAATGTAGTTTTCCCCACATAATTGATGGTGCAAGTGCAAGTGATGCTAGTATGATAGTGGCCTTGAGTGCCTTGAGTGTGCTTTAGATTGGAAATATGTAAAATTTGAGCTTAGGGAAATTGTAGATGATAATATGCAGAAATAGGGCAAAATACTAATTAATAACTTTGATTTTACTCAACTTGTTTCATATTTGAATAGGTATTTTACATCTCATTTCCATGTGTAGAGGGCTAAAATTCATGTATTTATAGAGTTATGTTGCTTGTGTAGATAATAAAATATGTTTAGGCTGACCTTAGGAGGGATTTACCTTTGAAAATATATTCATTTGAGAAAACAAGAATAAAAAGCATAGGCATCATTTTGGCGACACTAGAACCATGTGGCTCTGGTGTCCTCAATGTGGTGTTAATGTTAAAACTGTGCACGAAGGGCCAAGATTGAGAAATGAGGGTCTATGATTGTGTTTGAGTTAACTATGGACACATGTGGCCCACACAAAGGCTAGAAAAGTGTGATAATAGTATCTATGATAGGTCTAGGGCTAAATTAGAAATATGTAGTACCAAGTAGCACTCTTATCACTCAAGTACCAATTTTAGGTGATTATAATTTTGAATCATTTATCTTAGGATCTCACTTGGAATCTTAGTAGCCTTTTATTCATTTTTTGAATCACTAGTTTTAGATATGTTCTATTGTAGATTTTCATTTGGATACGAAAATTTGCTTGGCACAACATTGGTATATGAAGATGAAAACACACGATTAACACTACCATGTTTTGGATTTCTCATGTATGCAATCTAATTTTTTAACTCTTTTATTAACTTATTCATCATAATGATTTGATCTTTTATGGATTCACAAGCACAAACCCTAGATATTTTAGATTAATTACTTCATTTAAAACTATATGATTGGCCACCTTACCCCTTGGAAAATTGATGGCATGAACCTAGTTAGATGGATGGGAGCTATTACCCTCTCTAGGGTTGGGAGGAGGAAGAAATTATTTTTTATCCATTTTAAATATTCTAAAATATGATATGAGAATATGATAAGAAAGGCATACAAATGCTAAGGAGCAATCAATTATGATAATAAAAATTAGATTGAATAATTACTACATTAGAAATAATAAAAAATAGGGAACCCTAGACCGATTAGGGTTTAAATATAAATACAAAGGTCAGGTTCACAAAATGTTTAACCATAAAATCTATATATGGGAAATCTAAAGTTAAAAGGGTAGAGATAGTCTAGAGCATATAGATGTTAGACTATCTCTAAAGCAGGTTAATTATTTACAAAATTTAGATAAAAATATATTAAACTTATTATGTTGAGATATGATAAAAATAGAAAGTATAGTTATGTTAGATATTGCAATGATAATGAATACAAGTTACGTAGTTGGTTCTGATACTAATACAAATATGGATCTATACAAGGAAAAAGTAGACTAGATGTGAATTTTGGATTAGTCACCTAATTCTAAAAATATAATCTATATAGTTGCGAACACTTGCATTAGCTTGGGACGATTGTGTCAACACTATCATCTGACTCAGATGTAGGTGTCTAGTACAAAATACATGTTGAAACTAGATATTACCACCTAGATTCTTTTGGGTCATGTGTCACCTTCACTCAGGTGCATCTAGATCTGAGTCATGGATTATTGCTCCTTGTCAAATAGCAAAACCCTAATTCTTCATCTTCATATTGGCTATGAAAAAAATGGATTAGTGGGCACATGGTGTTGAGCTAACCCAAAGACCATTATGTCAATGAACGCTACCTACATACCCAATACTTCGATGATGGCCTTAAACTTATGAGTTCTCCTTTATGTGTTGGTTTATGTGTGAATCAACCAATGTGTGATAAGCACTTGTACAATAGTGACTTAACTTGTAAATTGTAAAATATATCTCTTAGTTTGTTCTTTCAGTAATTCATACATGTAAATATTTTTTCCCTATGACTGATATGGAAATAGGAGAAAATAGAAAAGCTTTATTCACTTGAGTTCTTAATTGACTGAATTTGGTCTTTTATAGGTTTGTGATAGGTGAGGAATGAATGAATTTGGTCTTTTTTTTAGATAATATCTCACATTAAATCACTTATGCTAACCTTTAGGTTATGTTTCATTCAAAAATTGGATGTCTTTAGGGGACTTGAAACTTGTGTTGAAATAAGACACTTGCATTGATGTAGGCATCTAATTAGGATACAAGTGTCTATGCAGTTGGAAAATAGGTACAGGTCTAAAACTTGCAGATACAAAATATAAGTAGGTTTACTACATTTTGGGAAGATATAAGGTCTGGGTCATCGATATAACATTGGTATGACTAAGAGATAAGCAATTAGGCACAAAGATATAGTGTATACAAACCTTCTGACAGCAAAAAATGTCTATAAGCTGAAGGTTTATCCATGATATGTATTTGCCAAGTGTACAAGATTGAGGTGTTACATAATTTAGAAATAGTGTTTACAATTACCTCAACCTTCCTCTAGTTCATGTGCCCATCACAATGTTTGACATGTGCATCACAACTTCTTTGACTAGGCATACCTCTACTCATCAGTGTCTATCTTCATGTAAACATATACCACTCTTGTGCAAGATGAATATATTTTTGAATTCCACGTGCCCACAAGATTATCTACAAGTTTGTAAATATTTGTGTTCCTAATGGCACACCTAATAACCTAAACATTAGGGAGGCACACTATGCCAAGACAATGTGACACTTTGGTATTATAAAGGCACTATCACCCTCCTTAGGGTTAGGAGGAGGAAGATATTATTTTTTATCCATTTTAAATGTTCTAAAATATGATATGATAATATGATAAGAAAGACATACAAATGATAAGGATCAATCAATTATGATAATAAAAATTAGATTGAATAATTACTGCATTAGAAATCAAAAAATAGGAAACCCTAGGCTAACTAGGGTTTGCACACAAATACAAAGGTTGGGTTCACAAAATGTTTAACCCTGAAATCTAGATATGAAAAATCTAAGGTTAAAGGGGTAGAGATAGTCTAGGGCATAGGGATGGTAGACTATCTCTAAAGCAAACCAATTATTTATGAATTTTCAAAAAATATATATATATTAAATTTATTATGCTAAGATATGATAAAAATAGAAAGTATACTTATGCTAGATATTGCAATGATAATGAATACAAATTACTTAGCTAGTTCTGATATTGATACAAATCTATATTTGGACTAGGCAAAAAAATGACTAAATATGAATTCTAGATCAGTCACCTTATTCTAAAAATCATATCTATATAGCTACAAACACTTGCATTAATTTGGGATAGTTGTGTCGACATTAATGACTAACTCAGATGTAGGTGTATAATATAGAATACCTATTGAAACTAGATGTTACCACTTGGATTCTTTTGGGTCTTATGTCACCTTCGCTTAGGTGCATTTAGATTTGAGTCATGGACCATTGTTCCTTGTCAAATAGCAAAACCCTAGTTCTTCATCTTCATAGTGGGTATGGAAAACATGGATTAGGAGGCACATGGTGTTGAGCTACCGCAAAGGCCCCTATGTCAATGAGTGCTATGTACATAATCAATTCTTTGAAGATGGTCTTAGACTTATGTAGTTCTCCCTTATGTGCTGGTTTGTGTGTGAATCAACCAATGTGTGATAAACACTTGTACAACAGTGATCTAACTTGTAACTTGAAAAATATAGCTCTTGGGCTGTTCCTTCAGTAATTCATACATGTAAATATTTTTTTCCTATGATTGATATGGAAATAGGAGAAAATAGGGAAGATTTTCTCACTTGAGTGCTTAATTGAGTGCCTTTGATCTTTTATAGGTTTGTGCTAGGTGAAGAATGAATGAGGATTTATTTTGTATATATATCAATCCCTTTAGATAATATATCACATTAAATCACTTATGCCAACCTTTAGTCTACATTTCATTTTCAAATTGGATGACTTTAGGGCACTGGAAACTTGCATTGAAATAGGACACTTTCATTGACGTAGGCATTTGATTAAGACACAAGTGTCTGCACTGTTGGAAAATAGGTACATGTCTAGAACTTGCAGATACAAAAGATAAGTAGGTTTATTACAGTTTGAGAAGATAGAAGGTCTGAGTCATCGATATAACATTGGTATGAATAAGAGACAAATAATTAAGCATAAAGAGATAGTGTATGCAAATTTTTTGATGGTGGAAAAGGTATATAAGCTGAAGGTATATCCATGATATGTATTTGCCAAGTGTACAAGACTAAGGTGATATATAATTTAGAAATAGTGTTTACAATTACCTCAACCTTTCTCTAGTTCATGCACCCTTCACAATGTTTGACATGTGTGTCACAACTTATTTGACTAAGCATACCTCTACTCATCAAAGTCTATCTTCATGCAAACATATACCACTCTTGTGCAAGATGAATATATGTTTGAATTCCACATGTCCCACAAGATTATCTACAAGTTTGTAAATATTTGTATTCCTAATGGTACACCTAAGCACCTAAACATTAGGGATGCACACTATGCCAAGACAACGTGACACTTTGGTATTATAAAAACACTCACATCTTTACAACGACACTTTTACAGGCCTCATATGCATACTAACATTGAGAACTGTGTCAATTCAAACATTCCTTGTTGCATCATGAAGCCCATGAACAAAAAACTGATTCTATACTCCATTTTTTATTCCCTGCAAGCCATGGATATCCAGCAATATGAATTTCATGATTATCCTACCTATAAGGAAACACCAAAATTATTGTGTGTTCATTGTAGCTAATAGGTTTTTAGATATGGCTATTATAGTTGATTGCAAGAAGAGCATCAAAGTTTGCTTAATCTTCAATCATATTTGGGTCCACTTTGGACTAGCAACATCTATAGTATCTGATTGCAACATATAATTTGTTGGTCAATTTTGTCGTGTTTTATGGGAAATGATGGATACATAATTGGATTGATCTACAAATTTTCATCCTCAAATATATAGGTGTGATGACCCTTAGTAAAAACGTTGTTATTTCACTATGCAATTTTGTCAAATACTTTGAGGAATTATCTGGAATTATATTGCATCAGAAATTTGTCAAACATTTGCATAAAATATTATACTGGAATTTTGTCAAACAGTTTGTAGACAGCCCAGCAATAATATTATTAGAATTCTGGAAAAAATTTACAAACTTCTTGATAAACTATTTATGGCTTTTACAGCCTTACAAAATTTGCAGAATATATTAAAAAGGACCTGATACAAATATATGATAAAAAAACCTGTTTGCTGCCCCCAATCACTGTCCAGTCACTGCAGGTACAGTCCATACGGTGCCATACGGACGCGATCCATACAGTACGGACATGTACAGACGGGCTATTTCTGCCCTCAAAAACCTGCGCCTGATTCTGTTGTAGTGTTGCGCTCAGCTGGGCGACCCTCACAAATTTTTCAATAATTAAATCGCCTCTTCCTTGAGGCACTGCGCGCCATATAGGGTTTTAGACTGCTGTTTGCTGAAGGTACAAATTTACAGGCTGTTCCTGAATATTTAGCATGAAATAGCTGAATGTTATCTCCAATGTGCAACCCTTCAGAAGAATCTCTCACCCCCTCAGTTATGCAAATCGCTTGAGAGGTATCGTTCTCAAGGATTAAATCTGAGAATTATGCAGACTTTTGAAGTCTCCAAATGCTCGAGAAGATGCAATGATCAATTAGAATGAACTGGATGCCAATTACATAACCCATAGGGTCTATTTATTTATTTTTTGAAACTTCCAAGAGTTTTCGTAATACATCACACAAAACTTATTATACTTTTTAAATAAAAGTAATTTTTATAAAAATAAAATTAAAGTGCATTTTAAAATTAAAATATAGCAATATGGCCTCCATAATTAAATATGCTATCTCACGTATCATCGTGAGCCATCGAATTGCAAAAATGACCCTCTCACCACCTTTTATCTGCCTACGAGAGTCAGGAATAGGCAAATCCTCATGAAATGTCGAGTCGCCCTAGGGAGGGGACATGACAGTCCGCCCCTCCTGAAATTGCTTGACCTCAAGCAATCTTAATGCTGGATGCTGCAAAATGACTTCACCTTCCCAAGTGGCATCTTCAATGGGTAGATCCTTCCACTTAATCAAATATTCTCTGATCACCCGCTTGCGAAGCTACTTTTCTCTGCTGTCTAAAATGGACTCTGGAATTAAAATCAATTTCCCTTCATCATCCAAGGGAGGTAATACCGCTGAAGGTACCACTCTCTGACCCAATGCCTTTTTGAGACGTGATACATGGAATATATTGTGCACTCGGCTGTCTGAGGGAAGTTTTAGTTCATAAGCCACCTCACCAATTCTTCTGATAATCTCAAACGGTCCATAGTAGCGTGGTTTGAGTTTTTCTGTGCCACTCTTCTTGAGAGTGGTCTGCCTGTATGGCTGCAACAAAAGATACACCATATCACCCACTTCAAAACTATGCATAGTCCTCTTCTGATCAGTATATTGTTTCTGTTGATTCTGGGCTCTGGCAATATTATCCCTGAGAGTAGCAATTATATCTTTACTTTCTTGTAATAACTCACCTGCACTAGGTACGCCGTTGTCACCCAACACTAAGTGTAAAAAACTAGGTGCTTCATAACCGTAAAGGGCCATGAAGGGAGTAATCCTTATAGTCATGTGGTAGGTAGTGTTATAACAATATTCACAGATGTAAATCCATCTGACCCATGCTCGTTGCTGAGCTGTTACATAATTTCTCAGGTACCCTTCTACCCATTGGTTTACTATTTCTGTTTGACCGTCGGTTTGGGGATGATAGCTGGTACTGGGTGTAAGCTCAGTCCCACATAACCAAAATACCTCCTGCCAAAAGTGGCTCATGAAGTGGTTGTCTCTGTCGCTCACAATGTTACGAGGCAATCCATGCAATCTAAAAATCTCCTGGAAGAAAACTTCTGCTACCTAAACTGCTGAGTATGTGGTAGTAATAGGGAAGAAATGGGCATACTTAGTCAACCTATCTACCACCACATAAATACAATCTCACCCCTGTGCCTTGGGCAAACTGGTGATAAAGTCCATGGAAATACATTCCCACTTCTTGTCAGGAATAGGAAGTGGCTGTAGGAGTCCTGCTGGATACGTGTGTTCTTGTTTGTTTTGTTGGCAAACAAGACACTCTCGAACATACTATAGAACATAATCCTTAAGCCCTTTCCAAGTGAACCTTTCCCGAACTGCCTTATAGGTCTTGAAATATCCAGGATGGCCAGCTGAGGGTGAATCATGAAGCGTTTGCAAAATCAGTTTCTTAACCTTAGATCCTGGGACTAAATAGATTCTATTTTTGTAAATGATTAGATCATTTACAAGTGTATACCTGGTATCTATTGTTGTCCCTTCCATTATATTTGAGGCCCATGTATCCCTAGCATATTCTGTTATAATCAAATGTCGCCAATCCTCTGATATCTGAATAGACGTGAGATGTGGCCGGCGGGAGAGAGCATCTGCAACAACATTTTGAGTACCCTTGACATATGTGATGTCAAAGTCATACGCCTGTAACTTACTCACCCATTTTTGTTGGCGATCATTCAAATCTCGCTGTCCCAAAAAGTGTCTTAGACTGTTATGATTTGTTTTAATACAAATCTACTACCCACCAAGTATTGTCTAAATTTAGCCAAAGCATGCATGATGGCTAACATCTCCTTATCATAGATGCTAATTGACCTCTCAAGTCCTCTAAATTTTCTGCTCTCATAAGCAATTGGGTGCTTATCCTACATGAGTACAGCACCCACTCCTTCTCCAGATGCATCACATTGAAGCTCGAATGGCTTCGAAAAATTAGGTAATGCTAAAACAAGACATGTAGTCATTATCTCCTTGAATCTCGTAAAACACTCCTGTGTCTCCTGTGTCCACATGAATGCCCCCTTCTTCAATAAATCTGTCATAGGTGCAGCCAGTCATGAATAGCCATTGACAAACCTGCGATAAAACCCACATAATCCAAGGAACCCCCTCAACTGTGTAGGGTTCTTTGGTAGTGGCCAATCAACAATAGCACAGATCTTTTCAGGATCCATTTGAACTCCATCCGCACTGATGATATGTCCTAAATATAAAAGTTCGGTCATGCCTAGATCACATTTGGATTCCTTGGCATACAAGGCTTCTTTCTGCAGAATACTCAACACTGTCTCTAAATGCTCAAGATGTTCTTGCCATGACCTACTGTACACTAAAATATCATCAAAGAATACTAATACAAATTTTCTTAATTGGTGATGGAAAACCCTGTTCATCGTGGATTGGAAATTGGCAGGTGCATTGGTCAATCCAAAAGGCATAACTATAAACTCAAAATGCCCACAATGACATCTGAAAGCAGTTTTCTCAATGTCTTGTTCCCTCACCCTGATCTGATGGTATCCTGATCTTAAGTCAATTTTTGAAAAGTAACAAGCCCCATGCAATTCATCTATCAACTCATCAATGCGTGGGATAGGATACCTATTCTTAATAGTTATTTTATTTAACAATCTGTAGTTAATACACATTCAGAGAGTGCCATCTTTCTTTTCAACTAAAATAACAGAAGATGCAAAAGGTGACTTACTTGGTCGAATGTGCCCCATGGCCAGCAAGTCCTTTATGGTCCGTTCGATTTCATCCTTGAGCCGCTTCGGATGTTGATACGGGGTGATCATGATAGGCTTAGCGCCTTCTTCTAATTCAATGATATGATCAATGCCTCTATCTGGTGGTCGGCCTGGTGGAATCTCATTGAATACCTTTTTATAAGTACTTCTTAACCTTTGAATATCTGGATGATATTCGGTCTTGTGTTGGTCCCCCTGTGTAGGCATCAAGGTACACATAGTTGCCCACTCTATGTCATTATGCCTAGCTAGCCTTTCCATTCTCCTAAGTGAAATAGTCTTAAAATCATCATCACGAAGAGCCTTCAGCACATGAGTTCTGCCATCGACCTCAAATCGTATCTCCATATCTTTAAGTCTTAAAGTAATTTCCTCCAACGAATGCAGCCATTGCATTCCTAGTACTATGTCCATATCACCCATATTGACCACATGGTAGTCTGCTTTGAATTCATAATTATTTAAGCGTAGGGGTAAATCACGTACCATTTTATTACACCTCAAGATAAATCCATCTGCCACTTTGACTCTAAGCCCATCACACTCCTCAGTGATAAGCCCATGCCTTTCTACAAAGTGTGTGTCAATGAAGTTGTATGTGGCACCGGTATCCAAGAGTGTAACCACCTTTTGACCGGCCAAAACACCTCTAAGTCTGAAAGACCCTTCTCTCTGAATGCTTGATAGGCGTGCCTCTTGTGAATGTAATTATGCCCCCTCTTTTAGTTCCAAATGGTCTCCCTCTTGTTCCTGCTCTATTCCATCAGGATCATGGTATTCTGATGAGTCTGAGTCTGAATCTTCATAATAAACCCACATCATTCTATTGGCCTTACCCTTAGGCCTCATAGGACAATCATGACCAAACTCATAAGGACCTTTACAGTAAAAACACAACTTTTTCTTACGTAGGTCACTAAGAGTTTCCTTATCCATTGATGTAGGAGACTTACCTTTTGCGTCATCTTTACCTTTACTGACTCCTCCTCTATTATCTCTGAATGTTGAAGTGCTTTTAGGGCCGAACTTGTTTGTTGGTGCTGCAAGTTCCATACTTCGGCTTTTCTTCATGGCTTCCTGGAATGTGGGAGGATTAAAGGCCTTGACCCACCCTTTGAGCGGTTCAGTCAACCCTTTTGTAAATAGCATGATTATCCTTCGCTCTGAGATGTCAGGTACCATTGCCACTAATTTTTGGAAGTCATTAATATAATTATCAAGTGAACCATGCTGTTTTAATTGTGCTAGTTCACAGAAATTTACCTTGGGATCTTTGACATTGAACCTTTCGATCAATTTGTTGGTAAATTCTTCATAGGTAGTGATGTGGTTGTGTCCCAGAGTGACCAAACCATGATACCACCATTAGTGAGCAGCTCCTTCAAGGTGCAATGTAGCAAATCTTATGGCATCCTCCTCAGGCATTGGTCTTAGAGAAAGATAATTATCTAGCTTTTGAATCCAAGACCTAGCTGTACACCTGTTACTTCCATCATAGTTAGGCATGGAAATCTTACCAAGTGCTTGTTGATAATCATTCCTTGGTGCACCGTGATCATTTCTGCCTCCTCTCTTATTCTTCTGATTCATGAACTAGTCAAATGTCCATATTTGACGCATATCAGGAGGGAGAGCGGTATACTCTAAGTAGGCCTGTCTAGCCTCCTCGCCAAATGGAGTAGCTGGAGCAACATGTAACTGTTCTTCCCTGGGTGTGAAGGTGGGAAAAAGAGGTCTAGACGCTGATCCTCTAGTGTTTCCAACATGTTGTACGGATCTTTCCTCATTGACTCCACTATGCTTCGTTGTGTGCTGATGACTTTGATCGGGAATGGCTTGCTGGTCCATTCTGGCCAATAAACGTGACATCATATCAAGCATGTTGTCAAATTTTCTTTCAGCACTTCTTTCTCTGTCTTCTTCTGCCATATTCTGAATTGATTTGCCGGTGTCCCTCAACGCTTCTGGCAATGTATCTTCTATTATTTGAGGATTCTGATGAGGTTGCCTCTGCTGCTCCCGGCTGTAATATCTGATTTCTCTATCGCTCATCGGCTATTTAGCGGACCACAGGATGGCAGGATGATGGCTCTGATACCACTGTGATGACCCTTAGTAAAAACGATGTTATTTCACTATGCAATTTCGTCAAATACTTTGAGGAATTATCCGAAATTATATTGCATCAGAAATTTGTCAAACATTTGCATAAAATATTATACTGGAATTTTGTCAAACAGTTTGTAGATAGCCCAGCAATAATATTATTAGAATTCTGGAAAAAATTTACAAACTTCTTGATAAACTATTTATGGCTTTTACAACCTTACAAAATTTGCAGAATATATTAAAAAGGACCTGATACAAATATATGATAAAAAAAAACCTATTTGTTGCCCCCAGTCACTGTCCAGTCACTGCAGGTACAATCCGTACGGCGCCGTACGGACGTGATCCGTACAGTACGAACATGTATGGATGGGTTGTTTCTGCCCTCAAAAACCTGCGCCTGAGTCTACTGTAGTGTTGTGCTCAGCTGGGCGACCCTCACGAATTTTTCAATAATTAAATCGCCTCCTCCTTGAGACACTGCGCGCCATATAGGGTTTCAGACTGCTGTCTGTTGAAGGTACAAATTTGCAGGGCATTCCTGAATATTTAGCATGAAATAGTTGAATGTTATCTCCAATGTGCAACCCTTCGGAAGAATCTCTCACTCCCTCAGTTATGCAAATCGCTTGAGAGGTATCGTTCTCAAGGATTAAATCTGAGAATTATGCAGACTTCTGAAGTCTCCAAATGCTCGAGAAGATGCAATGATCAATTAGAATGAACTGGATGCCAATTACATAACCCATAGGGTCTATTTATGTATTTTTCAGAACTTCCAAGAGTTTCCGTAATACATCACACAAAACTTATTATACTTTTTAAATAAAAGTAATTTTTATAAAAATAAAATTAAAGTGCATTTTAAAATTAAAATATAGCAATATGGCCTCCATAATTAAATATGCTATCTCCCGTATCATCGTGAGCCATCGAATTGCAAAAATGACCCTCTCACCACCTTTTATCTGCCTACGAGAGTCAGGAATAGGCAAATCCTCGTGAAATGTCGAGTCGGCCTAGGGAGGGGACATGACAATAGGAAAATAAAAGTTGTCAAATGTACACTTTTAAGTTTTTTGTGCATGTACAATAGCACATACCCATGCACGTGGGATTGACATTTTATTTACATGATCAAACATGCCTACAACACTGCTCTATATATTTCTATGGGGCATGATCTGTTTAACACATGACATGGGTTTCAACCATTAACACATGTAGAGTACATATCGTATTGCATGCCATCCAACATGGAGTTATAGATATAGGAAAAGGAAGTGAACAAAACATAAATTTTTATATAATGCATCCAAAATGTTTAGAAGATATTATTGTGCCAGTAAAAGAAGTAAAAATTACACCATAATCCACATTGAACACCTCAAGAATTGAAAGTGGGTGATAAAGTCTAATTACATCTTAAGAAGGAATGTTTCAGGGCTTCTCATTATAATATCAAGCTTCTAAGTTATGGTCGTTACACGATATGGTGCACAACTAGAGAAAACACATTTTTCCTTGAATTTCCACAATACTTGGGTCTTCATCTACTATTTAATGTGGAACTCGTTAAGCCATAATTTGGACCTTAAATTGCTTAAGCAAGTAATAGCTAAACACCCTTTAGACTTGGATTTTGAACACTATAAAACATTGTTAAAGGACTAAATAAATGAAGTCACAACAATGGGCACCCACCAAGGTGCACATTATAGTCATTCAAAGTGGTCAAGTCAAGGCACACGATGATCATACTAAATGGTTCATTTTCACAGTCGTCGGGCTTACCAATTCACCTACATGTGCATATGTAAAGTTTCAATATCCAACCTATTTATTTTGACTAAAACTAGAAACATAATGCGTTGGTTGTTTAAGGTCTTTTGAAAAATACTATTTTCAAAAACATGTAACACTTGGTAATAAACCCCTATTTTGATAAAAATTGTTGTCAAAATAGGAAGTAATTGAAGCTAAGAACTCATTGACATGAGGGTTTATACACCATGTGTAGGAGGATAAAACAACATCGGTGAAGAAACCATATGATTAAATGAGATAGGAAATATGAAGAGTGTGGTTCAAATGATTCAACAACACCGGATCATAATGAAGAGGTAGCACATATTAGACTATAGTTGCAACAAAACTTTTTAAAAGTGAGATTAATCAAAATTTTAAAAGTTGAACTCTTACATTAATATATTATTACTTGATGAAAATAATAATTCATTAATATATTATACTTAAATATATTAATATAAATAAATAAATTATATTGAAATAAATAAATAATATACACGAATCAATTAACATGTAAATGTAAACATACACAAGAACATTAAGAGCATTTGGTTAAAACACTTTAAAAAAAGATTTTTGAGGGAAACCACTCGAACAATGTGGCCGATTCGGTGCCCGCACAGGTTTTGGAAGCCTCTAGAATTGAATCGACCTTTGCCAGAACTTTCTTCAACTGCAACTTGGACACTATATATTACTCATTCTGCGATCATATGCCCAAAGAAAAACAGAAATTGTCAAGTGCAAAGTTTCAATTACATTGCGTGAGTTGTTGCAAAATGTCGATCATTCCAGGTTTCTTCGGCAGGAGATCCTCCAATGCCTTCGATCCATTTTCGATGGATTTGTGGGATCCTTTTCAGGCGTTTAATTCTTCTATTTTAGCAGGTCCCCCTTCCTCGGATTTTGCAAGGGATGCAGCGGCTGTAGCCAATACTCAAATTGACTGGAAGGAAACCCCTGAAGCTCATATTTTCAAGGCCGATCTTCCTGGTATTTTTTGTTCTGAGCAATCATTCATCCTCTTATGTCTATTACTTTTCCCTCTTCTTTGAAGAATTGGATTGTAAACTAATATGCTTGATTTTGCAGGACTAAAAAAGAACGAGGTGAAAATAGAAGTGGAGGACGGGCGAATTCTTCAGATAAGCGGCGAACGCAGCAAAGAAGAGGAACACAAGAATGAGAAATATCACAGTGTGGAACGCTCGCGGGGCAGATTTCTGCGGAGATTCAGGGTGCCGGAGAATGCCAAGGTGGAAGATGTGAAAGCTGCCATGGAAAATGGAGTTCTCACGGTTACCGTGCCCAAGCAACCTGAGCCCAAATCTGAAGTGAAATCCATTGAAATATCTGGCTGAATAAACGAAAATTGATGCAATTATTTCAACAGTAATTTTGTATGAAGATGAGAAATTTAGGGGGTGTACTAGTGTTGTGTAATTAAGCTGTGAAAAATAGGGGAGGTAAGGGTTTCGCTATATCCGTGGCGAAGGCAATTGTTACAGTTGTAATGGCAGTTTGCTTTACATTTCTATAAATAAAAACAAATACCTACAACAATGTGTTTTATGATTTCTGTATGGTTCAGTTGTGTTAAAAACAAAAATCTTCTTCAAAAGGAATTAGGGGAAACAGGGGAAGCGATACTTATAAAATTTAAGTAAATAATTTCATCTTTATTTGATGCAAATATTTTGACTCGATGTTGAGGGCTCTCTTTCAATATTAGGGTATCCGTTTGTTTTCTTTGTAGCAAAGCCCACTTGAGCTCTTGGCCAGAGTAAGGGGGTCTAATGAACTTCCAATCTTTGATATTAGTTTGCAGATTGATGACCCATGCTTTATGAATAATGGTTAAGAATATAGGAAGTCAAACTAGTCCTCTGAATCTACACAGGGTTAATATTGCAACAGTTTCAATGCATTTTTAACTTGTTTGAAGAAAATGGTAATTATGTATGTCTTCTACAAGCCTTCAAGGTCCTACCACTTCACTTCAAACCCCAACTTGGCACGTGTGAGCTTGTGGGAGCAAGAAAATCTTCATATGATCACACTTGCAGGTTGCGGACAGTAATTCATGATGTTATGGGGCATTCGGTGCATTATATATGTCAAACACAATTTATTGATTGTAATGATGGCTTCTTCAGAGACCCACTCAAGTTTTCTCATCATTAATGGTGTACCTGATGATCAAATGAACCTTCAACTCCTTCAATACCTTGCCTTTAAATGGCACTGCTTGTGTAGTTGACCTTCAGTGCAAATCTAGACCAAGTGTTTCATGGTGATGGATATTGAAGACCATTAAAACACTATGGAGAATGCAGAGGTGTTGTATTCATGTGGAAGAATCCCTCTTTCAAAAGGAGCATGCCTCATTATGGCTCTCAAGACCAAGATATCATGAACTAGCCTCCCAATGCTTTCATAGCCTTGTTTAGCAAGGTTTAAGGTTCATTAGCATAGTTTAAGGTTTTTGTGAAATCCTAGGTTTCAGTCTCTCCCTTCATATGCCTTATTAACCAACTCCAAGTGCCTTGATTTGTTGAATATATAGATGGGGGTGTCTAGGGTCCCCATAGGTGATCTTGAACAAGAGTCAATAGTCCATATAGAACCTCAAAGAACATATGTAGTGTAATAGTCTTATCAAGCCATTTCACCCCATAGTAGGCACTGATTTCCAAACTTAGAGTTTCATAGGGCTCTATGACCATCACCAATAGGGTTAAGCCCTTATGCCCAAGCTCAAGGCATGGAAACAAAGTCAAATGTTGCATAATACTATGAAGAGCCAGTGGGACTGTGAGAAAAAGGGTCTAAGTATGGATGTTGTTGAGAAGATATGACCAAGTTCATAAGATCACTCAAGCCCAACGTTCAAAGGGTTTCCCAAAACTATTATACAACTGAACCTACAAGATGCAAGGATGGGTCATAGGTTATGAAGATGACTATCTTAAGGAGAGGCATTGAGATACAAGAGAGGTCAACTAGGTCTCTAACACAGTATAAAGGCCCTCCTTTTGCTCATGGGCCTATGAAAGAGCTCCATTAATAGTCACACACCTAGATCACCACCTATAGAGCTATAGGTAGTGTGCCTCCAACATTGAATATGAGATTATAGAGGCACATGAAAGACAGAGCTCAAGCAGAGGGACAACACACAAAGACCATGTTGTGGTAAAGCAAGGGAAACTTTAAAGGATAAGCTAAACTAACTGGATCAGGGATGTACAGTGAGCTAAGTCTACCTAACCAGTTGGGGTGCCTAACTGATGTGAATGACTATGTCAATAAAACATGTAAGGGTAACCCCAAGGTAATGATGGCATCCATCTTCCTCAAGATCTCATATGATGATGGTACAAGTTTGAGGAAGCTACCTACTTTTGATTAGGCATCCATGACACATAGAACTATGTGTCTGACTGTAGGAGTTTAGATAATAGGGTTGAGGGAAGTCCAATTCAAAGGGTGTCACCAAACCATAAGAGCATGTTACATGAGATTCCAACTCCATCAACACTGTAGAAGGGGAGAAAAGAGTACTCGGGTCTCTAGTGGAAAAATCGACTCAAACAGTCAGGCTCGATAATGATGGTCATGGCAGGTCTACAAGAGAGGGACAGAGATGGGAGTCTAAGCAGCTAAAGACAAGTGCAAAAGGGTGAAAATATATGGAAAAGAGTGATATGTTGACATTAAAGCCGCCAACACACCTATATGTGACTTAAAGTCTTGATACTCAATTTAGGCCTATAAGGCCTAAAGCCCTCCTTGAGCCCTCAAGACCCCCGTCTTCATCTTTGTGATAGATTCAAAACCCCATGCTAGGCCTAAAATCATGAAGAGATCTATGATGATGATACATGTCCTAAGGAAAGTTTTTTAGATGTAGGAAGGTAGGGAAGTGGTCGATTTGGTCGCATTACCCCTCTTGAGCTCTACTTCCATAGTCTACCATTTCGAGCTACCAACTCCAACACTCATATCTCACATGGCAAGATGAGTGGGGACCAATGCTCTTAGGGGGAGTTGGGGACCCCTATGCACTTACTATCCATGGAGGAAAGAGTTGAATTCAAGAGCTCAACTCTATGAACAATCCTTAACACTGTCAACACACCCATAATGCTTAGTAAAGGATCGAACGCTGCTAACTTTCACTCAAAACTCACCGTACAAGGTGCATGGGACCAAGAACTATTCAAAAGTTTTGAAGGGGTCTATGGGATCAACATCCATGGAAATAAGGTTTGTATTTGAGACTTGTACTCTTTAAAGCATCGTTAAGATGGTAGACTACTAAAACCCTTCCTAAACCTTGATAAGGACCTGATGAAGGACTTTTGCCCTCAAATGCCCTCAAATGAGGTAGTTGAGTATGTAACTGGTCTTAATGGTCTTCCTAGGTCACATGGGCACCCAAATGGTCCACTAATTGACATGTGCATACTGTATGTTGTACAAATCAGGGCTAGAAAGTATTGCTCCAAGCCTATGTGCAATAAATTGGAAAGAGTCTGCATGTTTTACATGATTTTCAATAGTGAGAGACATCAAGAGGTTGAGAAGACTTCACAATAACCACCTACAAGGGTCTCCACATCTAATGGCCACCTTAAAATATGCCTAAGTTCCTAGTTAAGGGACCATGTGTACATAAAGAAGAAGTAGGGGGCATAACCAAGCCAACACAAATGATCCAATGGCTCTAATAGATAGGTTGCATAATCTCAGAGGTGGCCAAGTGCTCTCATAACTCCATTTTGAAGGCAAAACATAGAAAATCTATCATTAGGCCTATTAAACTAATACCCTCCTCAAGACATGACTACTTTAAGACTGAAGGCAGAGGATAAGGGTTAAATGAGACCTTAAACTAGCTTGGAAGTACACTTCAAGGAGTTTTAGATGTGCAAAAGGTGTTTGTTTGCGTAAGAAATCTCAGGATTAGCCATTTTGGCCTATAACTACCTTGGGAGTGTACAAAATGCAAGATAGTCACCCGAGGGGCACCTTCTTGTGCTCATAATTGTAGGAAGGATCTACATGGAGTCCTGAGCACTTAGGAAAGGTTGAGGGGCCTTGTCCACCTGGGGATCTACCTTTGTGATAACTTTCTTCAACTACAACTTGGACATTATATATTACTCATTCTGCCCTGATATGCCCAAAGAAAAATAGAAATTGTCAAGTGCAAAGTTTTAATTATAGTGCATGAGTTGTGAGTTGTTGCAAAATGTTGATCATTCCAAGCTTCTTCAGTAGTAGATCCTCCAATGTCTTCGATCCATTTTCACTGAATTTGTGGGATCCTTTTTAGGCATTTAATTCTTCTATTTTGGTAGGTCCCCCCTCCTTAGATTTTACAAGGGATGCAATGGTTGTAGCCAATACTCAAATTGACTAGAAGGAAACCCCTGGAGCTCATATTTTCAAGGTTGATTTCCCTGGTATTCTTTGATCTGAGCAATCATTCATTCTCTCATGTCTATTACTTTTCCCTCTTCTTTGAAGAATTGGACTGTAAACTAATATGCTTGATTTTGTAGGACTAAAAGAGAACGAGGTGAAAATAGAAGCAGAGGATGAGCGAATTCTTCATATAAGTGGTGAACGCAACAAAGAAGAGAAACGAAGAATGAGAAATATCACAAATTGGAACACTCACGGGGTAGATTCCCATGGAGATTTAGGTTGCCAGAGAATGCCAAGGTGGAAGAGGTGAACGCTGCCATGGAAAATTGAGTTCTCACAGTTACCATGCCTAAGCACCCTGAACCCAAATCTAAAGTGAAATCCATTGAAATATCTGGCTAAATAAACAAAAATTGATGCAATTATTTCAAATTTGGGTGGTGATCACTTTTATTTCAACAGTGATTTTATTTGAAGATGAGAAATGTATGGGTGTACTAGGGTTGTCTAATTAGGCTTTCAAAAATTTGTGAGGAAAGGGTTTTGCCATATCCATGGCAAAGTCCGCGTTGGCAATTGTAATGATAGTTTGTTTTACATTTCTCTAAATAAATACAAATGCCTACAAAAATGTGTCTTATGATTTCTGTATAGTTTAATTATGTTAAAAACAAAAATCTTCTTTAATAGGGGAAGTGTTACTTTTAAAATTGTAATGCAGGGGTCCCATGGACGACGTTGTTGCTCCTATTTTTAATGAGTGGGTGACCCCATGAAAAATGAAAGGTATGGTAAAAGGAAAATTCAGAATCTTTTCTTAAAAGTGAGGAGATGGCTATTTTTAGGGGGAAAAGTTTAATGGGGTGAAAAGAAAGTGGCGCTGGAGTTTTCCATACATGCTTCTATTTTGTAGGAAACTATTCTACCAATTGTAAATATATGAGTGCACAAAATTTATATAAACTTTAATTATAAATAAAAATATAATCATTTTAATATTATCTCTTATTTTATAAGAGCATACACTCAGAATTTTTATTCTATGGGACCACTTTTGTTGCATATGCTCCTAAATTCACTCTACACTACCCCGTAAGAAAACTTAGGAGCCCCCTCCCATGGGCCCATTTCTTAAGTAAACAAATTTATCTTTATTGGAACAAGGATGCCTAAATACATTTGGTCGATGTTAATGGGGTGCCTTTGAAATATTTTCAATGTTTTAGATGAAAATCGATGCTAATGCCATGTTATTAGGTGTTTTTGTTTTATTTCTTTGTAGCAAAGCCCACCTTGATGGGTCACTAAAGGACAAGTAAGCATATATATCCGTTTGGGTTTTCTTTTTACATTTATGTTAAGGTATATATATACAATGTTAAAGGTGTGTGTGTGTGTATATATATATATATATATATAATAATAATAAAATAATTAAAATAGAAAAAGTATTGTATCGAAAATAATTATAAAATATCTAATAATTGAAAATTTAAAGTTGGGAATATTTAATATTTAAAAATTGAAAAACTATTTAAAATAATTATAAAAGGTCTAATAATTAAAAACTTAAAATTGGGAATATTTAATAATCGAAAAATTATTTAATAAATGAAAATCCGAAGTTGGATATAATATTGTGAGGGTTTTTGTTATTAGAATTTTTAATATATATATTACAAAAAATAATAATATATATAAATTATTGTAAGGTTGTTTTCAAAATAATATTAGAGTATGTTGGGTTAATTTGTGAATTGGTATTTAGAATGTATTGGATTAAATTTATCTTGTAGAAATTTGTGTATTTTTTTTTAGAATAAGTTTTAATAGAAAAAGTAATAAAAATAATAATAATATATAAAAAGTAATAGAATAAGTGTTATTAGAATTTTTAATATATATATATATTACAAAAAATAATAATATATAAAAATTATTGTAAAGTTGTTTTCAAAATAATATTAGAGTATGTTGGGTTAATTTGTGAATTGGTATTTAGAATGTATTGGATTAAATTTATGGTGTTGTAGAAATTTGAGTATTTTTTTTTTAGAATAAGTTTTAGTATTTTTATATTATTAGATTTCTAAATGTAATAGAAAAAATTATAAATATTAAAGTATTAAAATGAACACTCCTACAAAAAAATTTATTTTTAAGATTTGTAAGATATTGTAGAAAATAAATATGAAAAATTAATTATGAGAAAACTCTTTATACTCTTAATAGTATGAGTTAAGAACAAAACAATATATATTAAGAGAATAAAAAGGATGGTGCAAAGAATATGTTCATTTAATAATGAAGGACTAGATAATGTATTAAAAGAAAATAAAAAGGAGGATACAAAACATATGTTCATTAAAGAATTAATGGAGGGGTTCATTATTATAGAGGGTAATGGTAGTGACTAAATTCAAACTAATTTTAAAAAGGTTAAAAAATGTTTATAGAAGATTAGGTAAAGTGCCTTATGAGATTATAAATGTTTGGAACAAAATTTGAGAATTTTCAAATGAAAGAACAAAAGAATACAAGTGAATTTTTATTTTATGTAATTGGTATGATGGATCAAGCAAAGTATCATGGAGAGAACTTGAGAGTAAATAATCGTTGAGAATATTTTGAGAATTTTATCAACAAGATTTGATTCCATAGTTGTAGCTATAAAGGAGTAACAATTATAGGTTCTTTACAAACACATGACCAAATGATGAATATAATGGCTAGTCCCTCTTGAGAATGAATTTAATTTATAGATGTCCTTCAAAGGAAAAGAGAAAAGGATAGATTATCATCATGGAGAGTCATCAATAAGAAGCAACATGTAACACACTCCAAAATACCACCCAACAACAATGTTTTCAAAGCCCTAAAAATCTAAGAAAGTGAAGGAAAGCAGTGTTTTACAAGTGTTTTCAAGTGTGTACGGATCTATATAGTAAGGTCATGGTAAGAAAAGGTCAATTATCCTTAGAGGGAATTCAGTTTAGAAATTATATAAGAGAATCCATGAGTTTTAGGGTCAAAAGGATAAAAATTTGACCCCTTCTCTCCATCACTCTCCTTGGCAACCTTGGATAGCCTTTTAGGGTCTTGTTTAGCACGGATAGGAGAGAGAAAATGATGACTTGAGTTTTTGGTCAGAGTAAGGGGGCTTAATGACCTTAAAATTTTTAGCATTAGTTTACATATTTATGACCCATGCTTTATGAACAATGGTTAAGAATCTAGGTAGTCAAACTCGTCTTTTACATCTACACAGGGTCAATATTGTAATGGTTTTAGTGCATTTATGAGTTGTTTAAATAAAATGGTAGTTATGTATTTATAAAATACTTCAAGGTCCTAACACTTCACCTCAGACCCCAACTTGGCACGTGTGAGCTTATAGGAGCAAGAAAGTCTTCATATGGTCACACTTGAAGGTTGTAGACAGTAGTTCATGGCATTTTGGGCCTTCAATGCATTTCATATGTCAGACAATTTGTTGATTGTAATGATGGCTTATTAAGAGACCCATTCAAGTTTTCTCATCATTAATGGTTCACCTAATGATCAAATGGACCTTTAACTCCTTCAATAACCTGCCTTTAAATGGGACTGCCTGTGTAGTTGACCTTCAGTGCAAATATGGATTGAGTGTTTCATGGTGATGGATATTGAAGATTATTATAACACTATGGAGCATATAGAGGTATTGTATTCATGTGGAGGAGTCCCTCTTTCATAAGGAGCAAGGCTCATTATGGATGTCAATACCAAGAACTCATGAACTAGTCTCCCAATGCTTTCATAGACCTGTTTAGCAAAGTTTAAGGTTCATTAGCATGGTTTAAGGTGTTTCACTAAAATTTTACTTTATTTTCTAAGGAAAAAGTTTTAAAAATTAAAATAAGGGTGAGATTAATAGAACCTAGATATGTTATGCGCACGTGAATCCAGATGACTATTGATACTCCTTTTTGATCATGCAAGAGGTCAAGTAACCATCGACATTTAGGTTAACTATCGACGGTCGAGGGTCAACCATCGGTGATTGGGGAAATATAGTCAAAATAGATAGGATTAGTCATTTTCACTTATGTTTGGTGGTTGAGGAGTTAAAAAATGGTCCAAGGTAATAAAAGGGGGTCATGGGGTGCTTTAACAATTAAGAATGCATCTCATGGTTTTTGAGTGTCTACATTTTACCCCTTTTTATTGTGTAGTTTGTGTCAGCAAGATGCAAAACAAAAAATGGAGAAGTTGGTAAAAGGTTAGATGCCTTGATTATGGGAGGAGGTGTTACCCCTCAAACTAAGATTTGATGAGGTAAAATAGAGTTGGTTTTGGGTTTGATAAAGTGGATCTATAGATCACAAGGTGGGTGACAAGGTTGGTTGGGTGGGCATGTAAACACAAACAAGTGTAAATGCATAGAATAGGTTGTCATAGTTAAGGTTGATGTTAAACTAAGGTTAGACTAGAAAGACAGGTGATAGGGTACCTAGGGCACAACATTAGGCATAGCTAATATGGGTTACTCCTATAAACTCAAGTCTCGTAGGCAAGGTTGATGTATTCATAGGTATCTAAGTTAGGATGTGATCCTACGAAGATAAAATTGGTCACAAGTATCAGGACCGAAAAGGGTCATGCTCCAAGACACCTAAATGGTCGGTGCACAAAAGTAACTCTAGTTTTTCAAGCATGCCAAGGTAATTAATGTGGTCAAAGTGACTAAAGCAAGGTTGTCACAAAAAGGTACAAAAGGTGTGTCGTAATGACCAAGGTGAGGTGATTTGGTTGGTTGGTTGGTGGAGAATGAGGTGAGATTGGATTGGTTTATGGTTGGGTTGGGTTCTAATTGGTTGCCCAATTTGGTGCACCACATGGAGTGCTAAAAAGGTTGATCCATTTGTTTTGTAAAAGGGTACAAAGTTAGTTTATGCGATGGTAAAACATTATAGTGGTCAACCATCGATGATTATAATTGACCATCGACAGTCAATAATGACTATTGACAGTTAATAGTGATGGTCAGTGGTCAAACATAAGCCCTAAAAAGGCAATTGTTAAAGGTTAAAATTAGCCTTCATTTACTCATTTGTGAAAAGTAACTCATGGCATCTTTATTTGTCCTTAGTGAAAATGACAAAGAGTTTACTCCTTGAGTCTCGTGCTTGCTAAATTGAGGTGGGTTTGACCGAGGTTAATCGATGAGTTGGAGTGCTGACTAAGGTAGGCCAAAGAAGAGGAGATCTAATGAGTTTTAGGGTAGGGTTTTATTGAAAATGCTGGTTTTGATTTTTTTAACTAGGGTAAAGGGAAATGGGTAGAATCTAAAACATTTATTGTCAAAAATTATGCGAGGGGGGGGGGGGGTAGAATTAGATAGTGTATAGGTAAGGAGTGAGATATTTGGTAGATTTTTTAGGGAGGTTAGGTAGAAACTAGGTTTTATAGGTCGATGGTAGTCATCACACAGTGACCATCATTGGTCGATATTGACCATCGTCAGTCGCTAAGCGATTATCGAATGGTTGGTGTGAAGACCATCATCAATCTATACCTAAACCATAAATGTTTGATGGTTGATTGATGATGGTTCTATAAGGAACCATCATTGCTCAACACCTGACCATCGACAATCATTACAAGTTTTGAATTATTAGGTAGATATAAAAATGGGTTAAGGGTTAGGTAGGTATAATGATGGGTGAAAGGTAGGGGTAGTGTAAAAATAAGTACAATAAGTTAGGTTTGGTAGAAGATGATGTGTAGGAAGGATTAGGTAAATATTGGTTAAATAGGATAAGGTAAGGCATGATTAAATAGGGTAAAAATGCATAGTTTATGTGTGAAGGGAAAAGTAAACTAAGGTATGTATATCTAACCCTATAGGTATGGGAGTATCTACAGATGTGAGACCAAATACCTTAGCTCTTGGATGAGGTACATCAAGTGATGATAGAGCAGGAGTGGGAGCATATGATTGTAGTTAGCCTAAGAAGCATTATATATTACTAGTGCATGCCTAGAGATGTAGCTATGTTGGTAACCCTTATCAAGAGATGGGACCCAGCTACCAACACTTTCCTGCTATCGACTGGAGAGATTACCATATTACTAGAGGACATTCATCATATTTTGTGGCTACTTATATGAGGTGATCCGATAGAGCATATCAACATCGATGAGTGAGATGTGCACATGGATCAACTATTTAGTGAGGACTTTGTGCATGCAAGGTGGTGTGTTGGGGGATTCCACTATACACCCATGTACCATAGGGATTGGGGAGTAAGATGGCTTACTATGATGATGATGATAGACGTGACTTGTTATGCACTTTCAAATTCTAGTAGTGGTAGATTCTCATTTTTGTTTTTAGGTGTTCTTGTAGGTATGTTGATGGACCAAACAACGTATGCTTGGGGCCTGATTCTACTAGTGTAGATCTATCAAGAGATCTAGGGATACAAGTTACTCAAGAAATATGGCATCAATGCTAGATTTATGCTACATTAATGGCCATATAGGCATATAAGGGTACTTTAACTAGGTGGATTGCCATGGCATGCATGGGCTCAAATGGACTTCAAAGTTGGCTTCATGAGATGGAGGTATGATTATGCACTCACACCACCATGGGGAGGAGCATGAGACCTAGAGTGATATAGGGATAGGTTGGAGGCACTAGTGGATGGAGAGGTCATCTAAAGGCCATATACTAGATTCCTAGCATGGGCAAGATATGCTAGGTAGACCCTATCACTACAGAGCTACAAGTGGATTTATGGTAGACAAGATCATGAGGTAGAGTTGATCCCTTTTGATATGGTGATTAAATAATTTAGGCTAGTGCAAGATGTCCTAGGTGATCTCTTGAGGTATAGGAGGGAGGATGTAGAGTTTCCAATGCCTACTGCAGAGATAGATGATGAGTATATCGATCATGAGTTGCTACTAGTGAGGGTAGACATGGATGATGCAAGTGTCACTGAGGACTACATAATATGGTTCTAGGCACATTATGATGCAATAGTGTTTAGAGTAGATGATGGATAGGCTAGGTATTAGTTTATGGATGTTGATATGGTGAAGGCAGGTAGAGATCAGATGGATGTGCATGATCTTGATAGGTAGGCACTTATCACATAAAAAGATCAGGGTAGGGTAGCACTAGCAACAACACAGGCAGCTCTAGCAACAATGACCTTAGAGAGAGATACAGCTTAGGGCCAGGTGGCCACTCTTATGTATGAGAGGGATCAATATAAAACCTAGCTATCCTTGGTTACACAAGATATAGATTCCCTTAGATAGGTAGGAGGGCAGGAACCAACATCTGTAGGACCATTAAGGACCATTGTTATGGAGAGGTATGTGGCCATGGTCGAGGAGCTCAAATATTAAAAGTAACTGGTCTTTAGATAGCTTTTAGATGAGCCTTGATATGCCAAGAATAGGACATTGGTTACTGGGGGAGTTAGCAGTGTGATACCTGGTTAGTAGGAAACATCTACAAGTGCACAGACATATTCTAAAGATAGGCAAGCACTAGGGAGCAGTAGTGCTCCTCCACCTTAGATTCCTATGAGATGTAGTATATGATTTTGATATTGGCCTATGAGTTGATGCAGCAAGATGTATATTCCTTTGTGAGAGATATGGATATAATGTTATATATATGATTATTTATATTTTATGAGCATATGATGTGATTATGATTTTATGGATGTGGTTTATGGTTATGGTTATTACTTGTGATTTTATACATGTTCATGATGTGATTATTATTTTATGGATATGGTTTATGGTTATGGTTATTGCTTATCTTTATGGTTAAGATGTGACTTATGAGGTTATTAGACATGATGATGATGTGATTAACATTTAATAGATATATGCTTAGAATAGATGGTATTAATGTTTTGAAATTAATAAATCTATGTTCTCCTTTTACCTAGATAGACATGTGATGGATTATCATATGTGATGAGGTATTATTTTATGATGTATGATTAAATGTTGATGATGTGATAGATGGTATATGATTAGCTGATGTGATTTTTCATTAGATGGATGAGATGATGTTTGATGTATGAAATGGTTTATTTATTATAATGTTTTTAACTAGAACATTTTAAACAAATAAGGTAAAATCAAAATACTAAACAAAATACAAAATGTTTATGTAATATTAGTTAATGAATTGCTTGTAATTAGAACAAGGTGAATTAAAAAACACATAAATCTAGTGTGGATAACCAAACTAGATGTGAGAAAAGATGAGAAAAGATAAAACAATCAAAAGACATGCATTTAAATGAATGTATCAACAAGTAAGTTTGAGAAAGAAAAAGAGAACATGATGTTCTTTCATTTGCAAAGACCAAAATAAAAGGAAATTAGATTGTCTTATGAACATAAGCCCTTCACATGTTTCACATTAGCGTTCGTTGGTTGGTTAAAAAGGCTCTTGTTCTCACAGTGTCAAGTAAGCTCAAAATCCCTTGTTTCAAAGAGGGTATAAAAGGGGAGATGGATGATAAAGGAACCTTCATGTGAGGTTAGTTTTACCTCTTCTGTAGGTTATCAACAAACATCATTTTTACACTAGTACAAGCCATTGATATGATTGACCATGAGTTGGGAGTCAGCAAAGAGACTGATTATCTTGACTCCCAAAGCTAAAGCAGTTTGAAGACCTATCACTAGGGCTTCATACTTAGCCATGTTATTGGTACAATCAAAATTGAGCTTGAAAGATAAAGGAAGGGGTTCACCATCTAGTGGGATGAGAATTATACCAACACCCACACCACATTGGCACATAAAACTATCGAATAACATGGCCATTTGATAGGTGATGTTCTCTCGAGAAAGAGTCACGATGGATTCATTGGGAGACTCCAGAGGAGAAGGTTGGTTATCTACCAAAGGTGTTTCAACCAATTGGTCAATGATGAATTTCCCTTTTATTAATTTTTGTTGGAGGAACTCAAGATCAAACTCATCTAAAATCATGAGCCATTTAGCCATATGTTGGTTCTAGTATGGCTTGGAGTGCATATACTTGATTGGATCAGTGTTGGTTATGACATAGGTCTTATGGTTGAGAAGGTAGTGGCAGAGTTTAGAGGCCATGAATACCAATGCGAGGCAAAGTTTTTTGGTATGTGTGCACTAATTATTGTACTCTATAAGTATATGACTCATGTAGTAGATAACTTGCTGTTTATGCTACACATCGTGATGTGCAAGCATTGCCCCTAAGGAGTGGTTGGTGGCAGAAATATAAAGGTAGAAATTTGATCCTCTTTTAGAGGAATAAGGATGGGTAGAAAAATAAAGTACTCTTTAAGTGAGTTGAAGGCCTATTAACAGTGCTTATCCCACTTAAAGATACATCTTTTTTTAGAAGGTGGTAAAAAGGTTGGCATCTATCAGATAGCTGAGAGATGAAGCGATGAATGGATTGGAGCTTCCCCTTCAATCTACAAAGTTATTTGAAGTGAGTGGAGGAGGCATGTAGAAGATAAATTTGATTTTGGTAGGATCAAATTTGATTCCTCAAAGAGAGATGATAAATCTAAGGAGCTTTCTTGATAAGACCCCAAAAATGCATTTCTTGGGGTTAAGGTAAACATGATAATGGATGAGGCATTCAAAAATAACCTTGAGAATTGCTAAATGATCTTTACAATGTTTAGATTTCCCAAGAAGGTCATCTACGTAATCCTCTATGATTTTTTGGATAAGGTCATGGAAGATATAGGTCATGGCACTTTGGTAGGTTACACTAGCATTTTTTAGACCAAAATGCATGACCCTATAACAAAAGGTCCCCCATGGGGTGATAAAAGTAGTTTTATGTTGATCTTCAAGGGTAATCATGATCTGATTATAGCTCGAGAAACCATCCATATAAGAGAGAGCATCTCATGGCTGGCCATGAGATCAACAAGTTGATCAATAATTTGCAAAGGGAAGTCATCCTTTGCGTAAGCAAGGTTAAGATCATGAAAACCCATGCAAATGCAAAGTCCCCCTATTGCTTTAGTGATAGGGATGATATTCAAGACCCATTGGGGATAGTTAATGGGTTGGATGAAATTTATGAACAGGAGGTGTTGAAGCTCTTCTTTGACAAGAACGGCTAGGCGAGGGTGCATCCAATGAAGCTTCTACTTAACAGGCTTGGCATCGTGGGTAGTAATGATATTGTGGGTAGAGATGGAAGGGTCTATTCCTCGCATGTCACTTTAAGACCACACAAATGTTATGCTACGATCTCACAAGAAGGAAGGAAAATATTGAAGCTCTAAGGAATCTAGTGATTGGCCAATTTTAACAATGTATGGGTTATCTTGAGTATCGAAGTTGACATCCATGGTGGATTTATTCAACATGATTGAATTCTCAAGACAAAGGTATTTGTGGATAGAGGAATGTTCTACACTAAGATAGGCAAGAAGAGAATCTTCATCCTAACATTAAATGATATTAATGGTAGGAGAGTCATCTTCTACCATCTCAGGGTGAGTCAGAGGAATGGTTATAGTCTCCCCATCCTTTTGGTAAGTCAGGGGTCCAAGTTTGATCATGTTGATGAAAATAAATGTTAGGGTTAATGGTATCAAAATCTTTAAATTTTGATGGTGAAGGGGTCAGTGAGGATGGGACTTCTTCATCAATGATGAGAATAGGAGGAAAAGTGGTTAGCTCTTCAGGTAGAGCGTATCTGAGACCAAATATCTCATAAGGCTTTTGGGTTTTACATGGAAACAATTCATGTGGTCCATGTTCATAATGTCCTAGGTCGAATCCCTTCCAAACACACTTCTAGAGGTATGTCATGATGAACTCTGATTTATCTAGATAAGAGAACTTAGAGTTGAATGGTTGAGGAATATAAGAAGTAGAGGAGGTGGTAAGTGGTTGATCAAGCCCCCCATAGATAAGATTCATTTAGAGATTGGGAGGATTGAAAGGAATAATGGTTTTGATATTGGGATCGTAACTAGGGTTTTGGTCAAGGTTCCCATATTCCTAGGGAGTAGGGAAGGCATTCAAGGTCAAGAGGCAATACTCCCCAAGTGAGAGAAGTTGGAATGTTGATTCCAAAGGGTCCTTTATAGGGATTTGGGTAGAAGGGATGGATCATAAGTCGAGGCTTGGTTGGTGGAAGAGGTAGAGTCATCTTTGACTAGTGAGGGTTTGGTTGATGGGAGGAGGAGAACATCAATCAGTTGGTACCTCATGTTATATGATGTGAAAGGAATTGGGTCAGCTTGTATGGTAAATACTTGACCCTTGAGATCAAATTTAATACACCAATGTAGGGTAGATGCCACATAGTTCATGGAATGGATCAACAGGTGTCTTAACAAAATGTTATAATGAAACTCACCTTCTACTACATAGAAGATCTCAAGAAGTGTGTGAGGTCCTAAATGAATAAGGAGGATGATAGTTCCTAGAGTTGTTTCCATAGTGTCATTGAAGTATCAGAGCACCACCATGGTTTATGACATAATGTTCTCTGGTAATTTCAGCTGGTCATATGCATGGGAGGAGATAATGTTGATGCTAGCTCCTCCATCAATCATAATGCTTTTGATGCAGTTTTGGTTGATGTATGTGGTAATGAAGAGGGGAGGATATGGATCTTGGGGATGAACAGAGGGTATTTTTGAATCCTTGAAGGTAGCAAGGGTGGAAATCTGAAGGCTCTGATAAATGTTGATAGAGTTTGTGGATCTTCTGGTTAAACCTCTATGGACTACAAAGTCTCTATCATCGCTTGGTGTTGATGGGGTGAGGTTTTGATTAGTTCACATAAAATCATCTTCACTAGTGTTTTGTGAAGTTTCTTTATCACTACTCTTTGGATTGACTCGGAAGGGTTGGATTAAGAGGCACCCAAGATGGACACCTTAGGTTTGGGTGAAGGTAAAGGTGTCTAGGTTTGGTTGGGTGATTGGGTGGTAGAAGAAAGGTATGTCCATGAAATGGACATCTTTGCTTTCCCTTTATCCTTTTGTTGGTCATGTGATCATGTGACCATATGGATGGTATGGATTTGGGGAAGAGTTGGGCAAGAGGACTGCTTTGATTCCTCCTACTTAGATGAGAGTATGGGAGAAGGTAAATTTGGGGTGGTGGATTTTGGTTGTTAGAGTGGAAATGGGCTCATGGGAGGCTCTTATGATAATAGGTCATCCTCATCACATAGTAGAAATGGGTGGCAAGGTCTTAGTTTTTGGGATCCGATCCTAGAATGGTAGGCAAGGTAGAAATGGGTGGCAAGGTTTTAGTTTTTGGGATCCTAGGTGTCTTTAATGGGCTAGGTGGTGTTAAATCCAATTTTAATGGAGGATGATCAAGGCTTTGAGTAGGGAGTGTGCCTAGGTTTTTGATAGGCTTTATTGAGATGGTAGAAGGTGCTTGGGTTACTTTGGGTGGATTTGATTCGGTTGGTTCAACTATGGTTTGAGAGGTATAAGTTTATACTAGTTTGGTTGGGGTGATGGTGAGTTTACTAATGGATGTGGAAGGTTGGGTTGACAATGGTATGGTTGAGGGTTCTTTCTTGGTTGGGTAAGGAAGCCCGAGACAGTGCCAAAGTGTGGCTCGATCCATGTTGGGTTGGGATAGGTACTCTAAGTTTTGAATGAGTCAAGAGAAAGGCTTATAGATGGGTTTGGTTCCTTAGGTATTGGTCTTAAAGGACAAATCTATGGTTTGAGAGGGGGAAATAGTTTCCTTGTCTTTTTCCTCAATCAAAGGCTCCAAGGTTTGGGAAGGTGGTTCTTCCATGGGAAGATTAGGTAGACTGACCTCTTCCCTAAGAATGTTTTCCAAAGGAAGAGTGAATTTTTATATGATGAAAGAGAAAGGTGTGGTGGTAATGGTTGCCTCATTTGGCATGTATTCCAAAGGAGAGGTTGGTAGCTCCACTAACTCAATAAATGGAGAAAGTGGAATAGAAGGTGACTCCACTGTCTCAATAAGTGGAGGGGGATTAGTTGCTTCCTTTATTTCAGTTTTTAAAGGAGTAGAAGGTGACTTCACTACCTCACTAAGTGGAGGGGAAGAATAATTGGTTTGTGAAATGGTTTCCTCAACAATGAACTCACTAAGGGCCATACTAACAACATAGACCTCCCGATTGTGAGAGGATTTTACTTTATTATTTTCGTTGTTCATGGAAGGGGCATGGTTGGGAAATAGTTGTCTAAATATGCCAAGTGACTGATTTGGGGGTGCATTGGGGTTATCCCTCACAAGTTCCCCCTTGTCAATCAACCCTTGGACTATTCTTTTGTAAGTATTGCATCTACTAACATCACGTCCAATGACACTATGGAAGGCACATAATTCATTTTCCTTATACCAACCAGGAGTAAGGTGAGTGGAATCAAATTGTTTTGGGGGATTGATTAGATGAATTTGTATTATATTTTATTTCAAAAAAAAATATAAAATAGAAGCATACAACTCCCTTAGTGGAGTATATTACTTTTGGTTGTTACGGTTCTGGTTTCGGGTATTTTGGTTGGAAGAATTAGAAGAGTTGGGTTAGTTAACAACTAGAGGGGTGGTTTTAAAGACAACTACATTCACAATTCCCTTATTTTTAGTGTTAGTGTTGGAGTGGTTGGTGGTTTTAGAGGAAGAAGTTTCAATTGGTTTGAAACTAGAGTTCTTGTTTCTCAATTTTAGCTTCCCCTCATCAATGTCTCTAATCTCTAATTTTTGTGCCATGGTGAAATCCTCATCAATTTTTTTGAAAGTTTGAACTTGTAAGGTGGAGGAAATGTGTTTGGTAGAAGCCCAAGAGAAAATATCAATCATCTTAGGTTGGGGCAAAGAGAAAGAGATTTGGTTTATCAAACCTCTCCAATGGGCCACAAAATCAACAATCGACTCATCCTCAAATTACCGAATGGAGTAGAGGTTGGTAATGGAAACGTTTTTAGATATATTTATGGAAAAATGATTTAAGAAGGTTTGAGATAATTGGGCAAAAGAAAAGAGGGAGTGCTTAGTAATAGCATTATACCAATCTAATGCCAGACCAAATAGGGACATGGGAAAAGTACGGAGAAGGAGAACATAAGTAATCAAATAGAAAGAGTGTCTAATTGCTCTAAGATGTTGTTAAGGATCTTCCTTGCTCTAAAATTTTGAAAAATTAAAAAGCTCCCATTGAGGAGGATAAGGTTGGATTGGGATGGATGGATTAATTGGTTTATTAAAAAATTGGTCATATCATAAGAAGTTATGGGCACCAGAAATAGATGAATCCAAATTGGTCATCTTGTCCATTAACATCTTAACCAGATCGAATTGTGGTTGTGTACCCCCATAGCTGTAGGGTAAATTCTATTGGGGTTGGGTATGTAAAACATAAGGGTATCTAGTGGAAGGTTGGGAGGTTGCTACATATTGGTATGTGGACATGAGCGGTTGAGAGGATGCCATGTATGGGTAAATGGATATAGGAGGTTGGGTATGGGATAGAGCCATATACCCCTATGGGTTTGGAATATAGCTTGGGTTAGGCATAATAAGCACTTGTTGAGGAATTGACATGGGTTGGGTTGATAGGTTGAGGATGGGTAGTAATCTTGGTACTAATGGGCAGAAGGGTAGAAGGTATGGGAACAACCAAGCTTGAGAATGGAGTGGAGGTTGGTGGGTTGGAAACAAGAGGAAGGGTGGCAACACTAGGAGAGGGTATTCCAATGGTAAGTGGAGTATGGGTGGCTAAATTTTTGGTTGTTCCTATACTAGAAGAGTTGTTGGTTGGGGTGGATGGTGTTTGGATGTTGGGTGGTTGGATGGGTTGGTTTTAGATTGTGGTATTAGATGGATTGTTGGTAGAAGAAGATGCCTGGGTGATTAAGGGTTGGGTGGAAATGGTTGAAATAGAGGTGTTACCCATAATGTGGAATGGAATACCATAGGTTGGATCAATAGGTGGAACTAAAGTATAGGTACGATAGGATATGGTGTTAAGGTAATGTTGGATGGCTATGGGGTTATTATCCAGAAAGGTGGTGAAATTTGTATCACCTTGGGTAACCATCTGAGGGATATTGGGACTTCATGAAGGATGGGGAGAGATCTCTATATTCAATATGTACTCTATGGATGAATAAAAAGAGGAAGACGAGTGGTTGGGAGGTGGATCCTAATTTTTTTGGTTTCTTAGTTGTTGTCTAGTGAGAACCATGTAAGGAAGGGAAAAAGGAAGATACAAGTGACCTCATGACTCAAAAGAGAAGCAATCAAAATAAAAAAAGATCTCAAGTAAAAAAATGCATACACTAAGGTGTGTTAAACTCTTAGGATACTTTATTATATCTCTTTTGGCTTATGCTTCAATTTCAAAGAAGTTAAGAAGACCAACTTGGGCTTATAGAGCAGGTACTTGAAGAAGATGTCTAAGGATGGTTTTAGGTAGTTAAAGGCTCTCAAAACCTATACTAGAACTTGGTACATGGCTTGATATTGGGGCCTACCTCCTTACTTCACACACCACAATGATAAGGGTGTTGGGTGCTTAGCCACAATACATCGAGTTGCTAGATATTATACTCAACTAGCATATTGAGTTGGTTCTCCCCTTGGTGGTGAAATCCAAGTACGATAGCTGAGAAAATGTGACCTATAGGTGATGAAATCCTAGTCAGATATTATGTTGTTTAATTGAATGTGTGTTTTGGTCTTGTGTGTATGGAGGGAAGTGAGACTATGATTAATTTACCTCATTAAATTAAGCTATGCGAGTTAATCAACACAAGCAAACAATGGATGAAAAGTTAATTTTAATCCCAAAAAAAAATTGGTGTCTTTTCAAATGAATATAAAATAACTAAGATGCACCTAGATGATGATGCAAAGCCTAGGCCTAGAATGAGTACTTTTGATTTTCAGAAATGGAAGCCAAAATGTCAAATTTTTATTTTTTTCTTAAGAAAGTGAAAGAAACTAGAACTTACATTTTAGAAAGGAAGGAAATAAGGAACGTTTAATTTTCAGAAAAGAATGTAATGGATGTCTCTTATCTAATGAAACTAAATGTCATAGACTATGAACCCAAGAAAAAGATCAAGGGTCCCACTGAGTAGGCCAAAATGTTTCACTAAAATTTTGCTTTATTTTTTAAGAAAAAAGTTACAAGACTTAATAGAAGGGTGAGGTTAGTAGAACCTAGATATGCTATGCACATGTGAATCTAGATGATTTTTGATACTCCTCTTTTATCATGCAAGATTTCAAGTAACCATCGATGGTTAGGTCAACTATCGACAGTTGAGGATCAACCATCGGTGGTTGGGGAAACATAGTCAAAAGAGCTAGGATTAATCATTTTCAATTATGTTTGGTGGTTGAAGAGTTAAAAAATGGTCCAAGGTAATAAAAGGGGGTCTTGGGGTACTTTGATGACTAGGAATGCATCATGCAAGTTTTGATTGTCTACATAAGGTATTTATAAAATCCTACATTTTACTCTCCTTTCATATGCCTGATTAACCAACTCAAAGTAGCTTGATTTGTTGAATATATAGATGGGGTATCTAGGGTCCCCATAGGTGATCTTGAACAAGAGTCAATAATCCATATGGAACCTCTCAAAGAACATATGCTATGTAATGGTCTCATCAAGCCATTTCACCCCATAGTAGGCTTTGATTTCCAAACTTAGAGCTTCATAGGTCTCTATGACCATCACCTACAGGTTTAAGCCTTTATGCCCAAGCTCAAGGCATGGAAACAAGGTCAAATGTTACATAATACTATGAAGAGCAAATGGGACTATAAAAAAAAGGGTCTATCTAAGTACAGATGTTGTTGAGAATCTATGACCAAATTTAGAATATCACTTAGGCCCAACCTTCAACGGGTTTCCCAAAACTATTATACAACTAAACCTACAAGATGTAAAGAAGGGTCATAGGTTATGAAGATGGCTATCTTAAGGAGAGGTATTGAGATTCAAGAGAGGTCAACTAGGTCTCTAACATAATATAAAAGCCCTACTTTTACTCATGAGCCTATGAAAGAGCTCCATTGATAGTCACACACCTAGATCACCTTCTACAAGATTGTAGACAATCTACCTCTAACATTGAATATAAGAGGCTATAGGCACATAAAAGAGAGAGCTCAAGTAGAGGGGTAGAGCACATACACCATGTTTTGGAAAAGCAAGGGAAACTTGAAAGGATAAGCTAAACTATTTGGATCAGAGATGTACAGTGAGCTAAGTCTACCTAACTAGTTGGGGTGCCTCATTGATATGAATGGAAATGTAAAACCTACCTCAATTCAGTAGTTCCTTTTTGTTGGCATAGTGTTGTGATTTTAGTATGTTATATGGTGACCTTATTCAAGTAGTGTGGATGACGTTCACATGGGATGTATTGGCTTTGGCCTATTAGGTTGCATGGGAAGCCATCAAGGTCATGTTAACTCATTTGTGACCTTGAGAAGGTTGTTCTTCAGTTAAGCAATGATTTTTTTGGTCACTATGGTTAGTTCGGTGATTCATCTTTGCAAATGAGATGACATTGTTTGAGGTGTATTCGATTAGAGGATATGGTTTTACATTATATTATTTATTTATCAATATTTCTATGTTTGTGGTGAGTAACCGCCTATTATGGAGTTGTTAAGAAATGCCTTTCTCAGTAGTTATTTTGGAGGACATGTTAGTATTTCAAGTTACTCAATTCGATTCTTGAGCGGTCTCTTGTCTTGATCATTAGGACATTGAGATTGCAATCGACCATTATGGTCATGGTTGGGACTTCTTTGAGTCCATGTTGGTCATCTTCTACTTCAGTTACAAATTGACTTCTTGTACTTTGTAAGATTACATTTGATTTACATTGAGTTTATGCTAGTCGTATTTTAGTTAGAAATAAATGTTATGCATGTATAATTATTATAGTTTACTTATATTTGACTAGGTTATTCTAATTTTATCATTTGATTTATAATTATGTATTTATTTAAATGTAAATACAATTAGTTTTACATGATTTTGGTAAAATGGATAATAAGTGAAATTGAAATTGATTAATGGAAGCTACTTTTATCATTTGAAGAAATATTTTATAATAATAATAATGATGATGATGATGATGATGATGATGATGATGATGAAGGTATTATTAAATATTGAGCCTTCCATTTTGCCTTGGGTCACATTGGAGGTAGACAAGTTTAGTGAGAGACAATGGACAAAGAAATTACTTTTGTTTATTGTCAATTTGAACATTTGTCAAAGCCAACTCACCAAAATTTGTGCCATATTCTTGGGAATGTTAAGGATGACAAGCCCACATGGGTGTGGGATGCCCAAGTTAGTGGTGGCAAACTTAAATCATGTCAAAATTAATGGCAAGGCATCTTTCCATGTGAGGGGATAAGTGTGCCACCATGTGCATTAAAATAATTAATTTTAAATTGTAATCTATTCTTTGATTCAAAATAATGTAAAAAAGAATTTGATCCAAATTTGGTCATTCCAATTCATGGAGAATTGGCTAAGGGAGAAAGAGAAAGATGGGGGGGAGAAGAAGATAATTGAATCACTATCAACTGGGAGCAAGAGGATGCATGTTTTGAAATAGGCAAGCAGATATTTCCTCTTAATTTATGTTGTTTAAGAGAAAGATGGGGGGGAGAAGAAGATAATTGAATCACTATCAACTGGGAGCAAGAGGATGCATGTTTTGAAATAGGCAAGCAGATCTTTCCTCTTAATTTCTATTGTTCCTTTTCCTACTTCATGTATGGGTTAAATAATGAAAGAAGGATTCATTATATTATAATTATAATTTAATTATTGTTAATGAGTAATTTTTACATCTTGTTGGGTGGATAGGTCCTTTGAAAAGAAAAAAAATTGAAAATTCCTGTATGGTGTTCTGTGTGGCTGATTCTTCTCTTTTATGTTTGAGAGATCTATTTATTCATTGGCTGAAAATTTAAATTATGTGTGTGTGTGTGTGTGTGTGTGTGTGTGTGTATGTATGTGTATGTGTATATATATATGTATATATGTATCTATATATGTATGTATGTATGTGTGTGTGTGTGTATATATATATATATATATATATATATATATATATATATATATATATATATATATATATATATATATATGTATGTATATGTATATATATGTATGTGTGTGTGTGTGTGTGTGTGTGTGTGTGTGTGTGTGTGTGTGTGTGTGTGTGTGTGTGTGTGTGTGTGTGTGTGTGTGTGTGTGTGTGTGTGTGTGTGTGTGTGTGTGTGTGTGTGTGTGTGTGTGTGTGTGTGTGTGTGTGTGTGTGTGTGTGTGCGTGTGTGTGTGTATATCTATATACATATATATGTATATGTGTGTGTGTGTGTGTAGAGAGAGAGAGAGAGATTTAATTGTACTAACAAATCAAATCTGAAATATTTTTATTCTTATCATTCTACATTATATATAAATACATAAATCATTGTTTTATTTTAAAAAATTAAAAAATAAAATAACTCTATTGTTATAGATTGTAGGTAGAAATTGGTTTTTTTAAAATATATAACCCTTGTTGATATATATTTTATTTATGTTTGTTTTGTAAATACATAAATGAGTTTAGATTAAAAGGAAAAAAATGTATATACATATTATTGCACATAAATGTCTTTGAAAGAGAAATAAATTGTATACATCACGTTTATATTCATTAATTTTTTTTTGAACTAATATTTCTGTGTGTGTGTGTGTAGAGTTGCAATGTTATTATATAAATAATGTGAATTGAAGACCACAAATAATTTGAAATTCAAATATAAATGTTATGGTTGCTCTAGATTGAAGTAAAACTAAATCAAATAATTTATAGGTTTTGTTCCTCTCCCCATTAGCTTCGAAATGCATACAAGAAGTTTATTTTTCATTAAGTGAGGAAAAAGATATTTAATTTCAAAGATCTACATTTAGTCATAGATGCAGATGGGTGACATTATGTCAGTGTATTTAATCTTTATCAAACTATCAACTTAAACTAATAATGTGTTTCCTAATAGAATTAAATTTCAATTTGCATCAATCTAGTAAAACCCCTTTCGAAATATAATCTTTATTAAATAGCTTAAGTGATCAAAATTCAAATTCAAGATCTAATACCAATTCTCTTAAATCATGAGAATTGGTATAAGACACCAAATAAATATTTAACCAGTCCCAAGTTGAATTGGTCATCCATTTTTAGGTGGCGTTTATAAACTTAAACCCTTTTGTATTGTTGTTTCTCCGTGGAGACATCTCAAAATGGCTATTTTAAATTGTTTTGAAAGATGGGTTTATTTGAAATAGGTGTTTTATTTCCACTTAGATTCATGTCATCCTATGAATCTTCAGTTTTAATTTATCTTAATGTTTTTTATTTTATGCGACATGATTTCAAATCTAGTTCACTTTATAATTTTTGTTGAATCTAGATTTTGTCTGTAGAGTCACTTTGGTAATGGGTTCAAAATAATATCATAACTAGTGTTCTTCTAAAAATAAAACTTTTAGGCTTTAACCTTATATCATGAGAATTAAAATCTACAACCATAGCTTTCTTATCTCCTTTCGATTCCTTTTAGTGGATCCAACTCCAGAGGTATTTGGCAAGTTTCTACAGTTGATATTCTTTTTTAGCTTACAAAGTCATTTCAAAATGAAGTTACTAAAAATAGTTAGAGGAATGTTTAGGTAAAACCAGAGGTTGATAATGATTCTTTTTACCTTTAAAATTACTTAGGAGCTCTTATTTAGTATTTTTAGTCATTTATACTATTTTTAGTGGTTCAATTTCGAACCTAATTTATTCAATAAAATTCTTAGCAAAATAATTTTTTGTGTTATAAACTTGTTTGGAATGATGAGATATTTTAGCCTTTTATTTATCAAATATTATTTCTATAGGTACCAATAGCCTATATCTAATAGAATATAGGAGAACTTTCAGAATTATTTTTCACCTTGTAGGAGTAATTTTACCATTGGCATTTAATAGGCGATTTAACAAAAGTGAGACTTGACTATGAGGTGAGCTAATCACGTCTGGATGCATCGACATTAGTTAATTAAACTTAGACATGAATTGTTAAGATTTAGTAGTATACTCATGGGTAGTACAGTGTTTAGGTTTGAGGTTGGATGAATTAGGAGGTTTGTTGTTTAAGCATCTTTAATGCACTTACAGTCATAGTTACTAAAATAATGTGTCAATGAACCATTCATAGATCACATTCCAGACCATTTGGGATGAGTTTCAATATTGGTTTCATTATTATTAGCTATATTTTTTTATCCTTCGAGTATTGAAGCCAAGTGTAGTATTACACACTGATTCTGGTGTAGTTAACACAACTTAATCACAACTAGCTTGTCATAAGCCTTTGTGTATCTCATTTTTTGAGATTGAAGGTGGACAATGATATAGTATGAGATGTAACTTTAGTGTACTTGTATACCTTCAATGTTGCATAAGATTGCAAGTGTGAATTTTTAATACGGGTGTAGTCAATGTATACATTTGTATGGATGTGTTAAAGGATGAAGTGTTTTCTTGTGTGGAGTTAGTATTGCAAGAAAGAAAAAAAAATTGTAGTCTATTTTTATGGGTTTTATTTGGGTGAATGCTCTGGGGAATTGCATTTGGTGTTTGCTAACAAAGTTGTGAAACTTATCATCATGACATTTATACCTGTTTGTACTCACATTGAATTGAGATCTTAATCTAAATTGTTGACCATGTTATAAGAGCTTGGGGTAAAGTTTTTATGATTTTTAGATTGATGAGTTCATTGACATGTCTATACTTTAGGTTATCATTTTGTATGATATCTAGTATGTGATATCTTTACTTATAGAGAATTGTATATTAATGTTGATATGATATTGAAAGAATAAATACATCTTATCTCTTGGTAATATGACAAGAGTATAATTATAATTAAGAATCCTATGAAATGCATAATTAGTAACTATTCTTAGACTTTAACAAAAAAAAAATTTTTGAAACCTTTCAAGGTTATTGATGATTTGTATGAGTATGTCCAAGTGAAGTTTGAGATGAATAAAATTAACCTAGTTCTCAAACCAAATTATCTCATATTTAGAGTTATTTGAGGCATTTCTTGCTCTGGGTAGTGTCAAATAAAAATAAATGGACTTAATAAACTTTTAAATAAAATATTAAAAGAAAATGTAATTATTGAAATAAATAATGAACTGGTAACCGACGTCTGTCAACGACTACTTCATGAGGGTTTAGATATTATGACAAATTACATTGGTTATATAGCCTTAGTGATCCTAGAGACAACATGTGTATTTATAGGAAGTGAAATCATAACAAGAATATAGTAAATAGGGTATTTTGGTATTTTACAATAATAGGTATTAGATAATGTCCTTGATTGGTTAGATATGGTTACGGGAGTTCTTGATACTTCTTGTTCAGTACACTTGCAATGAATTCAATTATTATTGGTTTCCACATTTGTGATTGGGATAGATGATACTACATGCTATTTTGGGGCATTGTGATGCCATTCATAGAGAGTTCAAAGTATTATTTACTTGAGATTATAGTTATTATAGTATACAGACATTGGTAATGTCATCAAGGATGACATTGGGACATTAGGTGGACTGATGGTATTATTTTATATATATATTAGGAGGTATATGGAGGATGTGTCTACTATTTTATTGTATTAAAGTATAACAACATTATGTAGGTTATGCTTTGACCCTATTCCTCAATGCCCTTATGGGGGGGGGGGGGGGGGGATGATTGAGATGCCTCAAACCTCTAAGAGGTAATTGAGATACCTTGTACCTATGGGAGGTAATCATGATGCCTCATACGTCAAGGAGGTATTGGGATGCCTCACACCTCTAGAAGGTGAGATTGAGATGTTTGCCTTCTCCCCTTGGGTGACTTGCAGTGCTTTGCAAAAGTCATGTAGTGAACGTAATGTGATATGTTATTCACATATGTTTTTCTAAAAATTATTTTAGTTGATTGCACTTTATTTTCAGTTGATTTGGAAACCAAAATTGTATTTTATTATTTTTTAATATTTAATCAATTGGCCAATAATGAAAATTGTTGTTGAAATTAATAGTTTGGATTTTTGGTTTTATCATTTTCATTAGAGATCACTTGGTCTCATTTTTATTAGTTTTTCTCTTACATGATCAGTTGATTTTTAAATATATTTTAGTGATTGTTTTGATGGTTTCCCATGTAAAATGTATGTGTTTAATTGTTATGCTGGTGACGTGGTATGGGGGAGAAGAAGTAAATTGGAATATAGCTAGTAGGATTGTGATAGGGAACCTGTTGCACAGGTCTAGATACCATCGAGATGGGAGGTCTAAGGAGGGACATTGATGATGGGAGGTCTAAGTATATGGTTTATATACATATATTTCTTAGATACATATGCGTCTTGTTTACTTATATCATCACAGTTCAGTGGGCAATATTGATTTTCATGGTTCAGTGTGGTTATTATTGCTCTTTATTATCTATTAGGGATTATTCTTATGTCAGCATATTATACTTTCACCATGGGATGGGGCTTATATTTGTTATTATGATTCACGATAGGATAAAATCTTTACTATTCAATATTATACTATGGCAAAATATCTTTTAGTTTAAGTAATTGGGGAAACATAGTGAATGATGGTATGGTAGATTGTCAATATGAAAATTGTTTTCAATATAATTTTCATAATTATTGATTTAAAGTAAATAATATTCATAAATGAAATCAAGTTATAAATTCATAACATTAAAAGATGCAATAATTCTAAAAAAACATTGAATAGAAAAATTAGGTAAAATCAAAACACTAATTATTATCCTCTAGTCAGTCAGAGTTACGTATTGAGGATAATACTATTTTCTAGAGGGGGAGAATGTAATACCCTGTCTCGATTCAATAGTGCCTTTTTTGTGGCATAATGTTGTTGCAATTTTAGTATGTTGTGTGGTGACCTTTTTTGGGTAGTGTGGATGACATTCACATGGGATGTATTAGCTTTGGCCCATTGGGTTGCCTAGGAAGCCATCAAAGTCGTGTTCACTCGCTCATGACCATGAGCAGGTTGTTTTTCAATTGAGTAGTGATTCATTTAGTCACTATGGTTAGCTCAGTGATTCATCTCTAGAGATGAGTTGGCATTATTTGAGGTGTATTTAGTCTTAAAATATGGTTTTACATTCTATCATTTGTGATAGAACTGGTTCAGATTTACATAGATTCGATATGGAAATAATAAAGATAACACATAAATAATAATAAAACATATGAAATATTTAAAACACAACTATTATTTTTATTCTCTTATAAATCATTATGATACATTACATATTTATAAGAATATCATTCTTATAATCATGGAGATTATCTCTCCATCAATATCTCAACCAAATCCCTATGAATAACTCACACTAACAAACATACTATTAAATGAATATATTGTTATCATAATATATTCAAATAACCTATATAATAACTAGCTTACCAATATTATATTTACCTCTCAGTAAATATTCAAATTCACACAATGTAATAAAATAATTCCTAACATTCCCCCCTTATTTTTTACATGGTGAAAAAACATTCACACTCTCAACTGCAGTATGCTCACCCCTTGTGACATGCCTTATTTGACTCATGAACTTGATAAAAATAAAGGCTCACTATTTATATGGTTTTAATCATGTTTACCACAAACTTGGACATGAACAAGACCCATCAATTATTTACCTTTGGTGGTTTTCTAGATCTACCACAAACATTTTCAAGATCCATGAACTAACTTACATTGGCGCTTTTTGTCCTTTCACTATGTTCTCACATTAGGGAGTTATGTTTGGAATTTGTTTACAAATTACATATATATAACAAGCATATTATTTTATTCTTATTTTTAAAATATACAAAAAAAATTATAAAAACACACCACATAATATGTCATCAAATCATTCTAGGCCCAATTGTTGGTGACTAACGAGAGGCTCTGAAACCTCTAACCTTTGTTTCCTCCTTCCTCCAGTTGATGAAGCTGCTTTACTCAGCCAAAGTGTCGATGAAGCTCAAGTTCATGATTTTGTCAAGAAAAAATCCCCCCCCCATAGTTTGGACATATTTGACATTTGACTCAAGACATCACGTACCAACGATAAAGCATCCTTATTCAAACAACTTATATTGATTTTAATAATATGACGATACACTAATGACTCATTATTTTTTTGTTGATGAATTAAAAAATGGCACTCAATGACACTTTTGACAAAATTAAAAAAAATGATATACTTTACAAATGATTTCTTTAACATAAAAGAATATGAATCTGTAGACAACATCAAAACTAAACCTTAATAAATGACTTGACACAACTATAAAATATTTTTGAATTAATATTAAATAATTAAAAATAAACTTAAAAACAAAATGACCCAAAACAAAAACTTAAATATTAAACCTTTCATAAAAGATAAGAAAATGCTTAAGCTACATGTACTTATAATGACTCACTTTGAATTTAATAAATTCCACGTAATAACCAAAGATAGTTAAGAACAAAAAAACTTATTGACAATAGAAGATTGATATACATGAATAGTGGGATACATGATAAAAATATAGCAGATAGTAAGCTTGAGCTTGATGCAAGCCAAATCATGCATTGAAGGAGTGATACAGATTGAGCATAGTGATAGGAGTGACGATGATTTCCAATTTTGAAAAGCGTGTGTCATCGAATGTTATGAAGAGAAGCGACCAAACTTCAAACTCTACACTCAATTTTTGACATTGTAAGATGCAATTCAATGAACATATTGCAGCTACTTTAGAATGTGGCTTGGACTGAGTTATATGAGTAGATCTCGATGTTGAGATATGCAATGAAAAAATTTGATGCCAAGTCAACTTTAGAGATGTATGTACAACTATGGTGTGAGATACTATAAATCAGATCAGACTGAGGCTAAAAGGTTGAATCTATGTAGATCTATTGGAGAAGTTATATGTGGATATCATAATTATAACAGGTTACCAAACTTTTAATAACTAGAATGCTTTCTACACTGGTTCGCTATTCGTATTGTCTCCCTTAGCATTTCTCTTGCACAGGTCTATCTCACTTTTTTCTTTTTAATGTTTTCAACTATATGATCACATTGGTGGCAGGTCAACCACATATCACTGAATAATCTCAGTAATAACTACAAGATCTATTAATGCATTATTTACCCAAATACCTTAAGAAACACAAAGCTACCTTAAAAAGATACAAGAAAACATTAAAGATAATGAAATTACTCTATGTTATAGAAACTCTCCATAGGTATTTTTCTCATCATCCAGGATAGTAAAAAACTATAATGGCTCTGTCCCCATACAATCTCTTTGGTCTCCATGACTATTTTGATAATGCCTGCTCTGATACTATAT
>JARHVA010003197.1:595000-620000 GCA_037957365.1 Torreya grandis | reverse complement strand
CCAGGGATTCAAAACTTTGCCTTAGTTCACATTTTTACAAAATGTATGCCTTTTGCTATAAAACATCAATTCTTAGGAGGCATTTTCATGTTTTTTTTGCTTAGAATGAATTTATTTAGATTACGTTTGAATCTTCACAATATCTAATTATAAAATTGGCAACAGTGACTTGACACATACATAGAGAGATGATATTAACATCCATAAGTAAGTTACCATAGCTAATTACTAGTAGTTTCCCCAAGGGTGCAAGTTACATTGAGAGTGTTGTATCTATGAGTATTTATGTAAGAATGATTGAAATACACATATATATTATTTGGATGGGTAATTGAAGTGGCTCTACACGTGTGATTATTTTTGGGTTTGCATATAATATAATTTGACATAGATATTTCATATTGTATATAGTAAAATGTTTTATGTGGTAGAATATTGTATATCAATTATCATAACTATGACGATACAATGATTATAAGTTGAAATGAATAGATATACATAACAATTAATATAACCATTGTTTATTTTCTATATATTATAATATTATGACTTGTTGTCATGCTCTAGTTAGGGATGTTTGTAGTGAAAATGTTATCACATAGGTTTTGCACTCATTCTTCGATATAGCAAGGCTCATCATGCAACACCTAATGACATAATGGGAAAAACTATAAGCCATGGGTCTTTAAAAAATTGAGGCCAAGCTAAAGAGAATGATGGCATCCTTTCACTAAATCTAATACAACTGATAAGATACTAGTTTTATAGAAAATTTTCTCTTTTAGTGTTCTTTCTCCTAAACTAAATTTTGACTAGGAAAAGGGTAAAGAATGAAATTATGTGAAGACTAAAATGGTGATTGTACCAAATATTTTAGTGGATGTTAATGCTTTATTGATAAACACAACATAATAGGTAATCAATTGAGATTTATTTGATCACAAACTCATGCAAATAAGAAACCAAAGGTAATATTTGTTATTCTCATAAAAAGGGCAATATTTACTTATTTTCATTAAACAATATTTTAGAAGGGTTAAATACCACAAAATAATTTCTTGTGACTGAAAATAATAAATTAAGTATACACAAATACTTGAATAACTCTGAGTACACAAAGATCTCTTAGACAAGAAAGGTAAATCTTTAATTAATTTTTGTTCTCAATGTTACATCTTGTAAACAATACATTCAATATGCAAAAATATACCACTAAAAGAAAAAATATGGCTTAAGACATGGGGTTTACCCATCTTTATACAAAAATATCTCATAAATGAGATGTAATTATCAAAACTTAAACACCCAGTAAGAGAAACCATGAAAATCTTGAACTTCATGCAAAAAGAGGTGAGATCTTTTATTTCTGACATCTTTCACTTGTAGAATGGTTTGGAAAATAGCATGAAAGAGCTGACATGATCCTTTACTTGAAATGTCATGGATAGAATAAAACATCCTCATGTAATGCCTCTTCTTCTTTGTGTAGCTAAAAATAGCTCCTCATGCAAAATGGTGGTGCCCAAGATAAAACTTGACTTTCAAAAAGATAATTGAAGTCACCTTTGCAAAACCCTAACTCACAAAACACAAGTGAGAATTTTAAAAATTTTAAGTCAATCACTTTGTCAAAATAGAACTTTAAATTTATAATTCAAAATTTTACACTTTTAACAATTGTAACTTATCAAAATACAAATTGTAATTTGTAATTATTTTTTACAACTTTCACATTATAAAAAATATAAAGTGCAAAATATATGTTTCTCTTTCTCAAAAAGAGTTATAAAATAATGTTGTAATATACAACTTATAATTTTTTGTAAATGAAATTAAAATTCATAAAAAAATGTTCCACCAACAAGATATTAATCAATGTTCAAAATTTCTTCTACCTTCTTGTCATTATGGGCTTGTAGTTTTTCAACATATGCATCAAAGGTCTTGAAAACTTCTTGTATTATTTCTTCCTCTGGTCCAAAAGAGTAAAGGTTAAAGGCTACACTGAATCTACACGAATATTAAATATTTCCTTCCTGAGAGTCTTAATTTCTTGTATTTTCATGCTTATCTTATCTATTTCTCTTTCATACCTGATAAATCTATGGATATAACTTAGGGTAAAGACTATTGTCTTTGCAAATTCTTTCTCAACTAGCTCTTTAAACTTATTCTAGATCTCCTTTACTTGTAAGAGATTATCTACATCATCTATTGATTGTTATGACATCATATTCACTATTCCTTTAATGCTATATAACACATCAATAGCTTTAACATGGGCTACCTTGGCTTGGTGAGTAGATTATGTAAGTATCCTTATTTGAAATTGAGCTGCTCTATGAAATTCCTCATGCTTAGCCTCATTATTTAATATATTCTCAATAATGAGAATATCTGCATCAATTGAACCTACAACTATCAATTTTGGATATTATAAATTCAAAGTTTCAATCTCTTCTTCATATTTATTAACTTATTCTCTCAGGATATTCTTCCTTTCTCTAGTTATTTGATACTCATCCATTATTAAAGTGATGACTTTATTACCCTTAGAAATGAGTTCCTCTAACCACTCTCATAGGCCTTCCCATGTGAGCAATCTATTCTATCTATTTTTTGAGTCCTTCCTTTAACACTATATGCCCTAATAGTTTCCCTTCATGGACCACAAAAATGCACTTCTTTGGGTTTAAGGAAACCCCAAGTTCTCTTCACAACTTACAAAATGCATGGTAGGCCTTGAATTTTGTTGTTTTTGAAGGTGGTTGGTTTGTGGGTTCCAGAACCTATGAAATAATTTGCAAGTTATAAATTACATCCAGAGTTTTGAATTCAACAATACAAAGAAAAAAATGGGTCCTTATCACTTTAGGAGATTTTATAAAAAACAAAGGTGGGATCCCTTAGGGTATCAGATATGGTTGGTTTGTGGGTTTTAGAACCTGTCAAATAATTTACAAGTTATAAATTACATCCAGAGTTTTGAATTCAACAATACAAAAAAAGGGGTCCTTATCACTTTAGGATATTTTATAAAAAACAAAGGTGGGACCCCTTAGGGTATCAGATATAATGATATTTTTGTTGCAAAAATTTTGATAGAAAAGAATCTTGATAATAGTAGTTTATGATCTTTGTCTGCATGTGGTTCAAGTTGACCCCTGTTCTTATTACACACCTATGTGTTGATGTGGGGTATTTGGTGGGTCATTGACACTTTGCTAGTTGACATCACTCAAGCTCTTTAGTTTTATGTTATATTTGTTGAGGGTGTTGGGTTAGTTGATAAGTTGTAACTCACTATGTAAAGGGTGAGACTTCTTTCATCCATATTTTATCTATACACTTGGTAAATTTTTATTATGAGTCAATATCTAGCCTGTAACATGTCGTGTATAGTCATTTGTTTAGCATGTATATAAATCTCTAATCTCCTAGGCTAGGCATAGCTTTGCAATTGATTTGAGGGACCCAAGTTGAGAAGGATTTTAAAACAAAGATTTAATAGGTTACTACATACAAATAAAACCAAACATGGAATAGCATGAATATTTTAATAAATTAAAGTATAAATATTAAGATGTGTATTTCAAGAGCCCAATAGACAAAATAAAAGTAACTATATCATGAAAAATGAGTTACATATATAGACATTGCATTTTAGTAAATCTTATATATATTATAATTTTTTTAAGTAAAAAGTATAAAATGTTATATTGCATTTACAACATTTGTAAATGTTATGGAAGAGGAAATTATTTCAATCTTATTTACTCTAATTTTCAAACATTTACATATTAACTGTCTTTCATTCTTACAAAGTGCTCAACTATAAAAGTAGGGGAGATATATATGTCATTCAGTGAGTGTACTCTTGATATAATAGTGAAGGTCAACCCTTGATAATCAATGTTTCCAATGTTTGATTGATTTACTAAGAGGACTTCCCTATGATTTATGTATGGTTAGACCCCATGACATTTTGATATGAATTTTTCAATGATTACCTCATCTAATAGGAGGAATTGGAAGATGTGAAGGATTGAAACTATCCAATGGGGGACCAAAGTATTATTTTAATGCAATTGATATATACATGGGTAATGAAGGTGGATTTGAATAAACATTATAAATAACATGAATAATTTCTCCAACTGATCCATTAACTAATCTTGCTTTCATCCATAGATTCAATGTTAACATGTTTTGTTGTACTAGTTTTTTGTAATTAGTTTGTCAAAAATGGGAGAGGGAAGGGCTTTGCCATATCTATGTGAATTCTGCAATGGTAATTGTAACGATTGTTTGATACCCACTTCTATCTTCTTGGGAGTACTTCCTACCTCAGATACCCATAACACTTGACCCATTTGTATTTTTATCAGGAGCACTTCCTACCTTGGATACCTACTGATACACAAACATTGCCTAGAAAACTTATGTTAACAAATGTTCCCATCTACCATGCCTAAATGTGGTCACATGGTCCACTTGTCAATTTGTCATTCTAGTATAGATCTTTATTTTTACCATTTATGGCAACCTAGTCTATGCACAATCATGGCTATGACACTTTTTATTATACTTTGTACTCTTTCTTACACTTCAGTGCCCAACCTATCACCCACTTTCATGACATCACCTTCATCCACCTTATCAAACCTTCACCTAATTCTATATTACCTCATCGATTAATAATTACTTTTTATTTTATAGCTTGTTGATTCAAAATTTCATAACAAAAGGGGCAAAATGTAGACACCAAAAATCTCCACACCATAATTTTAAATGTCAAAACACCCCTAGATTACATTAAGACCCCCTTGAAACCAAATTGGACCTTTGACCCCTAATCGAGCCTAAATATGGTCAGTTTGACCAACTGACTAAAACCCTACATTTTCACCTTGGCCCTCAATCATCGATGGTCAGGATGACTATCGATGGTCACCTTAACCACTGATGGTCAGGGTCCACTATCCCAAACACTAATATGTAAAATACTCCACCTTGCTCTTCTAAAATTAACTTGTCTAGATCCATGTGCAAGCCATTACATGTATGAGTTATAATTAGAAATCCCAATTAACATCTTTTTACACCTCTCCTTCCTTGCCTATAAGAAGAGAGGTTCAAGAGGTGAAATCCATCCACAACTAGCAAGAGATTTTACATCTAGATCTCTAGGTCTAGTGATTCAACCATCACATTAGAGAGCCAACTTGCTACTTCCCCTCAATCGATTTCCAATCACTATTACTCTACCAAAATCATGCTAGACTCTATCAATGAGCCAACCACCTCAACCACTTATCCAATCAATCTTCTGCAAGCTAAATATTTATTTTTCAATATTTAATTACTTTATTTGTATTTCACAATTAGTCTAACACAATCCAACCTCCTAGAATTGCCTTATGGAATCTTGTCAAGCAATCTATTTATGAGCCCAACCCTACACACAGTAACCACTGATGGTTTTCTAATTGCTAATATTCTATCCAATTGTCTATGGTCACCTTGACTATCGATGGTCACCTTGACTATCGATGGTCACCTTAACTATCGACAATCATTTCAACCATTGATAGTCACTATGATAAAAAATAATATCAATTGATTTTGACCCTCTTACCCCCAACCAAATCCAATTTTCAATGTTCCTACCTAATCATAGATCCCAAACCTATTTTTTGAAGCACACTTAACCTATTTAACACTAGTATTAACTTGTTTATTACTATATTAGTCATTTTAGTCTATTTCTTTATGAAGCATCTCTTGTATTTAATTTTAGTAACTTTTAATTATGGATGCAAGTACTTTATCATTGTTTTTATAAACTTAATTATTTAAAACATGTGGATTGATAGCCCTCAAAGAAGCTCTTGATGTTGCAATCTAGCTAGTATTAGGCAATCCACCCAATTATCTATATAACCAACCATTTGCTTTAGTGTTTCCTTATTTTTATGTCATCATCCCAAATCAAAGATGAGTTCTTCACAATCATTTGATTCAATGCACACACAATCAAATAGTTTTTTCAACCATACCCATATTTAGTTTATTTTTCTTCATTTCTCGAAATATAAGCTAAAATTCACTAAAACAATTCCATCCATGCTTGTATTGACCTTTGATAGAGTAAATACTAGTTTGTCTTGAAGACAAGACATAGCTTCTTTTCCAACCATTGTACCTTTGATCATCTTCAAGTGGTTAAAATTGTGAGAAATACCTGCTCTGATACCAATTTTTAGAGGTATAATCACTAAAGAGGGGGTTGAATCAGTGATGCAAGATAATCCAATTCAATTCCAAATCCTTCAAACCCTTAATCATTAAAAATATACATTCATGAAGCATACACATAATTCATATCAATGAATAACAAAGATAATGTAAGATTAATCACATAACACATGGATTATGTGGGAAACCTTCATGGAAAAAAAAAACCCACTCTCAAGCTTACAAACACATGGACTAATTATCCTATAAGATGATCACAAACATGAGAAATTTAGTAAAGCACCCACTTCATAAGGAGCACTAAACACTTATGATGGATAAATATCTCTTTACCTAAATGTTTAGAATCTACAATAATAGTTATCTTTAGTGAATCACCTATTTCACAAGGAGTATCCGCCCGTAAGGATAGACAAGCACCTCTTTCCATAGATGTTGAGCACCCAAAAAAACACCTATGAAATTAAAATATCTTGTTATTTTATTTCATACTAATATAATAAAGATACAATGACTATTTTATCTCTTCAACCTTACACTCTCTCTCTAACCTTTACACCCTCTCAATGGATCCAAAACCGCCTTTTAGATCACTCTACACTTATTTGCACATACTAAATCATTAAACCTATATAAAATCTTGTCATAACAATAAAAACATGACCAAATAGTCATACACACATACCTCACACTCTTATAATCTTCAATCCATCCACCAATCTCACAAAAATATCACCTATCCTTTACTCATACTAAAAGCATCCAAAATAACCTTTTGGATCAACCTAAACCTCTTCACTCATCCTCAATATTCAAACCTACATGATCACTATTATGACGTCTAAATTATGACCTACATGTCATACACACAATCCTAAACCTTCTCTATTCATCAATCTATCCACTAGGCACACACACAATCCTCTTTCCTTTGCCTCTCAACTCTAGAAACCATCACCTTTGATTTCTCTCTTTATAGAGCCTTCATGAATGTCATTTTCTTCATCGGCCATTAGAAATGTATTAACCATTAATTATTCTATCACACTAATTCATATCTCAATACCACCCTTGTAGGTTGACCATAGCATCCATGGGTCACTCTTAAGTAGCTACACCTTTCAATTAGACCTTAGTAGCCCTTATAGGTCTCATGGAGACTTATTCACCCCTTTAACACTTCTTCATGAAATTTATGAACACAAGACTACTTATAAATGCATAGGTACACTTTTCATGACCCTTAAGACACTTTAAATTTATTAAATTCATCACTACACTCCTCTCCATATGCATAATCTACTCAAACATTAGTCTTGTAGACACAAACACCATGAATGAAGAAATAGTTAACTTCCATGCATTTGTTCATACTAAATATAGATTGGTCAAAGCTCAAAAATACATGAAAAATGTTCTCATGGAGTCTACAATACTCTTAAATATACAATTCACCTTGAAACATCCAAACACCATTAAAACAAACTCAATCATCCTTCTCAGATCACTTGTAAAAGATGGTCAAACCCATAGTCAGCTTTGGATCTCAATAACTATAGTTTTATATATATTCAAACCTTATAACCAAATTATATGTATATCCCTTGGATTCCTTTACATATTTTATTTTTACACCACCATCAAATTATTCATACATCAAAAGATATAAACAAAATAATGAACACTAGTTTTTCTTTGTTAATTTGAAAATTCAAATTCCAACGATCATTGTGTAATTCAAAATATTCAAATACATGTCTTCATATAATGCCACTTGGAAAATTTATCAAATAAACTCCAGCAATTTCCTCATGAGTCTCTTGGTCTTTCCTTTCAATGTTGGCCATTGATCTTTGATCTAGTCTTCTAATATAGTGTCACTTGGTAGCCCTACATGCCTTCTATGTACCCTTCTATCAATCTCCACTCTTGCACCACTTGGAATTCCCATGTGCCTTATATGTACCCTACTATCAATATTCATCTAGTTATCACTCTTAGACCACTTGGCATCCCCATTTTTAATCTAGGCCTATTAACTTGTTGAACTAATTCATATTGTCGATCTTTATCTGTTTGATTACATATGTGCCATTGATCTTTGATCTACATGATCAAATGCATGCCATTGATCTTCGTCTACATAATCACTCACATGTCATTAATCTACTACCAATTCTCTATAATTGTGACACATGTCACCAACATGTTCAATCTCAAGATCCTTTAACTTATTAACCTTGTGCTCATGTTAGATCTTCATCTGAATGATTGAATGTTTATGATTAGATCCTTGATCTGATCAAGTGAGGTTTCAACACTTGGAAACCCTATATGATTGTCATTTAATTTTGTAAATTTGGTTTATTATGTGAAACACTAAAATTTACCTTGAAATCCAGCTTTATACCTTGATATATTTTGCTACACACAACCTCATGACCTGAAACTTAGACCATAGAAACTAGTCTCAAACCTGAACACTACCATGTTATTATTTATTTTTGACACAACCACATGTGAAATTTTTTATGTCATAATATGCTTACTCAACCTTATCTACCAAGATGTCTAGGAGAACCTAGGCATTCATATGATTATTTTATTGAATTCATTTCAATTCCACAAGCACTCCAAGCACTATTAACATGCCATAGGGCCTCTACAACATGGCCACATCATCAATAACATCCATCAATTTCATATCCAAGAACATAATAAATAACCATGCAAGAACACTGAATCACACTTTGTCATTATGATTCTACCACACATGACACCTCATCAACACCCTTGGCCACCTTGGAGACATCACTAAAAACACTCTAAAAGACTATGAAATAGACCTTAAGATGAAAATCACTTGGCAAGACACCTTGATATGACCAAGTTTGACCAATACACCAAGACAAATATTCTCAAAAGCCTACTGATAAGGTTAAATAAGTCTAGAATCAAATTTTAAAATTGTCCTCACTTATGGTGGCCAATTATGGATAATAGTTAGTAAAATGTGTACTCACCATTCATGAGATTTATAACATGCATATTTACAACTTAAGGGATTAATTATTTAATAAAATTTTGGACTTGATCACTCTTAATTCATCAATGGTTCAACATGAAGAACTATCTCTATAAGTTCTTCGATGAGGGGGTACATTTATCCAATACTTCAATAGGGAAGCATAATATTTTACAAGTTACAAGTCATTATGGTTTTATCTCCCTAAAATTTTACTCCTTCATTACCCTCCTTTTAATTTTAAATTTCAAAGTTTAGATTTTTGAAAATTTTAATGTCAAAATAGACTACTTCATGTGTTTTTACAGGGTTTTCTAAATTGAGTGTCATGCACAATTAAAGTGTCCTATCAAAAGAGGAAGTGTGTTTTACAAACTTAGGTATATATTTATCCTTTAATATAACAATATAGTCACTAGAATAAGGGGGATGTAGATACCTAGATCTAGTCACATGTACTTTATTATGTTAATTATTGACATATCTTGAACCACTTGAATTACACTAAAATACATATCTTATTTTTTATTCCTCTAGCCACACACACACACACAAAAACACACATACAAGATTGAACCCCTTTTTTATCACTACTACACACAACTTATCAATTCATTATTCAAACTACTTTATATCACTCATCACTACTGCTAATCTAACACAACATATTCTTCTTTTTTCTAAAAATGTTTGTGTTCTTCAGATAGGGCATTGCCATGGACATTTACTTATTGAAACATTATCCCCATGAAATTTAATGGAAAGTTTCCAAAATTCAAAATACCCATATAGGTTATCTTGCCAATTTTACAAGATGGAGAAAGGGATATTTTCAAAAGGATAACTACATAAACAAATCAAGGCCTCATTTCAAAGGAGACTTGACATATATCTTACATCTATCTAATAATTATTGCACAATAATAAACTTTTCCCTATTCTTCCCAAATTTAATATCAATCACTAGGATAATTTTTAAGACAAGTCTAATTCATTCTAAATCAAGTTAAAAGTGAACATTTTCAAGTATCAAAGTCAAATTACTAGTTTCATACATATAGCAAAGGACCATAATTTCACATTCACACTAGGTGGGAGAAATATGTGTTTATTGATTCCATCCTAGGAGTGTTTGGATCTATAGGTAGTAATCAATCATCAATGAGGGTGATTTGGGTTAGCTAATCCCATTACACTTACCCTTAATTTTTGTAGGTTTTCTATCTCTCACAAGTACACCTAGGGTTTTCAGAGCAAAGATAATACAAATAGAGGTTTTTACATGACATTAATAAAATTAGAATATTTCATCCCTCTCCATAGACTCAAGAATAGGTATTATATAAATCATAGTTTCATTAATTTCATATCAAAAACATTTACAATCAATAGATAGGGCCACACTACGTAGTTGTCCAGGGGTGTAGAATTATCCAGACATAATTGTTGACTTTGTTTATGGGAATGCATTATCACATACCTATTTTATCTTGTTTTCAATTTTTAGATACCTTTTATAGTTGTTTAACCATAAATTTTAGAATATGGGGTATAGGGTTGATAATATATAAATAGTTAAAGCACAAGGATGATAAACTAATCTATAATAGGCCAATCAATTAAAAAAACATATAAATAAATATTCTTAATTAACATACTGAGATATATTAAATATAGAAAGTACCAAATTTGAAAGATGTTCAATTTATTTTAATACCTAAGAGAAATAATTCTTATTTGGGTTTATTATACGCAGGTGGACCTATAATTGAAGTAGGTGAAAAGTGTGAAAGAGCAATATTTTGGATTAGTCATTAGATTCTAAAAAAATTATTTATGTGGCCATAGACAATACCATCAGATCTAACACTATCATCGATACTAGTGTTTGACTATGATGCATATATGAAGTACAAAATAATGACTATATCTTGATGTGACTAACTTCATTATTCTAGATTTTCTATCACCTTTGTGTTGATGTATTTAGATTTGGGATACATGTCATAACTCTTCACCAATTGATAAAAGCCTAGATCTTCACCCTTCTTCACCCTTAAAATGATTTTTCCAAAAATAGGTTAGTGGGCTCATAGTGTCGAGCTAACCTCAAAGAGACCTCTATCAATGGGTGTTATCTACATAGCCAATACTCCAAGGAATACCTTATAATTATGTAATTCTATCCTATGTGTGGGAATATATGTGCACAAGGGTGAAATATATTATTTGAATATGCATGAAGTGATATATCTTCTAATTTAAAAAATATGACTCTTGGGATACTCTTTAAATGCTTCAGACTTGTAATATGTTTGCTCATATGATTGATATGAAAATATGTTAGAATAGTTTGGTTGTGGAGTTGATGGCTTGAGTTTTAATAGGTGTTTGCTTTGTATTTTTTATATGATGAATGATAAGTTTTAGACTTATATTTATACAACACTTTTCAAAATATCTCATGGTAGGATAAATAGGCTGCCCCATAGGTTTCAAAACATTTTTAGTTTGGATGAAAATTTGAAATTATATACTAGGTAAGGATCTAGACACTACCATTGGTGATAGTGTCCCTTTATGTCTAGGAATTTATATAAGGATAAAAAATAGTTACCACTCTTAAACTGATAGTGAATTATGTTTATCAAGTTTCAAGCTTTCTTTATGATGTATGAGACATGGTTCGTCATAACAATATGGATCAGACTAAGAGATAAGAATTTAGGAACAATGAAATGGTAAATGAAATCCTTTCAGTAGTAGGGAGTTATTGAACTAAAGGGTAGATCCTTCATTGATATTTATCAAATTTGCAAGATTGAGATGCTATAAATATTAAGTTTTGGTAGAAAAATTAAGTACCTTATTACTGGGTGTACTTACCATATTTAACATATACCACTTATCAAATAATTTTTAATCATTTCAACCTTTACATTCATATTTATGCTTCAATTTCTTATATTAATATTTGATTTATGTTTTAAATATTTATGCCTACTAAATATTATTAAATGAGAAAAATGTGAAACATATTTTTTTTAAATTTATTGAAATACACAGACACACATGCATATATATGTATGTATACATACATAAATACATGTGTGTGTGTGTGTGTATATACATCCACACACACATATATGCATATATATGTATGTATGGATGCATGCATGATATACATACATGTGTGTGTGTGTGTGTGTATACACACATATGCATATATATGTATGAATGCGTGTGTGTGTGTGTGTGTGTGTGTGTGTGTGTGTGATTTTCTCTTTATGTTTTAAGGAAAAGTTCAAAGAAACTTGATATGGGTGTGGTTGGAAAACTTGTTCATTTGTTCATGTGTCAAATCAGAAGATTATGAAGAGCTCCTCTTTATCTTAAGAGGAAAACCTATAAATAAGAAATCAATAAAACAAACATTTTTATTAAATAGATAGTTGGGTGGATTACCTAGTGATAGCTAGATCTTGGAAGAAATTGCTTTATTCTATACATTTTAAATAATTAATCTCATAAAACTTGAAAGAAGGTGCTTGCATCAATAACCAAAAGGTAATCTAAATTGAACACAAGAATGGTTGCTTGGAAAATAGACTAGAAATGATCAAATTAGCGATAAACTAATTAATACTAGTGCTAAGGAGTTGAGATATTCTTGAATTTTTTTGAAAGAGGCCTTTGGACAAGTAGAAACATAGGAAATTAGGTTTGGTTGAGGGTAGATGGGTGAAAATATCTTGTTGGTTTTCACTGCCACAGTGACTATCGATAGTTAGGGTGAAAGTCGATGGTTAAGGTGATCATTGGAATTCAAGATGACGATCAATGGTTGGGTGGACTACCAATGGTTGAGTCAACCATCGACATTTACTGTGTGAGTTATAAGTTGTTAATTGCTAAATAAGGGGATCCAAAAGTTGAATTCTAAGAGATGGTCAAGGGATGGGCCGATTACAAAATGGAAATAAAGTAATTGAATATTAAAAAACAAGTACTTGTCTTACTAGAAGTTGATTGCATAAGTGGTTGAATTAGTTAATATATTAGTGGAATTTAGATTGAATTTGGTAAAGTCACGGTACTCGAGAACTTGGTTGAGAGGTAGCAGTGAGTCGGCTCTCAATGTGACAGTTGAATTATTGATGATGTTGATTAACATACAAAATAAAACTCCTAAATCCTTGAGCTCCTAATAATTATTATAGATGTATATATCTTTCAGGCTCCTCCCTTCTTATAGGCACAAGCAAGAGGTAAAATTTAAGGTGTAACTAGGCCATCTAGATATAACTTGTCCATATAAAGGCTAATAATAAGATCTAGATGAGTTATATTTAGAAAAGTTTGGTGGGGGCTTACATGCTCTTGGTAAGGCGGTGCACCCTAACTATCGATGATTAAGGTTTCCCAAGGGTGATCATTGATGACTACCCTAATCATCGATGATCAGGTCCTAAAGGAAAAGGGGGTTGAAGGCTAGGTGGAGCTAGTTTGTGAAACTAACTATGGGTGAGGCTAGATTGGTGTAGATTGGTCCCAAGATGGTCATAGGAAATTTAGGGTCTTTTTTGACATTCAAAATCATAGTGTACGTATTTTTATTGTCTACATTTTGCCTCTTTTTGTTGTGTGACTTGTGTTAACGAGCTACAAAACAAAAAAATGGAGTATGGGTCAAAGGTTTGGTTTCCCCAAGAATAAGAGGAGGTGTTCCCCCTCAAAATAGGATTTGATGAGGTGAAATCAAAAGCAAGTCAAGGTTTGATAGATGGTATATGGTGATTCGTGAGCTGGTGACATGAGTTTGGGAATTTAAAACATAATCTTATGAATAAAACTACAACTAAGTGTGATTAGTCAAGATCACACAAAGACTAAAGGTGATAATGTTGATAAAAATAAGGGTCAATGCTAAAAAGGATAAGTGATAAGTGAATTTTATGACTACTTATAGGCATGGTAATTGTGAACACTTGTAAATGCAAGTCTCCTAAGTGATTTATGTGTTTTTGATGGGTATCCAAGGTAGGAGAATGTTTGAGGGAAAACACAAATGGATCAAGTGTCACATGTATTTGAGGTAGGAAGTTCTTTTTAAAAAGACATAAATGGGTCTGGTATGTGTGAGGTGGTGCAACATTTTAATAAGGGTCAACATGGTAATGTTGTCACTACAATCAAAGGATCATTCAAAATTGTGATAAATAACATTCCAAATGGGATGAAACAAACCAATGATGAGGTGACAAGGTGGTCAGGTTGGAATGTGTCAATAGAGGTTGATTGGGAATGGTCGAACTGACTCTAGATGCATTAGGCAAGTGGACACTACCTACATAGTTCTATAGATGAAATATCCATATAAAAACTTTAGGATAAATGGAGTTCTTGACATGGGTGAAGAATAAACTACAAATATCACACTTTATCACTCTAGAGCTAGTGGTAGATATATAGGAGATAAGAGGATCAGACTAAGTTCATCATAATTGATAGAGTACAGAGGTAGTTTGGATTAATATAGGGGATTCCACCTAATTTCCCTTGATACAGGAGAGAGGACATGGAGTTCTTGCTCCCAGGGATGCAACTAGAGGAGGTTTTCATGGACCATGAGGATTTACCATCAAGAACTCCCATTAATGATGCTGGTATGGTAGATGGATATGCAGATTGGTACCAGGCTAGATATGCATCAACTAACTTTAGATGGGGGGATGGGGGCTAGCAACTTATGGATGTGGAACTAGTATAGGCATAGGCATAGGATGCATAGGTGGCAGTGGAACTAAAATCAATAAATACCTAGATTATAATGTTATAGGTATAAGTGACTACTTTGCAAGGTTATATTGTCATATTATAGGGTCAGATGGTGATTTTCATGTTAGAGTGAGATGCTCTTACATAGAGGGTAATAGTAGGAGGGGTACTAACACTAACAGAAGGTAGACCACTAGACATAGTTCTAAGGCTCTTATACTTAGCCACCATTAGTGAAGCTTAGGTATTATGAGGTGATGGTGTTGGATTAGCTACCATAGGTGATGAGACATGACGAGTATAGGGCTAGTTTACTGAGTTGGCCATCTATAACTACTATAGGAATGTGGGCATCCATAGTTGGCCAGGTAAGGATACCAGGGGGCTCCACTAGATGGGAGTGTAGGCATAGGTGACAGTGGTGTAAGTGGCTTATGGGCATGATTTATAAATGTTTTGATATGTTGGTAGGGATAGGTATACATTATTTTGATATCAACCTGCATGTTGATGCAGTGAGATGTACATGTTTTGAGAGAGTTTATACATTATTACATGTAGTTATTTATGATGACACGATGTATATGATAATGATTTTAGGTTTATGATGTATTTTTATGGTTCATGGTTTACATGTTATTATGTATATTTATGTTCATGTTTAGGCCTGTTGATCTATGGTTTCTTGCATATGCTTTGTGATATGTTGACTCATTAGCTTAGGCACGTGGTTTTTTCTAAATATGGTTATAATGCTCTAATTTTGTTCATGGATATGAAAGGATATGTTATGGATGGATATATGTCATATGATGATTGGACCATAGTGACTTTATTTATACTTATGTTGATGTGGGTTATATGGGTTGATGTTATAAAATGTATTGTTGTGATATTATGAAAAATGGATAGATAGATAAAAGATGTATTGTATGGTTCATGATGTATTGATCATTGAATTTTTTTTATGATCATGATGATGAATGGTTTAATTAGGGTTGTTTATGATATGATATATGCTCATATGATGCTTTGATGGTAAATGGATAGGATGATGTTTATGATAGGATGTTATATGATGTGATTTCATGATATTTTGATCATAGATAGATATGTGATGTGTTTCATGGATATAGTTCTCAATGTTACATTTTGTTTATTTGATTTGTGTTGTTTATGATCATGGAGATAAAATGTGAACATGGTCAAGGATGTAATGAGAATACATAAAGTAAGGAGATAACAAACTAAATGTAAGGAAAGTGATAAGAATCATGAGACATGTGTCCACATGAGTTGATAAAAGATAAGAAAATAAACATGATGCCTTTTCATTTGTAAGGATAGAAATGAAAGTTGAAGTTGTATTAGCTTAGTGAAAATAAGCATTTGAAATGCATCACATTAGCATCCTAAGCTTGATAAATGGGTATCTTGATCACATTATGTCAAGTGAGCTCATAATCCCATGCATATGATAGGATGGAGGGTGGGTGAAACTTGAACCTTGTTTTGAGACTATCATACCTCTTCTATAGACTTCCAAGAGGATTTTATAAGTAAGTCTATGCTCATATATAAAGTGTAGACTAATCGATGTGAAAATTCTACTCGGGAGAGTTGATTATGGATTGCTAAGATTATTACTTTTTGGAGCATCAATTATGGTGTTTCTCATTACTTTTTCTCATGGGTTTGTTGCTTATTTTGATTTTTCTTGGGGTTAGGGAAGTTAATCAATGCAAGAAGCTTCTAAGAAATTTCTAGCTTTGACAAATGCTTCACTCAACAATCCTTAAAGGGAGTGGTCTAAGTCTATATACCTAGTTTAAATCATTTTGATAGTTTTCCTTCAAAGGAATAGTCCACCTTATGTTTGTAATTTTGAATATGTTTTCAATAGTTGTCCTTTAAGGGAATAGTCTATAGATGCTAAGAATGGCCCATGATTCATTTTTGACCTTGATATTATTTATGATTTTGTTAGATTTCACTTGACATAGAATTGCTTATACATGCTCAAGAGGTTACCTTTATGAAGGCAAGACTAAGATCACAAGAAGGATACATAGGTGAAAATGAGATTAGGTGACAACAACCATGGGAATCGATCCTGACAAGAGATGGCAAGTACTATGAGAATCATGTCATGGGTAGAGTTGTGGCGCTAATAGTTCAATATTAGGCTATGAATATGATATATGAGCACATGATTTAGCTATATTTAGTTGCCCCTAAGAAGAGGGAAATGAATGTGGTTGTAGGGGATGAGCTTAAGTTAGATAAATGGTGATTGTGACCCCTCTTTAATAATGGAAAGGATGTAGATACAAAGTTTTGAGAGGCTTAGGTTCTAGTTTGCCTTTGAGAGAGGATAAATGATAAGGTCTTGATCCATACTTATGGGTTATGATGTAGGGTCCAAGCCAATTGAAGAAAAATTTTCCTCTTTTTATTTTCTTCATATTATTTACGTGTTGATTTTCCTTAAGACTGAGATCTCCAATATTAAATTATTGCACTTTTAGGTATTTTTTATAAGCATGATTGATTTGTTCTTGATATACATGGAGATGAGAAAAGTGGCCAATTGACACTCATCAAGTAGCTCAAGTTGAGCTAAACATTCTTGATGATAATCATCTCCTAAAATAAGATCATGAAAAGATATGCATAGAGAAGGTATTTGGACTTCAAGAGGCAATATAGCCAAACATGAGATAAAAAGGCATAAGACCTATAGGGGCTCAGATGCTAGTATGATATGCCCATAAGGTGAAAGGGATGTGCAAGTGTTAATCCTAACCTGAGGCATTGACCATTTTGATAAGCATGATTTTTAGGGGTTTTTTTACAGGCCTCTGCTTGTCTATTTTCTTGTGGGTGATAAGGTGATGAAAAGCTTAGTTTAATTCCAAATATGTCATAGAGGCCTTGAAATTGTTTTCTTTTAAAGGATTTTCCATTGTCAGTGATGATCTTATGGGAAACACCAAAGTGGTAGATGATATGATGGGTGATGAATTCAACATTTTTCTTAGCTTTTGTCAAGATAAGATAAATAGCCTCCACCCATTTGGAACAATATTTAGTGGTGGTGATGATATAGTGATGTCGATATGAAGAGTGGGGATTAATTTCACTAATAAGGTCCATACCCCATTATGAAAAAGGCCATAATTTAGTTAAAACTTGAAGCTATGGTTGGGTGCATGGTGAAGATTAGCATGTTGTTGACACTTGAGATACTTTTTCACATAATCAAAATAGTCTTGGTTAAGGGTTGTTAGTAATAGCCCATGCGAAAGATGCAATTAGCTACAATGAGACAACTAAAGTCACCTCCATAAATACCATCATGCATCTTCTTGATGGCATGAGAGGCTTCCAGACCATAGAGGAAATTAAAAAAATATTGTCAAAGTCACATTTATAAAGGATGCCTCCCATAATGGTATTAAGGGAGGTGCTCTAGAGAAATGATTGATGGGCATTCCTAGAGAGGTTAGAGGGAACTATGCCAAGGTTAAGGTAGTCAAAGTTTTGTTGATACCAAAGGTTAGGATGGATCTCCTCCATAATAAAAATGGTTAGAGTGTCTAACTTGATGTAGGAGGGTTCAGTGAGGTGATGGACAATGATTGATAGCTTAGAGTCTAAGGGTCATGATAAGATTTGGGAGGCAAGAGAAGCCATGATGTCATCAAACTTATTGGTAGATCATGGGGTGGATTGAATATGGTAGTGTTAAAATGATGCGAAGAGTTCTATGATTAACTATCTGTATAGTTATAAAATCTCATTCTTATACTCATAGATGCCTTTGACTTGATTGACCATAAGTTGGGAGTCACCAAAAATATTGATTATTCTACATCCCAAGGCTAATGTAGTTTAGAGACCTAATACTAGGATTTCATATTTAGCTACATTATTGGTGCATTCAAAGTCGAGCTTAAAAGATATGGGAAGTAGGTCATCAATAAGGAGGATAATGATGATACTGGATCCCCCACCATGTTAACATTTGGAACCATCAAAGAACATGGTTAAATGATTGGTGAAATCTACCTGAGATAGGCTTGTAATAGACTCATTTGGAAATGCAAAAGGAGGAGGTTGGTTATCTATTAGGGGATTGTCATCCAATTGGTCAACAATGACTTGCCCCTTAATTGACTTCATTTAGAAGAAATCAAGGTCAAACACAGCTAAAAGCATGACCCACTTAACCATACACTACTTTTGGTATGGCTTGGAGTGCTTATTCTTGAGTGGGTCAGTATTAGTTATGATAAAAAATTTATGGTTAAAAAGGTAATGGAAAAATTTGGTGGCCATGAATATTAGGCCAAGCAAAGTTTATTGATATGAGTATATTGAGGTTCATAGTCTACAAGGGTGTAGCTTAGGTAATAGATGGATTGGTATTTGTGTTATTCATCCCAATGGGCAAGCATTGCCCCTAAAGAATGGTTGGTGGTAGAGACATAAAGGTATAAATTTTGGTCATCATTAGGGGGTGTGAGGACAGGGGGGATATAAAAGATACTCTTTGAGTGCATTAAAGGCCTTTTGATAATCAATATTCTACTTGAAATAGATATCCATTTTCAAAAGGTGATGGAAAGTCTAATACTAGTTGGAGAGCTGAGAGATGAAGTAGTGAATGGATTGGAGCTTCCCCTATAGATGATAGAGTTGCTTAAGATTGGTTAGAGGTAACATCTCAAGGTTGGATTTAATTTTGGCTAGATACACATTGATTCCTCTAAGGGAAATGATGAATCTAAGTATTTTACCCAATAAGAACCCAAAATTAAATTTCTTGGGATTGAGGTGGATATGGTAATGGATAAGTCTTTCAAAGATAATATTGAAAACAAATAAGTGGTCCTTACGATACTTAGACTTTCTAAGGAGGTCATCCACATAGTACTTGATAATTGTGTGGATAAGGTCATAAAATATGTAGGTCATATCACATTGGTAGGTTACACCAACATTATTAAGACTGAAGGGCATGACTCTCTAACAAAAAGTCTGACATGGGGTGATAAAGGCAATCTTGTGTTGATCTTTAGGGACAATCAAAATAATATTATAACTCAAGAATCCATCCATGAGAGACAATCTCTCATGGCATATTTTAAGATCAACTAGTTGTTAAATGCCAGGTGAAGGAAATTCATCTTTTGGGTAGGCAAGGTTAAGGTGATTAATGTCCACACTGATATATAGTCCCCCTATGGCTTTAGTGATAGGCATGATGTTCAAAACCCACTGGGGATAATTGATGGATTGAATAAAGTTGATAGAGAGTAGGCATTGAAGTTATTCTCTAAAAAGAAGGCATATGCAAGGATTCATTCATCAAATTTTCTATATGATAGGCTTGGCTTAATGTTGGTTATGATGTTGTGGGTGGCAATGATTAGGTTAATACCAGGAAAATGCAATGTTACAGTCTTGGAGGAATGTAAAGAAGTCTTGAAGTTCTTTACTAGTGAGAGATTGGCCAAGTTTGACAACATGAGGGTTGCCTAAAGTACTTATGTCAATATCCATAGTGGGTTCATTAAACATGGTTTAGGTGTTGAGAGATAAGGATTTATGGATGGAAGAATGAGGTGCACTAAGGTAGGTGAGAATAGATTCATCATCTTGGCACTAAACAATGTTAATGGTGGGAGAGTCTTCTCCCACAAGTTGAGGATGGGTCAAAGGGATGGATAAGGGTATTCCTTCCTTCTCATAAGTCAAAGGGTTGAGGATAATCATGTTGATGAAAAAATTTATGTGGGATAATATCCTCATCCTCACACTCAGGTGGAGGGGATGTTGGTGAGGAAGGCATCTCTTTTTCAAAAATGGTAGAAGAAGGATGTGTGACAATCTTTTGATTGGGTAGAATGAAGATAAGGCCATTCTTCTCATGAGGCTTTTGGGTCTCAATAAAGATCAATGTGTGTGGTCCATGCTTGTACTATCCTAAACCAAACCCTTTTAATTCACACCTATGGAGTTATATTTTTGTGAATTTTGGGTTGTCCATTCCATATAAGAGAATGTAGAGGTGAATGGTTATGTTGAAGAGGGGGTGGTGGTAGTATCAATCAATTTTTCAATTTTCCCATAAATAAAATGGGGTTGATAGTTTAAAATCTCCAAGAGAATAATGACCCTAATGTTAGAGTCAACCTGGTTGGTGGTTGAGTTTCCCATACTCTTGGGGATTATAGAAAGCATTGAGGGTAAGGAGTTAGTATTCTCTAGGGGTAAGGTGGTGGAAGGTAGACTCCAAGGGATTAGTGGGTATTTGGTCCATAAGAATAGATAAGGTGATAGATGCCTCTATGGAAGGGGAAGTAATAGCTTCATTTTCCATGGTTGAGGGTATGGTGGTGGATGCTTGGGGTGCTTTTGTTAGGGGTAGAGGACATCATTAGGTTGGTAGGTCATGTTACATGCTGTAAAAGGGCTTGGGTCAGTTGGTATGGTAATATTATGACCCTCATGATTGAATTTGATGTAATGGTGAAGGGTATAAGGTATATAACCCATATCATGGATTCAAGGTCTCCCTAATAGAACATTGTACTAAAATTCACCTTTGACCACATATAAGAGATTATGGAGTATACGTGGTCCAAGATGAATGTGGAGGAGAATAATTCCTAAGGTAGTGGTCATAGTGTCCTTAAAGGTTTAAGGATAACTGAAGTGTGGGACATTATATTATCTAATAATTGGGGTTGGTCATAGGAATGGCAAGAGATGATGTTGATGTTAGCTCCCCCATCGATCATAACCTATTTGATGTAGGTTTGTTTTATATGGTTAGTAATAAAGAGAGGCAGATCTCTGAGTCCTTGAAAGTAACATGGGTGGAGTGTTGGAGAGCACCTACAAATGCCTCTATAGGTTGAGTGACTCCTAGTTAAAACTTAATAACATGTATAGCCTTTATCATGGCCTATAAATGGTGAGGTGGGGTGGAAATCAGCTCGTAGAGACTCATCTTAGCTAGATTTTGGTCGAGTTGCTTAAATATGACCCTCCTAATATATTTAGATGGGTTAGCCTTAGAGGTTTCTAAGATGGTAACTTTGGGTTTAGCTAAGAATGTAGAGGAATAGATCTGGTTTGGTTTAGGGTGAAAAGATGGGTATGTTTATGGAATGGACACATTTTCTTTTGATTTATCCTTTTGTTGTTATTGTGTGACCACATTAATGGTGTGGATAGAAGGGAAGGATAGGGCATGAGGTTGGGTAGGCTCTAGTTCACTCTGAGGTGAGAGTGGATAATTAGGTTTGATTTGGAAAATGGTTATCAAGTACATTGGTAGAAGGGTCAAGGGGAGTTCATCTAATAAAATATCATCTTTATCATAGATATGATGTATAATGGCCTAGAGAGATTTACAGTTCTTCATGTCATGTCTTGGTGTCTTATGGTAGGAACATATTTGATGGTCATTAAACTAGGCTAATTTTGAACCAAGAGGATTGAAAGGTCTGATAGGAGGTAAGGTGAGGCAAGATTTTTGTAATAAACTTTGAAAAATGGTTGTATAGGATTTATCCATATGTGGGAATGGTCTATAGGTTGTGGTTTTGGTCAGTAAGTTGGGTGTTCTAGTGATAATAGGTTTAGTGAGAGGGGTTTTCGGTAAGGTGGTGTTTCTAAGTAATGGTTTTGGTTTGGGTATGCTGGTTATTAGGGTGTTCGAGGTTGATTGTCTAGCTATTAGTAATTCATAAAAGACTAATACATCAGACAATAAGTGGGTTGGTGTAACCAATGATGATGGATCACATATATTGAACATAGCCTTAATTTTAAGCAAGGTCAAGGGATGAGGACCCAAGATAGAGGGTAAGGTAGAGGGAGGTAGAATCTTGACCATGTGGTCTTTTAATAGCTTTACTCCTTTTGTTGGTTTGGCTTGAGGCTTAGGTGTGGAGCTAGATGGGAGTATCTCTACTTTTAGAGATGGGCAGGTCAAGTTCTTTGCAAGGAAGGCACCAAGAGTTTTGAAATGTTTGGTTGGTGGTTTATATGTTTGAGGTAGGATTATCTTGATTAGTTGAGAGGGTGATGGGATGTTAGAGGTTTTGATTGGTTTAAGAGGAGGTAGAAAGATGATATAATGGTTAGTCAAATGGGTTACACAAGGTTTAATATTATTGGTGTAAGGGAGTCCTAACCATTGACAAATGGTAGTTCATTTCATATCTAGTTTTGTGACCAAACCTAACTTTGGAGCAAGTTTAGAAAAAAGTTTGTATACTAGTCTCACCTTCTGGTTAGTAGATGTTAAGGATAAACCTTTGGGTTAAGGAAGAGGGTTGGTAGTCTCATGTATTTCCTCAAGAAAGGAATGTAAGTTTGAGTTGGGTGGCTACTCTATGAGGGGTACTTTTGAAAAATTTCCTCCCATGGGCATGATGTCTATAGTAGTGGTTTGTTTTGTAATTAGAGGAAGTGGTGAATTATGAATTGTTGTTTTCTCAAATAGGATAGTCAAAGGGGTGCTTGATGATTCTAAAGTATCCATGAGTGAAGCCAAGGAAAAAATAACCTCCTATGTTTAGGCCTCTGAAGGAAGGGAAGGTAACTCCACCACATCAGTAAGTGAAGTGGTGGAGAAATAGGTAGGTTGGATAATAGGTTCTCCATCGATAAGCATATCAAGAACCATATTGATCGGGTGGTCATCATGAGAACATTTAGCCTATGTGTCCTCACTTTTGGTAGGGGCATGGTTAGGAAAAGGTTTCCTAATGATGTTAAAAGCTTGATTTTGAGGAGCATTAGGGTTATCCAAAATGAGTTACCCTTTTTGATAAGGCTCTCAATAAAATTCTTGAAGGTATTACATCAACTGACATTGTGTCCAATTACCCAATGTACCATGTAGATGTTGGATGAGAGGAATCAAACTACTGAGGAGGTTTGATGTGGGAAGTTGTATGAGATTAGGTTTTAATAGCTTCTCTAGAATTGAGGCATAAGATTTTCCAACTGGAGTGAACTATTTTTGGTTTCTTTAGTTTGGGTTCCTTATGTTTTCATTGGAAGTAATGGGATAATTTTGCTAATTAACATTACATGGAGGGGTAGTTTTAAGGACAACTACATTCACAATTCCCTTGATCTTGGTTTTGATATTGGTTTGGTTGCTCAGTTTAGAGAAAGAGGTTTCATTGGTATTGAAGGTAGAGTTATTGTTTCGTAACATTAATTTACCCTCATCTATGGCTTGATTTTCTAGTTTACGTGTCATGGTAAAAGCTTCATAAATTTTTTTGAAGCTTTGGACATGTAGTGTAGAAGATATATGCTTGGCATAATCTGGAGTGAAAATATCTATAATTTTAGATTGAAGAAAGCAAAATTAAAGTTAATTAATTAAGATTATACAATAGATCATGAAATTGGAAATGGAATCATCATAAAATTTCCTAATAGAATAAAGGTCAGTGATAGATATTTTCTTGTAAATGTTAATGGAAAAGTGGTTCAAGAAGACCTGTGCTAGTTGGGTGAAGGAAAAGATTGAATGCATGGTGATGGCACTATACCAATCAAGTGTCAAACTAGATAAAGACATGGGGAAGGTTAAAAGGAGAAGCGTATCATTAGAGGAAATCATATAACATGCATGCTTAAATTCCCTAAGGTGTTGTTGCGGTTCTTCCTTGATTTGAAATTTAGTCAATTTTAGAAGCTCCCATTGAGGAGGGTAAGGTCTGATAGGGTTAAATAGATGAATAGGTTTGTTACAAATATGATAATAGAGTAGGATGTTATGAGCCCCTAAAATGGATGAATTGAGGTTCATCATATTTTTCATGAGCATCTTCATTAGGTTAGTTTGAGATGGTACCCTAAAATGATTATAAGATGCATACTATGACTATGATTGGGTGA
>JARHVA010003197.1:550000-590000 GCA_037957365.1 Torreya grandis | reverse complement strand
AATAAAACAAATGCATAATGTTCTTTTTATACCCATAAAATGAACATTTGGACTGAGCAACTCCTAACTAAATAAGGAGATGACCAAGAGGTAGATATTTATAGATAAGACATTAGGTAAAATGTGGTAACTTAGGTTTAATAATATAATTCTAGAGACCATTTTAAACTATTATATCTAAGTGGTGTTTGTGGAATAAAGATCCCACCAACAATTGAGATTGTTAACCATTGATAGATGAGGTTACAACCTCTCATATTATTTATTGAGAGAACAATTATAGATACGAGTTCAAACATATAATTTATAATATTTAAACCATGGTAGAGAAAAGATGACAAAAATCTTATGAATCATCGCTATAAAAAAATTCTCAATTACTTCTTGGTATGACTCTTTATCATTGTTGTTTAAATGAAACTTTATCTTGAATTCAAACTAAGAAATCAAAGAGCAATTTTGTTTACATAAAAAATATTGTACATAATGCATTTATATTTTACATAATTTGAGGCCATCCATCCATGGAAATTTAATAAGAGTAAATTCATGAAAATTTATAATAGGCGACCATCGTAAATACTTTTGATTAATAGAGAGACCATCCCTAATGCCATTACCATTCCATAGAAACCATGGTGTGATCTTTTCTCATGAATTCCATAAAATTTTAGCAATGAATGACCCAAATAATTGAAAGGAACACAAATAATGAGAATAAAACCCAACCCTTTACAATTCAAGTGATCATATGGATAGCTTTCAAAATTCTGATTGTGAACTAGGAATTTATAATATTAATTGGTGCACAGAGCATTGCCTTGGGGACTAATGTATAATAGAGAAAAACCTCCAACCTCCTTTGGGAGGATATAATATTACCAAGTTATCTTATGAAAACCATTCTTATGAGAAGATATATCCTAGATGAAATCTCTAAGGATATTATCTAACTTCTGGTAGGAATTTTTAGAAGTCACCCAAGAATAAGAGTAATAAACATGAGTTTCAATAAAAATTTAGAACAAATTTGAAACTTCTCAAGTAGAGTTAGTAGTTTAGTGATCTATTAAGAGATTTTATCTCAACTTGATCAATAATATACTACCATATATGGTTTAAGGTAGCTTGGAATGCATATTGGATCCATAAAAATTGAAACACCTATCCATGATGCATCTATTTCTAATCTTATTTTTATAACCAAGGAGGTTGAGCTAGAAAGGATTGTTTATAGTATTGAGTTTTTCATCATTGAATAATTAAGTTAGAAACCTTTAATACACTGCATATCATTGATGATATCAACCTCATCCTCAATCAAAGTGAGAAAGGAGTCATCAACAAAATGGTCATGAAGTAATTGAGAAACTTAATCTTAGTGAAGAAAAATACCCGTAATAAGAGCTTGAAATTTAGCATTTGTAAAACAATATCCAAAAACCTCCACATGAAGAAAAAATATCAATGGATATAATGGGAGTCCTTGTGTAATGGATTGAAATAATCCAAAATGATCATAATTGTAATTTTTAACTAAGAGAAAAATTGAGGCATTCAAAAACAATATCAGAACTAGTTGAAGAAAATTAGGACCAAACATTAAGGTTATTAACATATCCAGTTGGAAGGGCCATTGATGTGAATATAGTATTTTTTGTTAGACCTATGATTCCACTCCATGATTTACCAAAATAATATTATGTTATCATGAATGTACATATTTTGAATAAATATAATTTATTAAAGGCTAAAAATCAATGGTAGGAGCTAGAAAATCACAATGCAAAATATTTGGATGTGAATTTTTATAAAATATTGACCATGGTATTGAGACACCAATTGAATATTAGCATTGATTATACCATATTAGCTATGAAATTAATATGCTTTTTATGATTTAGTTGGACTAAAGACTTGGATCTCAAAGATTCACAATATACTTGAAAGAGATCTTCTCCTACCTATACAATGATTTTTTTTTAAATTCCTAAGGAAAACCATCACAAGCTATAGCTTTATCATTTCACATATACATAATAGATTCATGAATATCCTCAATGGAGAGAGGCCTATAAAAATAAACTTTATAGGATTGAGTGATCTTGAAAAGGACCACTAAAAGACATTACATAAGTGCTTGTTGTCACTCATGAAATGGTTCTTGAGCTTTGAAATTTTGTTGATTATGGAAAAAAAATCTTGAATTATATCAAGCACTTAAGTTAGCCTCTAGTCAACTTATTTAATGGATTTGAATTTACATGTTGCACATTTGGCCTTAAGTATTTTAAAATAATCCTTAAGTAATTTATCACTTAATTTAATCCAATTCATATTTATTTTTATATATACACCTTGTGCATTATTAGTGTCCTTAATTTGAATGCATTGAGTAAGTAAACTACTTATAGTTACAAATTTTCATGGAAGGGATATTTCTATAAAGTCACCACAACATGCTTAAATGTTAAGGTGGTGGTGGATTATGAGTGCAACATATGTTCACTATTTAACACTTTTATATTTAAATAAATACATTTGTGCATGTGAGTGAATATCACCACCATTATATCTAACCATAATTCCCTAAAGGGTGGTGTATGAGTTTAATAACTCCCCAGATGTGTTCCAATATGTGCTCATGATTAAAAATTATATTATTTAGAAATAACTATGTTTTTTTTATAAATTTTGGAATTCTAATTTTCTAATTAAAGTGAAATTGAAAGGGAAAGTGATCAAAAAGGACAATGTTTGGCATTGTCTCTATTGGAAAAGAAAATGAATTATGAAAGTAAAAATACAATTATGTGGAGATCATGGATCTATCAATACACTTTAAAGTTATTCCAAATACATGGAAAATGTTGTCACATATGTGTCATGTGATTTTTGCAGGATATCAAAAAAAATGGAGTCATATATAAAAAATTTATTTCACATATACAACCATGCCTCTCTTTCACCAAATGTCACTCACATAATGAGGGAAATATGTTAAAAACTATCATATCAATTAATGAGGATACTTTATCTTTGATAAATTAAAAAAAAAAAAAAAAACTACAATAAAGAAGGTATACATAGGCAATATTTTACCCAACATAATTAAGTCGTGGAAATGTAATAGCAAAGAGAAATTAAGACATTGCTCCTCAACAATAAATTTCATTATGTAAGCCTAAAACCATTTTTTATTAAAAGATAAGCTATTCATTTAAATAGATTAGGAGAATGCTACAAATGATGAAGACATCCCTAGCATAAAAAATATAATAATAACCATTAGTTTAATAAATATTTATGGAATATTTACAAAGCTTAATAAAGTTAACAACCTAGAAACTAAAAAACAAGTATAATATAACACATACTGTTATATTTACAATATAAATGTTTAGAAAACTAATCTAACACCATTCCTTAGTGACTAAATAAAAAATAAAATGATTAATTCATACATGAACTTAACCAATGTGTAGTCCAACTACCAATATAGAAATGTATCCAAATGTCCCTATTATCTCCAATCCATCTTATCAAAGTACATGTATAATTAGATGTTGAAGCCACCAAGTAAATTAGGAAACTATGTTAAATATTGGGTTCACTAGATTCTTGATTGTGTCATTATTCACCTATTTTTTTATTCAATTGATTAGTTCTAATAAATAATTATAATATATATCAATACTAAACATCATGATATAGACCCTACAGTATATTCCTACATCAAGTTGTTGAAAATTAAATGCATATTAATCTCCACTATTGATTAATATTGGGACATATAATTTTCACAAATTTTTTTTATTATTTTTATATGCCCCTTATTTTTTCACAAACCTTCATGGAAAACTTCCATTTAGATTTGAATTTGGTATCTAAAATTGTGTTTAGTTTCAATACCTACAAAATAATAGAAAGTGAAAAATTTACCCGCTCTTCACCTTGAAACTTTTTCCCCTAACCTTGTAGATTTCCCTTCTAAAACTTTAAACAATTCATCTATGTATACATCTGTCATCATGATATAATAAAAATTTGGCCTCTTCAATTGGATTTATTTATATGGTTATAAAATTTTGATAAACACTCTCTTTCGTAGTATAACTTGACTCTTCTATTTTTTTATTTTTGAACCCTATTCAATTTTTAGTACCAGAATTTATTCCAAAGATATTGTTAGTAGGTAGCAATATAATAATATTAGTATATAAACGATTGTAAAAAAATAATGGTAATTTTTCATTTTTAAAAACATATTTACTCACCACAATCCTATATTTAGAGACATATAGTAATCTATATGCATTCCTCTACTCACAATAGACAACAAATATGTATATTTTTCTTAATGCAGAGGTAATGGATCTGAAAACATGAAATTATTCTCATTAGGTGTTTTACAAAACCATGATCCTTATGGTGTAACATTTTTCAAGTCTTATTTTGGAATTTATTTAAGAGTGTAAAATATATGTATTGATAACTTCTACCTAGTACGGATATGGTACATTGTTTTAACTCCATGATTTTCATGCTCTACCTTGCATTGAATTAATTCTGATGTGTATAATATTTCCTATGTATACCTTTTTTTTATTTCACTATGCCTTGACTACATTAGATATTAACTTAACCTCATTAACTTAGTTGATTGATTTTACATGTTTCCCTCCCTGTTTCTCTACCAAGTGATATGAAAATAGATAGTTTATGCAAACACTCAGTAATTTACCAATTTCAGATACTAAAATTTATCTTTCTCAATTTCACATGTAAAAATTGCCTTATTTGATTGAAATTCTGTATTTAAAACTAAAATTTAGAAAGAAAAAAAAGTAACAAAGAACAATACTCATCACATTGATAACTAAATTTTTTTAACTTAGACTACATCTTGAGGTTCACTCAAAGTATAAAATGATTGATTAAAATGATGAAAAATAGACTTTATTACATCAATTTTATCCCAATGAGGGGCTATCTCTCCCAATAATGGGATTTTTATCCCAATAAGGGGCTAAAATTTATCTATACTATCTCTAGGAGGTCTATGTAACAATCTATTTGCATTTAATTTGGTTCTCCTATGATAAAATATATAAAATTGCTTTGCTCTCCCTTTGTAAGGGTAAAAAGTCATATTTTAAATACAATATTCCTCATTTTATAATGTTTTTAAGGTATTTGGTGTATCGTAAAAATCATTTTATTTTCACATATAAGGAGAAGTTTAAATCCTGCTTGTAACACCTTCATATCCTTTGTTTTTACCAAAGAAATCTTGAAATTAAGGGATACATACTAATTCTTGCATGTCAATTTATAAGCTAGGCTATAGCCCAATCACAAAGGCCCATGAATTGGCTATGTGGGGTGATGTGTTTGAATCCCCAATCTACATGTTTATATTTTTTCCAAGCTTTGCACTTTTATTTGGCATATTTCATAGGTTTAATCCCATATTTTTGGGATAACAAAGAAAATATAGTTTGAAATGGTCCCTCCAAGCCATGATATCCAGTCTTAAGACCATCTCTTTATCCCATATGTGTTGGGAATGTATATAAATATGTATTTAAATATGGAGTTTATTACCATGTTCATTGGTCATAAAGACCATGCTAGACTTGTCTGGGATCTTGGATTCAATCTTAGAGGGATTACCATGATGGTGGTTTAAATTGCCATGTTTTCAAATACACTAGGGATTTAGTCCACATTCATTGGGATGGATATAACACAATGGTTTAAAATCAAATCTCTAATATTTGTATCTCAATCATGAGACCACCATTTGACTTGGCCTTCAAATCTTAGAGATATGTCTTAGAGTCTCCACATGGCATATGTGTTGGCTTTACTAACAATTAAATGTTTAGTATCAAATTAGCTATGGGGAGGAATACATAATAGTTTAAATGGAAAAACACTTCCATAGTGTCATGAATAAATAATATAGGGTCCATGTCCTTACAAAATAAGACCTCATCGACTGAAGGGTTCCTAGATGGAAAATAACATGGCCTCACACTAGAAGGTACATTTTTAAAGACTGGAGACCAAACCTAAACCAACACATTTTCATTTCCTCTCTACCACATGAAACCATTTGATTGGTCCATGTGTCAAACTATGATTTGGATACTTTTGCAATTCCATACAAAATGATAGCATCATCACTATACCTAACTTATTGGCTTAAGTTTCAACAAGCCATAAATTTTTTATACAATGTTGAAATGACTCCATTTAAATTATGTTGCAAATCTCTTGGAGTGTTCTTCGATGTGCAATTAGTTTTAGAAAGATTATAGACAATATGAATGTGTAAAATGTGTGGATCATCATAGATCAATCTTCCCCACTAAAAATATTTTGAACCACCAAAATATGTTTCATTCATAAAATAAGTGAAGGTACAACTCCCTCACTTTCTAGTTTCCATACATCATGTTTTAAATTAGAAGCATTCCTTTTTGACTCACACAAAGGTACATCTTCATGATTCCCTCTCTCTTATGTCAACACCAACCTATTCCTATAAATAATTGATTAATTTAGGATAATAGTCATCAAAAAAATGAATTTAAACATTCTCACCTTGATTTATGATCATTAGAGGCTCATATAGTTTCTAGTTTACCATGAAAGTTATTTACATGTATGGAGGTGACTTTGTTTCTCTATCTTGGGAGAAAACTATCCAAATTGAAACTTGTAAACCTAGGTTAAGATAATTCATGAATACCTCTAATATCTACCAAATTACCTTCTTGCACTATTGGTGTCTTGGTCTTCTTCTTGGTAGATTCTCTTATCCACTTCAATGCATTACTTGTAGGCTAAAATGAAACTTTCCCATTAAGAGATGCTTTTTTGCATTCTCCTTGTTGTTAACATTATCAACAAGGGAATAAAATTAAATTGCATAATAATTAAGTGGTTTTATAATCGGTCACCATTTATACAATTTTCCCTTCTTGGGGTATTACAATCAAATGAGACATACATAGATTTTAAACACAATTCCATTTACAAACATTTCCCCAATTCGGGTCTTTAAAAAATGTGCATACAAAAAAATTTACATACATTGAAATAACATATTTCAATGAAATAAAATGAATTCTAACATACATAAATAATACACAAGAACTCTTATTTAGTGTTACTCACCATGGAAGAACTTCTCATGTTGATTTCATGCCACTTCATCTCCCTCTTCGACTAACACTTCATCCTACCAGCATGTCTCTCAACTATTGTCTAACATGGAGAACCTTTGTTTGGATTTATCTCTCAATGGAGTGACTCTTCACCCATATTAAAAAATTATACATGAAGTGGTAATAAAAACATGATAACATAAATGTCAACATTAACATGATAATACAAAAATATAAAATGATACAACCTATTAAAAAGGGTTGATCATAATGTGTTTCTCAACTTGGATACCTACTCCATATTCACCCTCAATGAGTGATCTACCTCCACACTTACTCATAAACATGGGGTACTTTTCTTAATAATTATTAAATAATGGAAACTTAATAAGTGATTTTTAGGTGCTACATAATCATGCTAACCTAAACTTATCTATGCAAATATGTTATCCATGAAACCAAATAATTTATTATTGATCTAATCTAATGGATGCTACTATCTGGGTTGCTCCCTCTTAATGGGATCTTATTTATATAAGTGGGATTCTTCATGATCTTCCTCTTAAAATATTTATGCTTGATCAAATCCTTCATGTGCCACCTCTTTATTTTTACGGGTTTGACCAACCTTCATGATTGTATGTTCTTGAACAACTTTATTCTTATAGGTCTCCTTATAAGTGTTTGGATGAAGTTATGGATGAAGCTTCCAAATATTTTCAACTCAATGGCTGCTTATATTATAATTAGAGAATTAATTATTTCCCATTTTATTTGACAATAAGACCTTATTACCATTCTTGAGATTTTGACTTGGAAAGTGGTCTTCACAACTTGCTTCCTTTCTCTTAAAATACTTGGCTTTTTTTGGATAGACTTTATCTTCCAACACATGGCCACACAATGGTTATTCATTACACAAAAAAAACATGGATATGCATAACAAAACTTTTATGTTACAGGGCCATTATTCTCATATTCAAAGTAAACATTAGAATACTTATACTTTCCATACCTTATAGGGTTATCCTTTGTGCAAGTTTGATGAGGGTAAATTTTTGTACCTCATCCTTTGGTATGTTCATCTCTCTTTGGAAATGCATTGTATTATTTTTGGATATTTTCCCCATGATTTAAAGTCTATCCATTTATTGATACCATCTTTCACTCACTCTCACTATAATGGAGTGATTGTGTACCATCTCCTCATATGGGATATTTTTGTAGATATATTGACTTGGGATATTTTCTCTTAAAATATTTTCTTGCTTCAGATATCTTGGAGAATTATCCAACATCACTTTTTCCACTATAATATTACAAACCTATATAATGAGGTCTTTCCTTGACCTATATGAGATTCATCATTCCTTAGGAATTGATACCAAGTCACTTTCAATCAAAACCCATCTTGGTTAGAAACTTAGATCTAATACCCTAAGTATGCTTCTAAAATTCACCAAAAGAAGCATCTAAATCATGATGGGAAGAAAAATAAAACAATGAATTAATTATTGTGTAATCACCTAAAAGTGGTATTTAGATGCTAAAAATATGGCTTGAGACAACCTATTCCTAGATTATCCCTAGACCTATCCTAAAGCCTTTATGACACTTTTCCAACCATTGTGTAGACCATAAATATCTCCAATCATTCCAAAAAAAATCCCAAAAATGCATTCCCAGATCCTAACCCTTTATGCTCAGTAGCCTACCAGTTGGACACTAACACTACATTAAGGACACTAGAGCCACATGACATTAATGTCCCTTTCCCTAATGCTTTGAATGGATATATTTTCAAATGTGTACCCATCATAAGGTCAGACTAAGAACATTTTATTATTGTAAAAATATATGAAACACTATAAATATAAGATGATTAGACCTCTATCCATTAAATGGAAAATAGATGCAAAAATCATATTCAAATAAGAAACAAGTTGATCAAAATCAAGGTTATTAATCCCTATAGCCACATACTACCATCTACAACTACCCTAAGCTCAAATTTTAAACATTTAGATTTTTAATCACACTCAAGGAATTCAAGACCAATATCATTATATTATTCACTTGTACTTTCACCAAGAACTAGGTGGGAAAACTACATCAATATGGATCTCTCTTCAGAGTATTTATATGTAGGAAACTCTATTCATAGTAGGGTGTAAATAATGTCTAGCCTATCCTATTAACAAACACACATTTTTAACTCAAGTCATACTTGTAAGGAATATTACAATTTTCATATTAAGTCATATCTTCTAGGCACAATATAGATTTCTAAATTTTATGTGCATATGAAAAAAACCCAGAAACATAGGTGCATGTGCTCCTAGAATTCAGGAATAGTCCTGTAAAGAGGACACTAGTGCCATTTTTAGGACACTAGAGCCACATGATACTACTGTCTAGGTGGGGCACTATTGTCCATGTGGGGCACTACTATCTAGGAGATAGTATGATGTAGGGACTCTATTGATGATACTAAAACCTATTTATAACCCAATTTTTAGCACCCAGATCTTCTGTAATAGTTGTTTTTTAGATAAGACTCTATTTGTACATATTTATTACTATTTTTAGCAAGTCAAATTATGTAAAAAATTAGTGGTTTTTTATTTCATATTATTTCATTGATTTTGAAAACTCAACCCTTTAATCTAACATATAATTTACACTAGTAAAACCTTAAAAGGTTAAATCATTTAGTGAACTCAACTTATTTTTAATATAGCTTAAAACCCTAGTTTTCCTTTTCCAAAATTTTATGCAATAAATTAGGGTTACATACTTATAATTTTATGATTTTTTGGCATAACCTATATCATTAAATCAATCTCACATTAGGGTTTCATTTATTTAAATATAATTTAAATTTTTAAATCAACCCTAATTGAAAAAACCCTAACCCTAGGTGCTCTTAGGGTTTGTATCATTTTTTCCCCTATTTTCATTAGTTTATTTAAATTTTTTAGATTTCATACATATATTATGTTTTAAAATCTCTATTCCAAATTTTTAACTATATTCCATCTATAAAAACTCTGTCTCTCTCTCTCTTCCATTAATAAGAAGTGCTAGACAAGGTGGTAATCCTATATAACATATTTAGATTATTACTATTTGAGCCTATAAAATGGATAAAAGACCAATAATAACTACATATATGAATCCTCCACACCTTGATTATGTGTATTTCAATGATAATGCATATGAAAATGAATAATACAATGAAGAGCATGATGATATACACATTGAGAATCGAGACACTCTCCCTCTACTTAACAATGATGACATAATTATGAACAAAGATGAGATATTACATGGATTAAAATATATAATTTGGTAACATCCCATTGATGATGAAAAAATCCTTAAAGACATATTGGAAAACAATAACAAAATAAATAATGGTCAATTTTTAGCTTCCCCATTTAATAATTTTGTTACAACTATAATGGGGCCAACTCAACCAACTCAAATATCACAACCTAAAAATGTAATTCAAAAACCCTTAGTGATATTTACACCTATTTTGGCAAGTTATTCCACTCCATATATAGAATAAATTATGAAAGAGATTCATACTCTACAGTCTAAGGTGTTACATCAAGATAAGGGATCCACTAGGCCATCACATAACTTTAACTCTAACATTCTCTTATATACACCTTTGACACATCACATAGAAACAAATACATTTACATCCATCTTCATGGAACCTAAGTTTACATTATATGATGGTGAGGGTAACCTAGAGCATCATTTCAAATCTTTTCACACAACATGCTTGGACTATGTGTCCAATGTTTAGATTCTTACAAAGTTATTTTTATGTAATTTAAAGGATTATGACCTATAATGGTTTTATGATTTACCAAATAAATCTATCATAGGATTCAATCCTTTGGATAATATGTTCTTAGCACACTTTTACATCAACATTAATGATAATATTTTATATGCATAAGTGTCACAACTAAATCAAAATTCAAATGAGCATATCACATATTATGTCTTATGATATAAGAATATATTATCCAAATTGACTAGCCCCATGGTAGATAGAGAGATTGAAGACATATTTAAACAAATTCTCTTACCAGTATTACATGAAGTTATCTTCTTCAAGAAGTTTCCTACATTTATTAATTTATGCCACATGGTCAAAGAAAGAGAGGTTAAGATTCTAAAAATGGGTAAAGTCAAGTATACCAATGGATCAAAATCAAATACTAAGATCTCAAACAGGCCTACATAAAATGTAAGTACCAATGAGAACAAGAGTGATCAAAAGGCCATAGTCAATGCAGCTTATGAGCCATTTCTAAGATTATTTTTATCCTCTTCTCACTGCTAAATATTTACCAACCTTCCAGAGACACCATCATGGGTTTTATAGTAGCTCTTGGAATGTAATGTCATATATCTCTCTCCCATTAAAGAGGTTGATATTAAATTACCTCTTCCAGAGAACTATGAATCTAATGCATTTTGTGACTATCACAAGGCACTAGTCCACACAATAAACATATGCATAAGCCTAAAGCATAATATAAAATATATAATTTAAGCTAATATTATTGATGTGGGCACACCCACAAGGGTAATAAAATCATAAAAAATAAAAGATAATTCACTAAACATAGTATCAAATGCATTTATAAAGCATATAATGAGTGAGGTAGGGGGATATCATGTGTTCATTACACATATCAGGCACATCCACCACCAACTTCATATCATATAGTTATAGAGGAGGCACATCCATTGCATAACATTATTTTCATGTACCATAATATAGTTATACCTAGACCACTCATCAAATTCTTATATAAGGAGATTATTGATGATGATACATATTTACATGCACTTTTTCTATGAGCATACATATATCACCATCCTATCGAGAGTGTTATGGTTGACCATGGTTACAATAGGTCTAAGCCATCCAATCAATAATTCATAAATATTTTAAGTACATACACATAAATCAATTGTTAAAAGTTGAGGGTGTCTTATATGAGTATCCTCTACCCATCACACAGGTAGTTCTAGTGTAGTTACCAATTATATTTCTAGCATAGTCACTAGTTATAGTTATAGCACTATTAAAAAATATTACATGGTTATTAGATAGACACCTACATTAGAGATATGCCATATAATATATAGTAACTCAATCAACTCATTTTATGTTGAGATCAATATCATTGGGTTCTTGGGGTTCTTTACATATGGCACCTATATCACCTACATCTTCTTCTTTTACTAGATGGGTACCCAGGGCATTTTAATCAATGTCACAAATTCATAAAATCCCTACATAGGAATATACAAACATAGATTACTCTGCATACTAGATTATGGGATCATAGTTGTCCTTTCACATAACACACATGATCACAATTCCCTTATTTGACATAAGTCATGGTGATAGTGAGTCTCCCATGAGACTCATCAGTTAGTATGGTTCCTACCCCCTTGTACATACTTTCTTCTCTTTTGATATTTATACATAGTTTATCATTAGTTACTTTTCCATTGCTTATATCCAAAAAATATAACATGAAAAAACACAAAAAACATTCAAATATTACTCAGAAAACACAAAATTTACAAATTTTATGCATTTCCATATTTACATTTTTTATACTTGACACACATTACATATGTTATCTATCTTGGTATAGTTAATTTTATCATACATATATTTTTCACTTGTTCTTATCGAGGGCTTATAGATTACTTACAAGACTTTGGTCCACTACATTGATCTAGAATTGTTATCATCTACCCATTCAGGGTATATATACTGATCCAAGTTTATTAATTTGATACATATTCCCACTTGGGGGCATATCATATGCATTTTATACCACCATGTTCTATATTTACATTATATACATTCTAGTTTATTAATTGATAAATATTGATATTGATCATTGCTACTCATGCTCATATTTTTTGCCTACTATCACTAGTTTAGACTCAACATATTTACATCCTAACATTTCCACAGATTTTTACTACATTTATACATACTTTAATTTCTAGTTTTTGTATTTTAGACTTGCTTATGTTTCCTATACTTCTTCTATTTGAGCTAATTTGAATATGCCTCTGTTCTTTGGATCTACACCACTTTCATTCATGCATGCCTTACACATGTGACCATGTCCCTTGTGTGTTATTTACTGCTTATGTATGTATACATTTGAACATGTCCTTATATGTGAATCTAAGACAAATTTATTATTTCTCTCATGTGTGGACATTTAAACATGTCCTTGTATGTTTTCTATTCTCAGAGTTAGTGGCATGTACCCATGTCCCTTCTATTATGGCCCCTTGGCCTATTTTTCATGTCTCATGTGTTTTGTATGTATGCTTTATTTTATGTATCATGGACATGATACTTGTATTTTGTTGTTCACACACTATTTTTTGATTCCATGAGGGACCTGATGCATTTACCCTTCCTACTTGGGTGTCATGATGGACACCATTCCCCATCCCCCTAGGTAGCTACTCATATTTGATAATTATACACCTTGATTATAGCTATATTGACACATTTTGTAATGATATATACAACATACATCTTACATTACATACTTATGCTCATTTTTTTTACATTATGATGTTATGTTTTCACATTATATTAGATTGTCACACATTTATAATGTATGCTCTAACTAACACATTTTATAAAGTTATTTATTTTGAGGATAGTTCTTGCATAGTTCAATAACTAACCTTAAAAGAGGGGGAATCGATAGGGGTTTTTCATAGAAATTAGGCTCCTACATTTCTACTCATAGATCATTTTTAGCACATAGGCTTAGTTTTAGGAAATCAGATGTAGGTAAGACAGGAAAAAATAGGGACTCAAAAAGTAGTTAAGTCACTCAGAATAATAAACATTAAGACCTAGAATGGGACACTAATACCACATGGAAATATTGTCCACTACATGGTGCTACTTTATAGTAGCCCTAACTCTAGGGAAATTTAGATTGGATAGAATAGTACACCAAGTACAACATAAGTTTGTACAAATACAACTACATGTTTGATAGTTATGTTTAGATTTTGCTTAGTTACACTCATTTTTAGCTTAGATTCCTATAATTATATTATATTAGGGGAATTATGCTCCAAATTATCACTCCCAAATTCAATTCAAATGAACTCATTACAACTTGGTCCAAAATTAGTAAACCTAAATATCATATTGGGGGCATGTGCATGGCACATAATTTCTATATGCTTAGTTACACATAGGTTGATCATATAGAATTACAAACTCCAAGTCCTTCTCTACATTATATAAAATTTACATCATATTCTAGGTTTTCACCAATTTCATGCCTTACTCTATTTGTAGCTTTTGGCATTCCCAAGTGAACTATAGCTACCTAATGTGCCCGAGTGGCCATGAACCTGACATGTATAATTAGATATACCCAGTTAGATATTTTTATCACTTTGCACAATTTATCTTTAGATGTATCTACTATAAATGGGTGGTCAATGATGGATTTATAGCCTACTTTATTTCTTAAGCCACCCACATGAAAGGGTTAGACACACTTACAATCTTATCCAAGATATTCACAATTCACGATCCACCAAACAAGGGTGGGTAATGATGGAGTCAAATCTAGATTGAGTTATTGAGCCAACCAAATATAAGGATTGAGCAAGATATTATGTAAATCCAAGCTATTAAATGATTTGATCACTATTTACATGCACACACATAGGTTGTCACTAGGTTCATGTATTATTTCACATACCGAATGAGGTGTTTTCATTCCTTTCCTCTTTCCTATCTCTTTACTCATCTTTACTCAATTACTTTATTAATCATAGGCTTTTTATTTTGACATATCTTAAGTAAGGAATAATTTATGAATGTTTCATTTTAGGTCATTGCTTTGGATCATGCTTCACATATATAGACCCAACTTCACATTCTCAAACATAGCTACATGGGCTTCACTTCCTAGGTAAGTCTAAGTATGCTTCTTTTTCCTTTATACTAGTCATTTTAGTTTTATTTATTTATATAATAAGGGGGTGTGACAAATATAATCACCTAAAATTGGTATTTATATGTTACAAGTGTTTATTGAGACAACCTATTCCAAGGTTAACCCTAAACCTATCTTAAAACCTCTATCACACTTTCCTAGCCATCGTATAGACCACATACATCTCCAGATAGATCAAACATAGTATTAGAAATACATTCTAAGATCATAACCCTTTATTCCAAGTAGCCTACTAGCTAGACACTAGAACCACACTAAAGACACTAGAGCCACATGGTGATAGTGTTCCCAACATGGCGTTGGTGTCCCTTTCCCTAACTCTCCTGAATGGATATATTTAAAAATGTGTACCCATCATAAGGTTGTCCTAATCACATTTTATTATCCATACAAGCTATGAAACACAACAAATACAAGACTATTATACATCTATCCAATAGATAAAAAATATATGGAAAAAAACCTATTCAAATAAGAAAATAGTTGAGAAAAATCAAGGTTATTAATCCATACTTCTACATACTACCATATACAACTTCATCAAGCCTAGATTTCAAATATTTCCAATCTCAAGCACACTCAAGGAATTTAATAACACTATCATTTTAGCATTCACTTGTACTTGCACCAAACACTAGGTGAGAGAACAACATCAGGATTGATCCCTCCTTAGAGTATTGGTATGTAGGAAAATCTCTTCATAATAGGGTGTTGAGGATGTCCAACTTATCCTACTAATAAATAATTTTTTTTATCTCATTCCATAATTTCAAGGAGGATTAGGGTTTACATACTAATTCAACTATTCTATGCATAATGTAGAGTTCTAAATTTCATGTAGGTAGGAATATAACCCATAAACACAAGCACATGTACTCCCAAAATTTAGGAATAGTCCTAAAAAGATGACACTATTACCATTTACAGGACACTAGATCCACATGGCACTACTATCTAGGAGATAATCTGACTTAAGGACCCTATTGATGACACTTAGACATGTCTGTAACCCATTTTTAGCACCTATATCTTTTGTGATAGTTGTTTTCTAGATAAGTCTCTATTTGCACATATTTATTACTATTTTTATAAATTTAAATCAAATAAAGTTATATAACAAATTAGTGGTTATTTATTGCATATTATTTCACTAATTTGAACAACTTAGCCCTTTAATCTAACACATGATTTACACTAGTAAAACCCTAAAAGGTTAAATCACTCTGCACACCTTAGTCATGGCTTGTGCAACTATGGTAGAGGATGGTTTCCTTTGCATGGTAGAATCTTATTTATCCTAATATTTCACCATTATGTAACTTTTCCAAAATCTCTTTATTGCAATTCCTAAATGATTCTCATGAGAAATTATCCTTAGAACATCAATCTATCTAGTAGATCTTGCTTCTCATCCTCCAAGGGCTGAAATCTTTGTATCCATTAAAAATTTTCCTCCTAAATATAATTGGTTTATTCTTACTAGCTCCTAATGCCTTTCTCTCTTTAGATATTTTTCCATCATTGTTTTTTTGTAACTAAGAAACCTACACTTTCAAGTTAAAAATTGAATAAATGGAAGAATACAACACAAAGTGAAAAGATGTTAGAAAAAATTTTTACAAACCACTCTAATACCAAACTTGATGTGAAAATGGGTAGTTAAAGTAAATAGTCACTAATTCACCAATTTTAGATACTAATCCTTGTTTTTCTCAATTTCTTATAAATATGTAAAAATTGGCTTACTTGATTAAAATTCAATATTTTAAAAGTGAAATATATCAATGAATTGAAAGGAAAAAGAACAATACTCAATAAATTGATAATGGATTTTTTACAATGTGGACTACATCCTCACGTTCACTTAAAGTATGAACTAGTGAATTAAAATGATGCACAACACACTTTCTTACATCAATTTTATCTCAATCTAGGGCTATCTCTCCAAATAATGGGATTTGTCTCCTAATAAGGGGCTAAATTTTCTTTGTACTATCTCTAGGAGGTCTATGAAATTGTCTATTGGCCTTCAATTTACTTCTCCTATAATAAAATACATAAAATTTCTTTATTCTCCCTTTGTAAGTGGAAAAAGTTACACTTTAAATACAATATTCCTCCTTTTACAATGTCTTAGATATATTTGGTGTATTGGCCAAAGCATTATCTTTGTTACACATAAGGAGAGGTTTGAATCCCCCATGTAACACCTTCCTATACTTTGTTTTTAATAAATAAATATTTAAATTAAAGGATATGTACTAATTATTATATTGCATTTTATAAGTTATGCTATAGTCTACTGTCAAAGGCCCATGAATAAGTTACATGTGGTGAGGGGTTTAAATACCCAATCTTCACGCTTATCCTTTTGACAATACTTTCACTTTTCTTTGGTACACTTGATAGGTTTAATCCCACATTGCTTGGGATAAGAAAGTAAATATATTTTAAAATAGTCTATTCAGTACATGATACTTGGTCTTAATACCATAAATTTATCCCACATGCATTGGGAGTGGATATAAATATAGAGTTGCTTACCATGTTAATCAATCATAAGGACCATGTTCGACTTACCTTGGAGCTTGGGTTTAATCTTGGAAGAAATTCCACATTGGAGGATTTAAACATTATGTTTACAAACACATTGTTCCCACATTAATTGGGATGGATATAACATAATGTTTTAAAATCAAATCTCTAAGCCTTATACCTCAGTCATGGAACCACTATTAAAATTGACCATGGAAGCTTCAAACTATGTCTTGGATTATTCATGTGGCATATGCATTGGATTTACTAATAATTAATGGTTTATTCCTATAGCATGTAACATATTTTGAACGCAAAAATGCTTAAATAGTGTTGTGAATAAAGCTGATAGGGTCCCCATCCTTACAAAAAGAGGACCCCACTAGCTGAAGGGCCCCTAGTTGACAAATATCATGGGCTCCACACTAGCAGTCATTTATCAAATACTAGAGACCAAAACTCTACCAACCCATTTGAATTATCTCTAACACATGTCCCCATTTGATTGGTCCATATGTGAAGTGTTTTATTATTTTTGATAAACTAGTGTTTAGTTCCTAAACAATAAAGGGTCTGGAGTTAGGGAAAAAATCTAGTGTTCCTATCCTATATTTTTGGGGCCTAGGGAGATGGAAAGAGGTAAAAAAAACTAACTTGGCTGAGGTGGAATGAATGTTTGAAAGGCTCAAGATAACTGAGAATACGTAAAAAGGGTGACTCAAACATATAACAAGACCCAAATGAATAAAACAAAAGATATGCCTAAATGTCAACAAATCTCATATTCTTTAGTCAGGGTCTCCTTTGAAAGGACTATGAAAAGACATGATATGTGTGGCTACTTGACCAATTTAGTGTGTATAAATTTTCCCCATTTTAATCTATTGATGCAATGAAATGAAGTACTAGAGTAAAATAAATAAAATAAAATGCATACTTGAACCTACCTACATGGAGATAAGTGTGTTGAAAAAGAGTCCAAGTCACTTCTTAGCTAGAGAAGTGGATGGAGAGCTGAATAGTGCCTAAAAAAGGAATTGATAAAATGGTGCCCCTTGTACTAAATCTATAATTGGAATCTTTATAACAAGGATAAGGATGGAAATGATTGAATTCTATGCTGAATTTGACTAGATTGAGAAATGCTCAGAGGTCCAAAACCAATGTTTACCATCTGTCCCACATAAACTCATGTAATTTATAATATGTTTATAAAATTGGTATGTTGTGAAGAGAAAAATCTATTATTCCCCCACTCTAGATATCAAAACTAGAACTGAGAAATGCTCGGAGGCCCAAAACCAATGTCTATCCTTTATCTCACACAAACTCATGTAGTCTAGGTCTGGGTAATGCTTTGGAAAAACTATTCTAGATGATCATATGATCTAACCTGGTGATAATTTGGGTAAAAATCAGTTTAATCTATAATTCTAATAAATGTGCAAGAAGAGAATGGCATGTCTTTCCATTCCAATCTATATGATTCTAGATGATGAAGAACATGAACAAATATGTCATGCCCCAAAATTTGGTATGTGAGTAATGCATATGTATAGTCTAGTAATTTATATAACCACATGTCATATGAACTATCATACCATACCCCATGTGAAAAATTAGAGATCAAAACACTATGCTCTGCCCTATGCGTATAATATATTATCTGGTCTTATAAATATGTCATGTTATATGGTGTTGTATGTGTGAGACTTGTAGTAATGTACATGCCCTCAAATCTAGTATCTGGTTTGAATATGTATCAATGCCACTAAGAATCCCTATAATCTAAACCACTATATATGACTAGTTTATGTATTTATAAATTGAAACCACTATGGATCCATATGATCTGAACCACTATATCTGGCTAGTCTGAATATCTATAAACTAGAGGTATGTGCCTCTAAATGTCTTGAATAATGTTGAGTGACCCATGTAGTCTAAATCACTATATATCTTAATTAGTTTGAGATAAATTTGATAATCTGAATACTAGAGATCTATGAACTGTGGTGTATCCATATATGAGAGTGGCTAAGTATGCTGGATAAGTGTAGGAATAGGAATAGTAGGAATGATGCCCCACTTTTGAGAAGAGGGATGAGATCTATGATAGAGGAGGTTGAGCCAAAAGTGATGAATAGTGGTGTAAGTAAAAACAAGTTTGGATTTTTATAAGAAGATTCAAAGTTTTCTTGATTGATTAAACTAAGTTGTTTGATAATTGAATGAGTTTTTGATTGGTTAGGACCAAGTTGTCTGTCTAGATATAAAAGAGGTATAGAGATGTGTGTGCCATAGTAGGTAGATGACATAGTAAGAGATCAAGGCTTGCATGATGTCAAAGGTATTATTGTCACTATTTTGTGGATTAAAATAGTTTATAAAATAGAGCTACATGGTTCACGTTATAAGCAAAATAGTATTATGCTTTAGATGAAAAAGTTGTTTGATATAGGAAAATTGGATTGATTATTGATTCATTTGCACATTGATTAGGTTAAGATTCGGAGATCTGGGGTAGGAGATATGTTGAGTATATGAGCACCTATCATGACCTAATTTGAGTAGTTGGCAGCCCAGGTTGAGGCTAGTTGGGAGATTACCCTAGTAAGTAGCTAAAATACATGAATTTTCCCTATTTGGAATCTTATTTTTGATGTTTTTAGGCCTTTTTGAATAGTCTAGGATAATTTATAATAGTTTTGATTCTCTTGTCCAAGAGTTAGTGCTCCTATATAGTATTCAACATTATTGTCTAGGTTCTAATGCTCTTGTCTAGTGTTGGTGTCCTTTATGCAATGTTGTTGTCCACTAGAGCTAGTTTTTTGAGTTTTTGATTTGTAACCTATTTATTGTATAGCTTAGATGTTGATTTGGCATGGTTGACTAACATATATGCTTTTTTTTGGTTTTTTTCAAGGTGAGATATAGATGAGGTAGTTCCATAGAGGCTAGTTGATGGAGACACTAAGATTGTTACCTTTGTCAACTGATGAGAGAACTATGATGGATAGGGAGGGGTTGGGTCATGCATGTGACCTAAGAACTATGTATTGGGATAGATATCTAATTACCACCTTATGTGAGAGGTGGAATGCAAACACTTACTCTTTTTGGCTTCCTACAGGGGATATTAATACTACTCTAGAGGATGTGTACCATATTTTACATTTTTTAGTTAGTTGACATCGTGTGACATTGCAGGATGACAATGGTGTGAATGATGTTGATTGTGCATCCTTGTATTTTTCTTGTGTACCTTTGGGTATACATCAAAGAGGTAGTGATAATGATGTGATACTATTACTTATAGTACAGTCTAGTTTTACACACCTTTAAAAGTGGTTGGTGATGTTGTTTGCTTCATTTGTTGCTACAAATGATAGTGGCATATCAATTGAATATAAGATACATAGGATCATGTGAAATATAGAGGTGTATGTCACTATGTTTTCATGGGGTATGACTATGATTTCCCACTTATATAGGGATCTATATTAGTTTACTTGGGAGGCATTTAGTGGTGGTGTGAGTGTGGCTACTTTATTAAATTTTTGGGATTATAAGAACATAGTGGCTGTGCAGTTGATAGGATTACTAAGGAAGAGATGGGCACTTCAACAACCATTTGGGGAGTGGTGGATGAGTATGTTGCATATCCAATCTCTTGGGATAGATTACTATAGACAAGTTTTATATAGATTGGTGGCTTAGGATATAATATGAAGGCCTTATAGAGGATTCATTAGGTAGCCTGAGGATGGAATGTAGTTGTATTATATGAGGGTCAATTGATTGTTACATGAACATTGGGTTAGAGTGTATGAACACTTTCAGTATAAGCATGTGACTAGATATTTTGGGGTACCAAAAGATGTGCCCCCTATAGCATGGGTATGGGTGAGGAGTGTAAAAACACCAATGAGGGTAGGAGCTCATGAGAAGCTTACTAAGGCTGAGTTAACACCATTACCTTTAAAGACATGAGATGTGGTTATAGATATTTTTGATGTAATTTATGTTAGATGCACAAAGGCATATAACACATATTGGACAAGGCATTGATGGGATCTATTGTATCTTGTTGATGTAGGATATTCCCTCGAGTATGAGGATCCCACTTCGATCTAGATGATGGGAGGTAGGCATTGATTATATTTGAATAGTGTACATGTTTTTGTTTGTTTTAACTTGTTTAGAAAATGTATATCTAACATAGTGATTTTAATTTTATGTGTAGGTGGAGTGGGAGGTGATTAGGATGAAGCATCTACTAAGGGAGGAGGTGAAGATGATGGGTCATAAGAGAACATCATTAAGTTGACACTCTGAGAGCTCACATAACATGTTTTTGATGATGTGGTGGAGGAGGGTTTGATAGAGTGAGTGATAATTACAGCTGGTGTTTATGGTCATTTTTTTGAGAGAGTTGTTATAATGATAGCTATATATGTTAGATCAATGGGAGTGAGAGATGAGCTAAGGGCTAAGCTAGATAGGCATAAGATGCCTCCACCTAATTATGGATCAGTGAGTACACATATTATGTATGTGTATATGGATCTTCAAAGGTGGTATGTGGACATACATGAAGAGCATGGGTGATTACTGGAGTGAGAGATCTAGTGTAAAAGGAATTCAAGATATCGAGGAGGTATGGGTTCATTGAGTGCTAGGCTGGACTATAGGACTAGTACTAGAGGAGAGAGTGAGACTAAGAGTGAGTGCATGATGCCCATTCATGATTGATTATATTTTGATATGATGTATATATTTTGAAAACATTGCTATATATATGGATATTTTCTAGATTTCAACTCATGTGTATTATATTATAGGATTTGAAATATATTGTTATATTCATTGCATATGGTTGTTTTAGAAGTAGTTGATTTGTTATTGATGTTGAGGCTATGTATGTTTGATAAAAGGGTACTTGGAATATGTGATTTTATTGTTTTGATAAGTGTGATTCTAGATTTATATTTAAAATTTTATGTATGTAAAGAATTTTATTTGGTTTTTAATTATATGTGAGCTAATCATTTGTTGGTTTTGTAATTGGGAAATTTTTGGGATAAATTTAGCTAGTTTGAGGTTGGTAAATTATTTGGTAGAATAGGATTTGGTAAGATTTGGACTTTTGATAAGTTGCTTTTTGATATGGATAGTTATTAGGAATTAGGAATGTTAGTTTTTAGTATGTGGGGGTGTAAGATAACATGAGGAATGTATTACTTCCTCGAGAGTGGCTCAAGAATACAAAGGATAGCTAGACCTTTGGATCCATCATTGCACTGCTAAGTGAAGTGATGAACTTATGTTGGTATGAATATGTGTTGTATCACTCTATGTTGTATCACTATTTGAACCTTGATGGAAAACTAAACAAGGGCCCATATTACTCATGATATCTAAGAATATGCTATATATCTGATAGTGTCTATTGTGTACTAGCTATATTTATGCATGGAGACTCTACAAATGTAACTTTATTGGTCATGCAACTAAAAATATATGTTGTGATTCTTTAATCATAAGATATAATAACTTACTAGATCTGAAGTATTCAAATATAAAGTTACAAGTTTCTCATATGTAACATGAGGGCCCATGTTTGCTATGTAATATCTGAGAAAAGGTTCTTCTAAGTCATCATATGTGTGCAAGGAACCATTAGAGAGTAGATGAAAGAACTAATTATGTGCTTCCCCCACTAATGCCTACTAAAATAACTTGAGTTGAATAAAATTAGTCACATGAGATGACAAAACCTTCTAAAAGGCCTAAAGGTGTATGAATGGATCTCTAGTTCCATAAAAGTGAGGTAATGATGGTATCTAGAAATGCTTAGGCAATGAAGCTTTTATAAATGTCTTCGGAAGAGGTTTACCGTGTAAATCATTGGCATCCATCCAAGACTTATAATCCTTGTTTTCCAAGGTAAGGAGATGCACTTGGTGTTGTAATTCACCAACTATATGCACTAAAGAGATAATCTCTTGGGATGGTACATTAGAATCTTGAAGTGGTTCATTTAATTATTGAATTTGATTGTTAATTTTAGCCATGGAAATACTACATTTATTAATTAGATCATAACGAGGGGGTGTGCTCACTTTAACCTTGGGAGTAATAGTCTCTTGGACCTTACTAGAGGGATGTGGGATACCATTCTCTTTAGGTAATGAGTGAGAACTAGGTTCTACTATAGTGAGGGGTGGCTTGGGAGATTCATTAGTATCTTAGGTAATGAATCTTTCATAAATGTCTTCAAAAGAGGATTACCATGTAAATCATTGGCATCAATCCAAGACTTATAAGCCTTGTTTTCCAAGGTAAGGAGATGTACTTGGTGTTGTAATTCAACAACTGCATGCATTAAAGAGATAATATCCTGGGATGGTATATTAGAATCTTAAAGTGGTTCATTTAATTATTGAATTTGATTGTTAATTTTAGCCATGGGAATACTACATTTAGTAATTGGATCATAAAGATGGGGTGTGCTCACTTTAAACTTGGGAGTAATTGTAACTTGGACCTTACTAGAGGGATGTGGGCTACCATTCTCTTTAGGTAATGAGTTTTACTATAGTGAGGGTTGGCTTGGGAGATTCATTGATATCTTTATGTTTTAGTGTATCACATTCTAATTGAGTATAAGATGTGCTATTAGCATGAACATGTGAATAATTTGAAATATAATCATGCATAGAGTTATAAATAACATTCAAAAGTGCATTTTGTTTGAGAAGAATAGTGAGAGAAGAGTTAAAAACATGAGATGCATATTATTCTTCACGATGTGCATAGTAGTCATAATTATTCCATGTATTGTCATCAATGAAATATTGTTCATAATCACTCTCATTTTCATATGCATTTGCATGTTCACTATCATATTCAATATCACTTTCAATGTAAGTAAGGAGAAGTGTAAGAGAAGAATTTAACTCCTTTCGAATGTGCAATAGATTATCATTTAAAATTGGAATATCATGTGCATCTATGCTATCCATGGGTGGAATACATGCCTTACTTTCATGAGAAGTAAGAGAAAGAGAGTTATCATTTATACCTTCTTTTGACAAAGTAGAATTAAGAACATGAGATGTATCATTTGAACTATACATGGCAATTTAACTCTAATGCATTTATATTGTTGTAATTTGAACAATATAAATGCATTAGGCTCACATGAAAGAAAATTATCACTAATTAGAGGTTATATTGGAAGTACATGACTAAGTTATTCATTTGGTGCATTGTGCATAGGAGAATGAGGTGAGAAGTATCTTTCCCATTTATCAAAATTATTATTTTTTGAAGAGGCAATAAAAGAGATAGGTTTGAGAGAAGAAGATGCATCTACTTGTACTTCACTATCACGATCACTATCATGTATATCATCATATTCCTCATTACAATAATAGTAATTATCTTCATTGTAAATGAAATCATTTTACACATTTTTAACTAATGTGTGAATTCACAAATTAATCCATTCATTGTCATAATTATGATAAAAATTTAGAAATTGATCTATGGGATGAGAGGAAAGAAGTGCCTTAGTGGCCATTTTATTTATTTCACCAAAGCGAATGTGTAAAACTACTATTAAGAAAATAAATGTAATAATAACTACTAACATATAATTTTTGAAAATATTTTTGACAATCGAAACAATTTATAAAAATTTTAATATATTTTTCTAAAAATTACAAGGAAAGAAGGCTTAAGGTTTTAGGACCTAGTTTGGAAATCTAGGGTTTTTTATTAGGGTTTTAGAATTTTTGAAAATTATTGTAATAATTTAAATTTTAAAAATAATTTTGAATATGATAAATGCACAAAATTTTATCCATACATTAGAAATTAGAAATTTATTTTTTATACCAAATAACAACTAATATTGAGATTTCAAAATTTTTTCAGACACTCCAAAAAATTTACAAAAAATTTAGAATATTTTTATAAGAATTTTAAAGGAGGTAGGCTTGGGGTGTTAGCATCTAGTTTTAAAATCTAGGGTTTTTGGTTAGGGTTTTAGAATTTTTGAAAATTATGACAATAATTTAAATTATATAAATAATATTGAATAGGATAAATGCACAAAAAATTATACAAAATTTATGAATTTGAAATTAGATTTGTGCACAGAATTTAAAGGAAAAACCTTAAGGGTACTTGGGGTTTTATATTTGTTCCAAGTACATCAGGTTCACCAAATGTTTTATTATTTTTGGGAAACTAGTGTTTAGTTTTTAAACAATAAAGGGTCTAAAGTAAGTGTAAAAATATAGTTTAATATGATAAAATATATATTTTTATCAAATAATTTTTATGAGGAAGAGAAATAAACTTATCTATAAATGGACTAAAATGAATGATCCAGGAGCTAGAAATTCTGATGCAAGATTGGGACACTATCATGAATATAGGTTTAACCTATATTTTAAGATTAGATAAGAGAATTGAAAGAGGATAGGAGTGGAATCAACAATATAGTCTACCTCTACCACTATTATCTAGGAGATTTGAGCTTTTTGCATTTTGTTTGCTACCTAAATGTGAGCATGTGTAAAAAATTTAAAAGGATGGAAGGAAACAAAGCTCACTGTAGATCCATTTTCACCTTCAAACCCTATATCTATCTACACACATGCAAAAAAAAAATGTATGAAAAGAAAAGGGAGAAAAATTAGGTTATGGGAAGAATGATCACACAATATAGAACCCCTATTGTCTTGATCACTGCCTACATTAACCCTCAAGCTAGGGTCTCAGATCAAATGTGATTATCCTTTAGGGAAAGTGCATAATCAGTGTGAATGATAGATGAAAGAATGAATTTTACCTAGTCTCTTCCTTGATCAAGCATGCAAGTCTATGTATGATGTAGAATTTTGAGTTATATTATTGTCTGATTTTTATTATCTAATATGCTAAAGTAGTAAGTGCTAGATATAAAATAACTTGTCTAGTCCTTTATATAGGAGACTCTTTATTTCAAATTTAGGAAATTTAATCACATTTGGCCAACATTGGAAAACTTAAAGATGAAGCTAATAAAGGGGTTGAGACCTATTAAGAAAATGAAACTAACCATTGGAGCTCAAAATGACATTGGATAGGAGCGCTAGAAATGGGCACTAGTGGCACTGGCATTATACTCCAACCCCATCACTCTTGTGCTACAATCTTGGGGCCTAAGGGGATGGAAAGAGGATAGAAAAAATGACCTAGTTGAGGTGGACTGATTATTTGAAAGGCTCAAGATGACTAAGAATAGGCAAAAAAGGTGACTCAAGCATAGAAAAAGACCTAAATGATTATTTCAAAATATATGACTAAATGTGAACAAAGCTTATATTATTTAGTTGGAGTCTCTTGTGAAATCACTATGAAAAGACATGATATGTGTGGCTACTTGAAAAATTTAGGGTTTATACATTAAGCTATGATTAGACCAATTATGCAATTCCATACAACTTGATGACATTATCACTGTACCATGTCCATATTTTTTCACTTGTTTGGCTTTAACTTTAGCATGCCATAACTTTTGAATATGATGTCAAAATGACCCTATTCAAAGTTTATTATAAATTTATCGATAATATATTCCACGTGTGGGAAGTTTATGTATTTTAGACCATATGAATGTGTCTAATATGTGGATCATCTTGGATCACATAAATTTCAAAGAAACAAAGTTAGAGAAACATTCTGGCTTTCTATATAGAAAACAAATCTCCTAGAAAGTCATATACAATAAAAAAAAAGGTAATACAAAGCTCCAAATATTGAAGGTGTCCACATTAGACCATGAAAACCCACATGTACCAAATCTAAAGATCATTTAGATTTCCATTTTTACTAGTGTCAAATGAATGTATAAATTTCTTATCCAAATGACATCCTAAACATAGATTTTGACTCTTATGAATCAATGAACATCCATTCACTATGTTAGCATTAATTAATGTATACAAATAATAGTAATATTTATGGCCATACCTCTCATTCCAAATTTAACTGGTGATTTATACCACTACTAATGCATGTTCATTTGTTGTTTTGGGATCCACTAGTTTAAACAATCTTTTATTACCAATACCAATAATACTCACTTTCTTCTCATGAAGATTACTAACCAAACATTTATTTCCTCTAAATTAAACACAAAAGTTGGTATGTAAAATTATTTAACTTATGGAAAGAATATTATTATTAATAATAGGCACAAACCAAATGTTATTTAAAGTCTAAATAATAAAATTGTTCAATGCAATACAAACATCACAATATATTATAACATAGTGAACCCAACCATCACCTAAGGAAGCTAATTCATTATAATTATTATCTTCAACAAAATTGACATGTCAGTCTTTGTGACATGTATAGTATCAATATGGACCTCACATAAAGTACCATGTTCTTAACATAACCAACTAGTTTCATATTACAACAATTATAAAATCACATGTTGAATCTTATTCATTTTATTTAATGATATTTGAAAAATGTAGATAATTTATATTATTTATCAAATCATATTGTATATTTCAATAATCCCACTTTAAATGCCTTAACTTATTACAATAATTAAATTTCCATATAAACTTATTAATACATATACAAACCTCACAATTTGACAAACTACTAACAATGTATTTTATTCCTTTGCCCTTGAACCAATGTGCACTAAATGTTCTCTCTATGGAACCTAACATTATTGTTCCCAACTGATCTTTCCTTCTTTATTTTGACATGAGAAGTGTGTAAAATTCTCAAAGTGCAAAGTTTATGTCTCTTTGATCATATGTGGTGACTCAACAAATGAGTCAAATGATGGGGACAATCTCTACAATACTAGATTAATCAAATCTTGCTCACCTATAGACTTTTCAACTATTTTTAGTGGATCACAAATGTACTTTAGATGCAACAAAAATGAAAAAAATACAACCACACTCATACATCTTGGTATAAAAAATCATGTTTTTCAAGCATAATACCCATTTGAATTATAAAGCCTAGTATTTATTTTCTTGATTTTTTCACAAATTTAAAGATTTAGTTGCATTTATAACATCTAAAATTAAATTACCAATAACATAAATTTTTAGAAACATTAATTCTTCCTTATGACATTTATTATAATATTCAAGTTTTTCTACTAATCTTATTTCTTTTGAAAATACAATTGTATGAATGATCCTATACTCACATTCTATAAGTATATTATGACTCCACAAATTGAAGTTTTTATGAGTCAATTTTGAGATTGAAGTAGTAACATATGTTGGAAACTAGACATTTCTCCCTAGTTTCTCACTAAAACAATTAATCAGATATAATTATAAAAGCTAGTATAAAAATTTATTTTTCATACGGATTATATAATTTTGATATACATGTGTCCTCATTTTATATTTTAGTGTAATGTGCTTATTCTAAACTTACTTTACCATCAAACACATACTTCATGTACAAGTTCAAAACATGTATTATTGATCACTATGGATGGAACATTCCATAAATGTTCCATTCTACATGTACAGGTATAAGAATAAGAGGATGATGGTGTGTGGTATACATTAATCATCATGTTTATGTCATGTAGTGTATGAATGTTATAGGAAGGTAGTAATCATAATGCACAATATATTAGGCTTGATGGAAGTAGTAAGCATGTCAGCATAGCCTTATAAACATACACATATAATTGGCATGATGCATTGAATTCATTAAATGAAGTTATATTAATTTGAGCATTTATTTCTTTCCATTGGGATCAATATTTTTTTAGGAATATTGATCTAAAATATTTTAAGGCTATTAATAAATTTAGGATTAAAAAATGTATGGGGCTATGCATCTCATTGATGAGACATCCACATTATTAATTGTGCTAGAAGTTAAATAAAGTGTCTTATGCGGGGTGGCTAAATTATTAGGTACTTAGATGGTTTGGGAGGTTATTACTCTCAAATGATATTTATGGCTCACCTTTTTTACTAGAAAAATGTCACAGATTGTTTTCCCTCACCTAGTTTTTTTATTAATATTATTTTATTAGGAAAGTTATCCATTTTATTATATTTTTATTGCCCACATTTAAAAAACTAGAGGCATAATTTATGGTCAAACATTTCATCGAATCATATAATAACACATTCGTAGCATTTATTACTTTCATTTTAGTGTTCTACTAGTGGGAAACCTACAACACACAAGGCAAAAAAGACTACAATTCCAATGAGACTTGGATGAAATTTCTTGGTGATATGAAAATGGAGTATTAAACACTAAATAAATACAAGGATGAGTATATGAAGTTAAAAAAATTGTGCCATCATAAGGATAATTCAGTTCAATACTACCCCTATGAATTTCAAGAGTACATTATGCATCTACATAAAGACAAAATAGATATAAATGTTTTGTTGAAATACATCATAAAAATATCACCTTATAGACAATCTAATATTGTTATATTGAAATATTAATAACAAGGGTTAACTATGTTAATATTACCAATATTGAGGATAACTAAATGATGAATAAAAAAAAATCTTATTTATATATTTCCATTTGTAATAATAAACCCATGCCCGATGTACCATATAATTCTCCTATGTAGAATAAAATTGTGTGTGTGTGTGTGTGTGTGTGTGTGTGTGTGTGTGTGTGTGTGTGTGTGTTGTAAAACCTCAAACTATAATGTCTTTAGCTTTATAAAAAGGAAAAAAGAAAAAATTTAACAAGTGACATTAGTGGCACTACATAATCTCACACATTGATTTAGAATTTTGCACTCAGCAATCCTTAATTATGTAATATAAATATGATAATTCAAGCACATGAAATTGATCCAAAATGATATTTTTAAACTACCAAAATTATTGTTATTAAAAACAGTATTTATAAGAACATAATTGTATAGGATATAGTCTAATTCTTAGGCATGTCTACTAAATCACATCCTCGGCCATTCTTTCTAGAATAGATACACCATAAAAAATATATTTAAGTTGAGACCTTTCAAGTATGAATTAGAGACCATGGAGTACATAATAACTTGTGACATTGTGCCATTATAGGTTTGCGACATCGTAATTAGGAGACCATACATGCTTGATCTATATGATAAATATCAAGATAAAACATATAAATGGACCATCCATGACAAAGGCCACATCTTCAACATTTTGAAGTCACCTCCAATGAATAAAATGACTTTTTATTATTCCAAACAATGTAGACATCTCAAATCTCACACATAGAAGTTTATGCTACCTATGTTCCATATTAAGACAATATCATATTTGAGATTAAAATAATTAAAAAAAATTCACATCATGCATTAATTATAGAAATTAAAACATAAAAAATTTACTATAGTAACACACAAAAATATTCAAAGATAACAAATGCATTCCACATATTTCATAATGAAAAATTAGATCCATTTGGTTCATGAATTCCCTCTTTTGAGCAGTCCATAATAAAATAGTACCATTTTGGATAGTGATGAAAATTAACACTGGATCTAATGGAATGATGAAATGAGTGAAACATTTAATTGGTATGATGTAATTAGTTCATTATAGGAAATAATATTCACTTTAACATACATATTTTATCTCTTTTAAATGAAAGGGTTGTTTTTGTAATATTGATCAAAAATTTTTTAAGGCAAGTCGAAGTCATATAAAATGTCACTTGAATGCCAAAAGTGTTATTGGAAACCACCTATCCATAGCTTATCCCCAAACCTATATTAGGGCCTATTTAGACACTTATCCATATTTTGTGTAGGCCACACACATCCCTAAACATCCCTAAAGTAGTCTCAAATTCCCAATTTAGCATCCTAGCCCCTAATGCCTTAGGTTCTACCACTTGGACACTAGTTCCATAGCTTAGATAGTAACTCCAATGGTGCTAATGTCATAATTTGGGTGATATTTTCCTTTTCCAACCTTTTATCACCAATAAGTATCTTTTCTAATCAATAACCACCTATGGTCAGACTATACCTCTTTAAAGACCCACATAAGTACTAGAATAATATATAAACATGACTTTTAGCCCTTTATTCACTATATGGAATTCAAATTCGGCTAACACAAAATAGATCAAAAGACATTGTTCATAATCAAGGTTATTAAAATATATTATGCCTTACTTCTTCACATAATCATCTATAACTTTCATAAGCTTGAAATACATAGATTTATAATCTCAAACCTCACTTAGAACACTCAAACTAACATTCTTACTAGCTTCAATTGCACTTGGAATAACACTTAGGTGTAGAGAAATAAATTGTGATCAATCCCTCCTCGATGTATTGGTATGTAGGAAAATCTCATCATAGTGGGGTGTTGATTATGTCCAACCTACCCCACTAGCATTACACTTTGATACTTGTGCCAATCAAATTCCATAAAAACATGGAGGTCTAGGGTTTACATGAAAAAATAATCAAAATAGGTCATCAATAAGGAATCAGAATATGTGTGCACAATAATAGGTTTGGAAAATTTTGACACAAGTGAATCAAAAATATTAGAGTAGTTCTACACAAAAGACACTAACACCATTCCATCTACTATCCAGTTAATGTGTTACTATCTAGGAAGGGTTTTGACACTTGGATCCTATCTACAACACTCAAATCAACTAATGTCTCAGTTTTTATCCTTTAGATCTTCCATCTCAATTAGTTTCCATCTAATTACTTGTTTACATCATTTATTTCTATTTTTAGAAAGGTCAAACTAGGTAAATTTTGTTACAAATCAGTGGTTGTGTTTATTGCATATTTTATATCCTAATTTACTGTACTCAATATATTTAACAACCTAAGGCTTAAAATTGATAAAATTAAAAATTTAATTCATTTGGTGAACCTAACATACTTTGAATATTGCTTAAAGTCCCTAGTTTCATCCTAGGGTTTATCTTCTTCATTTTTGTGTAATAAATTGTGGTTTATAAAATTCTATTTTTTATTGATTTTTGCATAAGCTAACTAATCCAAATCAGTCCTCTATTAGGGTTTCATTAATTTAATAAAATTAAAAAAAAATCAATAAAACCTCCAATGTTGGAGTGCTCAATGCACTCACCCAGGGTCTCTCCAAGAGCACATTACCATCAAGGAAAACATGAAGGCAATTCTTACACAAAAAACACAATATTACTAAAACAATAGATTAAAATGTCCCTAAAACTCTATATTACTCTCCATGCTTTTGTCCATGAAATGCACTTCAAGAGTGTCTATAAATAGGAGGAGTAAGAGGCAAGTGAATGACAAGGAGGTGGCCCTCCCACCAAGTGAGTGTTGAGACCATTGTGTCCTAATAAGGAATAAGTTTTGAGGCCACTATCCTCCATAGAGGAGTTAGTGTGGCCAACTAAGTAATTGGGCATGTGCACACCATATTAGTCTTAATCAAGCCCTATTCAATCTTAGCTAAATTACTTTAATACCCTCTCTTTATCAAAGATTAGGGAGTGAATATAAAATACAAATGGGTCCCAATGATTAAGCCTAATAAGGTACCCATGTATAAAATAAGATTCAGTGTGAAGTCAAATGTCTTTATGAATTCCAAACCATATTGATAAAGTACATGGATGTCGAGTTATTATAACTAACAAATTGAATTAGGAATGGTGTTGAATACAAGGATCACTGAACATAAATACTATGCTCCAAAATATTGTGTATAATGATGAACTTGAGGAAGCATTTCTTGAAAACCCTCCAACATGATGGTGAAAAATGAGCAAAAATACTAGTGGGGCTACCACACTAGTGTCACTATAAGAATCACTAAAAAGGCCATGGAGTCAAGTAAAAATTCTCATATGGGTTCTAATAAACAAAGTGCTTAAATAATATACCCATGTACAAAGGATAAATCTATAAAAAACTTAAAAGTGAAAAATACATATAACTCTCATAAATGGAGAAAAGAGATAAAACCCATAGGAAAAACTCCCCCCAAAGAGAGAGAAAAAAAAGAGAGATATAGAAAACCCCCAGAGATTATGTTGAAGTATTATGCATTCCATGTACTCATAAGTCATAAAGGAACTCAATCTACATGAGTGGTCTGAATCCACTACTCGACCATAAAAATAGCTAACACTAGGCTTCATGAGAATATCAAGAAGACTATCAGTGGTGATAAAAGTATAAAAGAGTAATATATGTGCAAAGAACACTCAATACCAAGAATCAAAATGTACATCACACCTCCCATACTACTGACTGGGTAGTGTGGTGATAAAAAAAGTTGTAAGTGCATTCCCCAATAATGGATGGAGTGGATGAAAAAGATCTACACAAGTGGTCTGAATCCACTACTTGAACACTAAACAAGCTAATATTGGATGCACTAGAATAGCTCCATATGTTATGGGAGACTATCAACTATCATAAAAAGTGGTGTTGAAAATATAGATAAGGTCTCCATAAAATAAGGTAAGGCACTAATAAAGGGTTCTTCATAGAGGCATGACACAAACTACAAGTGTGTCAAAGTGCCAATGCACAAACTATCATGTCATGGGATGATGGAAGAGTGTGGAAAATGATGAAAAGAGCCATAATGTATGCAAAAAACACACCTAAAATAATCAATAGCCAAAAATGACTAGATGTAGGATGTCAGACTCTATCAAAAATACATCTGAAGTAACAATGTAGGCCCATCCTACTACACATAAATGTTGACACTGAGCTACACTAGACTAGCTACTCTTCATAAAGATAATAAGTTATACCAAAATCTAAAGAATACTATCAATAAATATATAAAAACTCTATCAAGAAGATATGCATGCTCAAAAAACAATTTCCAAACAAGGAGCTCATATAACAAGGAACATTAAAAGGTGGGAGGAACAATATATGATGAAAAACTCATGCAAAGAGGATGTTGTACATAGCTTAAAATGCATCCAAAATTAAAATGAGAGAGCAAAAGGAAGGATAAAATGATTTTATTTGCTTGTGAGGGGGTCTGGCCTCCTACCAGACTTGACCTCACCTTCGGTCTTTGAAAAATGAAAGCACATAACAGGTGAATAAAAAAACAATCATTAAAATATATTTTACAATATTATTTTTAATTAAAAATAATTAATTTTTTTTGTTCCTCCACAACTTGGAAAAACACAAGGACCCCTAGTATAGTTATCTCCATCGTAAAAAAAGGGTCATCTATAGTGATTAAATCACCCACTAATAAAGTAAATCTCTACTTTATCAAGGTAAAAATCCTTAAACCCCCACCATAAAGTGATAATAATACCACTTAAAAGGTGATTATTCCCCCTCCCACACAAAAAAATTATCCACCTTTAAAAATCACCCCACTGCTTACCCACAAAATGATAGCCACGTTATTAAGGGATTCAATATAATACTATATTTTTAATGGAAACTTTATATCTTTTGTTTAACTTTCAATGAATTTTTTTAATAAAATAACTTCATAGAAATTCTAAAAAATGAATAATAGAAAGTAACGGGATGTCGAGTGGAGTGTGGAGAAGCAAGTCAATGGCAAAGGATAAGTTAAGGTGGGAACATGTAGGCAGAGGTAATGAACGATGTCTAAGAGAGGAATAAGAACTTTGAATAGGTGGAGGTGTAATGTAGTGGAATCAAAAAAAGGTAATAAATAGGGGAGTATGGCTTAAGGTGGTGAGAAAAATAGTGAAGAATGCAAGCCAGGGCATAAAGAAGACTATAAAGTTGAGGTAGATTTCAAAACACAAAGTGAAATTATCTTGTCTTGCATTTGATCTCTAATATCATTGCTAATGACAAGGTATGTGTGTGTCTCTATGTTATTTTTTAGCTTGTTGATGTTGAACCAAGAAGGTTATGATTTAATAAATCATGACTCACATTTATAGTACTCAAATAACCAAAAAACACATCTATTATGTGAAGATGCAATCTATAACATATAAATATAGTTTGATCAAGTCAAGTTGATAGTGGCGCACGAGGGATTGAGTTGGGTAGTTGGAGGTTTAAGAGAGCTCAAACTAATCAACTTTAAAAACATCTCACCATAGTACATAGACCAGAGGTCATGGATAGGTAGAGAACATCAATTATGCTGAACAACTTGTTGATGACACGTTTGGTCACCTCAGGAGTGGATAAAAGAAGCTCATCTATATATCTTCAATCTTGCTCCTTGAATTACACACTCTATCACTACCAAATCATATATCAAAACCCATTAAAATACTTCTTACCACTTTCTTATAAATTGATTTAAAACATTTATTTCATGGCATAAAAATAAATAAGATAAATGGCTAAAGAAAAATAACATGAGGCATTTAAGAGCCTCTGGCTTAGATTTAGTAAAGCTGAGTGGTGGATGACATGTAGGGTTTTACCAAAGAACCAATAGGACATTTAAGGTGTAAACCATGGATGAATCCAAGACTTACATATTGAATGAGAAGTCCAATCCAAGACTTCAAAGAGTAGTCAATGGAAAAACAAATAGATTCGAATCAATCAAACCCATGAGAAACCCTAAAAAAGAGTGAAAAATAACATTTTCACACACTACATGATAACTCTAAAAAAAGTCACCTCTAGGACAACTCTACATAACATGCCTATGAGAAGTTGAGACTATTATTAAATGGTCTATGCCTCAAACACATTACAACAAAGAACAAAGGATAAAAGAGGTGTACAAAGTACAAACTAAGGTATAGACATACTAAGTAATGGATTTTTAGAGATTGATCTAATATCATGTTGGAGTGATCAATGCACTCACCCAGGGTCTCTTTAAGAGCACATTACCATTGAGGAAAAAATGAAGGCATTGCTTACACAAAGAATAAAATATTATTGAAACAACATATGACAATGTCCTTAAAAATCCATCTTCCTCTCCATGTTTCTCTTCATGAAATGCACTCTAAGAGTGTCTATAAATAGGAATAGTAAGAGGCAAGTGGAGGACAAGTAGGTGGCCCTCCCAATAGGTGAGTGGTGAGTCCATTGTATCCCACTAAGGACTAAGTGGTGAGGCCACTATCCCCTACTAAATCCTAAGTGTTGAGGCCATTGTCCCCCTACAGAGGAGCTAGAGTGGCCCACTAAGCACTTAGGCATGTGCACACTAGATTATTCTTAATCAATCCCTAATCAAGATTAACTAAACCACTCTAACAAACCATATATTCACATATTTGGTCACACTACATGTAAAAGCTAGTGTTTAGGGCTTGAAATAAAATTATGATTTTTTTTATATACATTGGGCTAAATATTTCCCATATTTTCACATATACATATTTTATATACATTCTACCTATTGTGTGTTTATTATTCATTATTTAAATTATATTCCTTGGCAAGTTTACAATGACATCCAAGAAGCCTCATTTCCCTCACCCAGTTTATTAATTTCTAAACTTTTCACATTATTATACAAATGAATGGACAAATTTTCAACAATGTACACTAGCACATGATAATGAACATGATTTCATTTATAATGATGATGATGATGATTGTTGAAATGATGGATATGATGATTACTATGAGCATGGCAATGAAATTATTAATGAGGATAGATAAGATACAATTTCTCTTTTTCTAGTCTCTTCTCCTACTTCTCAAAATCAAACTAACAATATAAGGCCAAAAGAATACCTTATAGGTAATCATTTGTTTGAATGTGATCCTAGTTTTTCAACTACTTTTACCACATCCTTATTCAAATTAAAGTAATATAAGAACAATAAAATCAATTTACCTTTTCATGGTTCAAGTAATATTACACATGATGTTCCTAGCATAAAAAAATAAAATGTACGTGCTTTACCCTTCTCAATTAAATTTGAAATAACATGTATAAATTATATTTTACCTTTTTTCGATGCACAGTCTAAAGTGGATGATATTATTTTATCACCTTACTTTACATTTTAATCTCAATAAAATGATTCTATTCAAAATATAGATAGTTCAAATATCTCTAACTCTTCTCTTACATGTCATATTGTGCCAAATGAAAATGTGATTGCTACTTCTTCTACCCTTAACTCCAATATTGAATTTGATGATGATAAATGCATTCCACTCATATCTATTGAAGACATTCATTTCATTACACCTACACATGATGATATATTGCATAGTAGTAAAAATTAAACTCTTATTCTACTCTCTCCCTTAGTGAGCATGTGAATGATAATTTTTCTACCCTTCTACATGTGAATTAAAGTTTGATTTTGATGAACCTTGGAATAATGATGATTACTATTATTTTGGTGAAGAAGACATTGAGTCCAAACCTTCTAGTTCTCTCACTACTTCACACATATCTCATGTTAGAATTGATTTCTTATCAAATGATAGTTTAAATGATAATATGCCTTTAGATAAACATAAATGAAATTATACTTGTGTTCACAGTTTACAAAATATACATTAACATGATAATAAAGTATCTTCTAGTCTATTAGTACACGATACTTATTTACAAATTAACAAATTAAGAGATACCAATGACTATCCCTCAACCCCCATTACTAAACTAGAACTACTTTCTCATCCTAACCTCTGCAAGGGTGATATCTCATTTCCCTCTCACTAGGTCCAAGCTATCACCCCTCCAAAGGTTATGATGATCAAAACCAAAGGTCCCTGATGCAATATACCAATGGATAAAATTAACAAAAAGATTCAAGAATTAAAAAAAATCTTGATGATGGTCATATACCTTCACAAGAGGTAATCTCTTTGATGCATGCCATGGGTACTTTACAACAAGTAGACTACCTCACTTTTGAAATTAAATCATATTACTCTTATGTTGATTCCAATGCCATTCATGGAAATCCTATCCTGCATAGACTATTCAAAATAAAGTTACCACCAAACTTTCAAATACTAGCATTATTGAAGTTGAACGGACATGGAGATCCATACTTGAACCTTCAAGCCTACATAAAGGCTATGGGACATGTCACTCATAATTTTACTATCTTACAATTATTTTCATAGACTCTGGAGGGTGAGGCACTAAATTAGTTTCATCACTCACTCCCTAGTGGTGTACTTCACACATGTGATAAGTTAGAAGAATTATTTCTCATATATTATAGTCATAACAAGGGACCTCAAATCAAATATGAGATGTTTCCTTCACTACACTAGGGTAAGTTAGAAATAATAAATGATTACATTCTATGATTTAAATAATGTATGCAATAGTTGACCTACCAGCTAATAGATTTAGAGGTACAATGCATCTTTGTTAGAGGCCTCATTTTCTTCTTAAGGATAAATTACTATATGAGACATCCAAATCATTATAACATATATGTTACATATCTATGAAATTAAATAAGAATTTGGGACTAGTTGAGACACACTGAAAGATATATTTGGATTTAGATCTCTCATAGTCATAGTCATCCAATATGGTAGAAGAACCTAATCTACCTATGTTTAAGGAAAAAGTGGAATAGGAACAACCAATCAAGATACTCAAAAAAGGAAAATATCCAATTTACAGATCATATCCTATAATAGATAGATCACATGACACTGAAAGTAGGGCCATATAGTTTTTAGATAGAGATAGGCCTCATGACATATTATTCACATTAATAGATAGGGGACAATCACCATTCCTCCTACTCAGAATCATCCAACACATCATTTGAAAAGAATAAGAAACAAACCATATTACAATTATCACAAAATCAATGGACATTAAGATAATAATTATTATGAACTCACAATCATATTAACCAATTTGTTGATAGAGGCATTATTTCATTCACACATGGGGCCTCGAGATCTCCTTCTCCACACTCTCCTAGATCACACTCTTATACAAGTGAGTTTTCCTAGCACATTATTTTTAAGGAACCATAAATTAATCATCATATAATCCATGTGGTTTCTAGTTCACCTATTTATGTGAGATCTCATGTACCATAGATTCAGTAGAGATGATAGCTAGCTCACAAAGTTTAGAGCATAGTCTCATTATGAAAATCAATTAAGATATTTGGTAGAGATCACAGTGATCATAACATAGACTTAGTACAATAATTAATTAATATATTTATCAACAATCATAGAGCTCAAAACATAGACTTAATATGATAACTGATTAA